>CM035234.1:44391516-44732586 GCA_020226215.1 Sindora glabra
AGGAAAACTTAATAAATCTTCTTTTATTAATCTTAACACTAAATTATTAAAATTATTTCATTATATTAACATTTATACAACACCAAATTTGGACCACACAACACCACAATTTAACTAACTTCCTTAATAGCATATACCACTATATTCTTCTTTTTTCATAGGAAAACTCAAAGAAATGGGAGATAGTTGCCACTCACCATAACTTTTTGACCTTTTAACCTTTGAAAGATCTTTTAAAATATCAAGAAAGCAAATTCACTAAAATAAACTAAAATTTAGAAATTTTAGAGAGAAGATTATCATGAAAACTTTAAGAAGATGGAGGAAAACTTAAGTTACCTTATAAGAATTTGATGAAATTAATTAGAGAATCTTTTAAGATTTATTGGAAAGTTGAAAAATTCTAATGGAGGATCTCTAGGAGATCATAGTTTTGGTAAGAGAGTCACAAAAGAATTTATGGAAAAATGGGGCCAAAAGCTTTTGTATAAAATCCTAATTCTAAACCTTATTCCATAACCTTCCTTTTATATATTTTATGTAAAATTTTTTTTGATGGACAAGCACATGCTTACACAATTTTGGGGTTTATTTTTTATAGATAGTTTCCCATAAACTACTAAAATTTAGCTAAATAAAATGCCTAGAAATAATTATTAAAAATTACTTTAAATTTTTCACTTTTTTTACCAATTTGCCATTAGCTTTTCCTATAAGATTGGACCTTATTTTTTTGACTTTTGTGATTAGATTTGAGTTTAAATAAACCTTAAGTCATATTAACCTAAAAAAGTAAAAATGGTTTATTTCACTTTTAGATCCAATCTTTGGGTTTTTCGAGTTACCTTGATCATTTTTAGGATACTTGGGTCCCTAAATTCCTATGAGGCCTTTATAAATTTTTTCTAAATTTAGTATTCAATTTTTAATTACATTTTAATCCATACTAATGCCTAATACAATTTTTATAAAAATTCTAGATATATACATCCTCAAATTACTTTTACGATTTACAAAAAATTCACCTGATTAACTTACTGGGTTTTTGTTAATGTGGTTTCTATTCTAATTTCCTATTTAGACTTTCTCATTCTATTTGGGTATTACAAGTTCTCTCCTTTCAAGAAAGTCATCCTTGAATTTTTAATGTATCAGGACAAAATTACCAATGGATGATGTATAATTTTTTTAAGATAGAATCTTATTGAATAAGGTTGGATACTTTTTCTTCCATATCGCTTTTTGATTCCTACCTAGCTTCTTGCACTACTTGTCTTTTGCATATCACTTTCATCATCGAGATCTCTTTAGAATGCGACTTCCTTACTTGTTTGTTAATGATTTGCATAGGTTACTCTTCATAGACTAATTTCTCATCTAGTTTTATTGGAATTTCTTTCAATACACGAGACTCATCTAGAACATGCTTTCTTAACATTGACACATGGACTGTTAGATAGATTACTTTCATGTTCTCTAGTAGTTTTAGCTGATAGGTGACCTTTCTTGGTGACCACATAAGGACCCACATACCTTGGGGTTAATTTTTCTTTCTTTCTAAATCTCATTATCCCTCTTATTGGTAAAACTTTTAAGAACACACAATTGCCTACTTTGAATTCCAATTCCTTCTATTTGTTGTTTGTATAGCATTTATGTTGACTTTAAGTTACTTGTGATTTTTCTTTGATGATTCAAACCTTATTAATAGCATCCTTAACCAAGTAGGACCAATTATTTTAGCTTCCCCTAGTTCGAGCCATCTAACATGCGATTGGCATTTTCTACAATACAGAGCTTTAAATAAAGCCATCTATATACTAGTATAGTAACTGTTGTTATATGCAAACTCCATCAATGGCAAGTATTTATCCTAGCTTTTTTCAAATTCAATCATATAGATTCTAAGCATATTTTCTAAAGTATGAATTGTTCTTTTTGATTGCCTATCAGTTTATGGATGAAATGCCATACTAAACCATAGTTGAGTACCCAATGTCTCTTGAAATGATTACCGAAATCAAGAAGTAAACTACGATTCTTTATCCAAAATGATCATATATGGCATATCGTGCAACTGAATGATTCTATCCTTGTAAAGCTAAGCATATTATGATGTAGTGTATGTTGTCCTTAGAGGTAGAAAATGTGCAATTTTCATGAGATGATCCACGATCACTCATATGGAATTATACCCTTTACTAATTCATGAGAGTCTAACTATATAATCTATCATTATGCTTTCTCATTTTCATTTAGGAATGTAAATATTTTGATAAAGTCCTGTGAGGTGTTAATGCTCTGCTTTTACTTGCTGACAGGTCAAGCATTTAATCATATGTTCCTACACACCTTTCTTCCATCTCACTAATACACATATTTTAAATCTTGATACATCTTTATTAAACCAGGATGCATCATATAAGATGATTCATGGGTTCTTTTTAGCATTTTCTTTCTCAAAATTGTAATCACCCATAATTGGTTTCTATTCTTTATCATTCTTTTTTCATCCACTTTTAGGCTAGTTTTCTCCTTACTTGAAGCTTGGCCTTTTAATTTCTCATATTGAGGATCTTTTTTTTTTTGAGCTACTTTGTTTTTATCTATTATAGTAGAATGCACCATTATACAAGCCATATCTATTTTTCTATTTTCTTTATCTTTAGGAGCTTTTTAACTTAAAGTATTGGCAACTATATTTGCTTTGCTAGGGTGATAGTGAATGGAGCAATCATAATATTTCACAAACTCCATCTACCTTATTTGTCTTAAATTAAGTTCTTTTTGCTTAAAAATATACTTATGGCTCTTATAATTAGTATAAATTTCATAAGTAACATTATATAATAATGTCTCCATATTTTGAAGGCAAACACCATAGTTGTCATTTCCAAGTCATGAATGGGATAATTCATTTAATGTTTCTTGAATTGGCAAGATATGTAGGCTAACATTTTATCTTGCTGCATTATTATGCATCCTAATCTCACTCTAAATGGATCACAATAAATTATGCATCCTTCTGCACTATTAGGCAATGCTAACACTAGGTAGAAGTTAGACATTCCTTCAATTTTTGAAAACATTTTTCATATTCATTATTCCACTGGAATTTAACTTCTTTACGGGTCAACTTAGTTAGTGGTATAGCTATTTCTTGGAAGTCTTTCATAAATCTTTTATAATATTTAGCTGGCACAAGGAAACTACATATCTTCATCATTGAGGAAGTTTGTGGCCATTTGAGCATAGCTTTAAGATCCACTTGACACTATATGACTTAAGAAATACACTTTCTTTATCTAAAACTTTCATTTTTAGAATTTCATGTACAATTTATGCTCCTTCAATGTTTGTAACATGATTTTTAAATGTTGCACATACTTTCTTCACTCTTAGTGTTGGTGTGTGTCCTAAAACCAATCATATAGATGATTGAAGTAATAGACAATGTATTATATTTTATTTTAGGTAATTTAATTATTATATTTTATTTTTATAATTTTATTATTATTATGCGCAATTTATAACTTAATATAATAATTATCCTTGGAATAACTTCGCTATTCTTAAAATGCCCCTAGTCAAGTATTATTACGAAAAGGATAGTAATAATACATCAAGACTAGCATGTATAGTGACTGATGATTACGAATCATGAAATGTGATATCAAGTCAATACATGAGTACATTGTTAGTGAACAATGTACTGGACTGACCCACTATGAGAATATTGCATGGATAGACGTGTCATAAGTTATTCTCATATGATCACAAATACACATAAACCTTTGACTTGAAGTCACTACGGTTCCCTACATGAGGAATTACTCACTTTAATATTGTCCTATGTCACATTTAATCAGGATGACAAGTAGGGCATTGATTGGGTGTGTCATAAATCGTGCTGAGGGAAGTAAGTGATGTAGATGGGATTTTGTTACTTTTCTATAAAAGAGAAATATCCTTGGGCCCCTTGATTGAGTGAGACTTAAAATGCATGGCATTCTCAATTGAATTAATATGTGATATTAATCATTTATTTTAAGTCTGCTCAATATCAAGAAATATAAATTGAACATTGACGAGGATGACACATTCCATGCCTCTAGTTCAATTTGGATATTATTACAAAAGGGTTATGATGCAAAACGTTGATCATGTATTAAGTGGATGTCGAATCATAGACATTCTTACTACTTGAGTGGCAGTGATGTATTGCTAGATACCGCTCACTGTCTATGGCTCAATAATAAGTCATTGTCAACGTAGTAAGAACCTACAGGGTCACACAAAAGGAGTAGGAATAAGACAATAATTAATTGGACTTTAATTATATTAATATCCAATTAATTGGACTTATTTTTGTACATATATATATTATTAAGAATAATAAATTCACGTATATATATATATATATATATATATATATTATGTGATATTATTTGATATTAAAGTAAGATTAAATAATTACGTTATCAATATTAGATAAATATATTATGAGATAATATTATTTTAATATTTGATAACTATATGCAATTATCTAATATTAAAATATTTATATTATGAGATAATATTATCTAATGTTAGATAATTAATAGATAAGTCATATCTCTCCTCATTATCTCTAGGATAAGGATAAAATAAGTTGTTAAGTGTGATTAGGATTTTAGAAGCATTATCCTAGTAGGACTAGGATTGTGGCTTGCCTAAGTTCTATAAAAGGAGGCTTGAGGGCAGCACATTAGAGACACGCTCATAGGCTTCCTAAAACTCTAAATCACTTAGAAAACATCAAAATCCTAGTTCTTAGAGAGAGAAACGCATCTTAGCAGATTCGTGGAGGGTGAGAGGCCGTTGTTCACTTCGTGTGGATATCGTAGAGACGTTGTACCTTCCAGCCGGCATTTGATTCATCCGCTCTCAAGTTTTGATCAGTAGAAACACGAGTGCCCAATAGGTAAAATCCTAATCATTGATTTATGCTTTTTGTATGGATCTTAGGTAGAATTCGGATCAAAATTTTTGAAATTTTGCTACATGTAATAATCCGAATTCCTAACACTTAGAATATACTAAGATATCATCAATAAACATAATAATAAATTTATCTAAGATAGATCTAAAAATGTGATTCACCAAATCCATAAATGTTGTAAGAGCAATGATTAATATAAACAATATGACCAAAAACTTATAATGGCCATAATGAGTCTAGAACATCATTTTTAGAATATCTTCCTTCCAAAATTTCAATTAATGGTAACTTGACCACAAATCAATTTTTAAAAAGTACTTCAATCCTTATAATTGATCAAACAAATCATCTATCCTTGGTAAAGGAATAATGATTTTATTTAGTTATTGATAGTCAATACATAACCATAACATACCATCTTTCTTCTTCACAAATAACATCAGTATTCCCTATGGTGATATATTAGGTTACATAAAACTCTTATCTAATAAATTTTGTAATTGCCCATTCAATTCTTTTAATTTTACCGATGCCATTTGATAAGTTGTTATAAAAATTAGCTTTATTTCAGGAATAATTTTGATTATAAACTTAATTTCTCGATCTTATGGTAACCTATTAGATCATTAGGAAAAAGATTGGGATTTCTCAATTTGGTGGTAACCCTAGTAGATTATTAGGAACAACATTGGGAAATTCTTTTACTACTGGTATTTTATCAATTTCCATTTTTTTCTTTTCAACATCCTTTATTGAAGTCATCCAAACAACATATCCTTTATCTATTAATTTTCTAACTTTTACACATGACACAAAAATGGGCATTCTTACTTTCTTTTTACCTTGAAAGATTTGAATTTCACTTTCTTATAGTAAATAAGTTACAATCTTGTGATAACAATCAACACAAGTATGATATTTTGATAGCTAATCCATCCCTAAAATTATGTCATAATCTACCATTTGTAGCATGATTAAATTAATCAAAATTAGGTATTTATCTACCCATATCACACAACTTTTAACACTATGGGTTCCAAGGATGAATTCTCCCACTGGTGTATGTACCATTAAAGGTTCATTCAATTCACTTAATAGTTTTGAAAGCTTAATTGTTAAATTTTTGGACATAAAGGAATGCCTAGCAGTAAAATCAAACAACATTTTCATAAGAGAAGTTTCAATTAAAATAGTTCTGTTACCATTGCATTAGAAGCTTAAGTCTCTTGGCATATCATAGCAAACACTTTTACTTAGGTCCTAATTAGCTTCTTTCTTTTACTTTTCCTATTAACTTTGTTGATAGTTTTGCTACAGTTGTATTTTAAATGGGTTACACACTAGGGGCTATAATATTTCTCCCTTGTTGAGCAACTGGGTATTCAAAAGCTTAATGTCCCATTTGTCACATCTAAGATAGGATTCATATTCTTAAAGTGATTAAAGTTACACCATTGACATTGTGGAAGTCTATTAGATAGATTTGGGAATGAATAGGTTTTATTAGAAACATTAGGATCCATTTTCCATTTGTTATTAGGAGCTATTCTTTGGAAATTAATGAGAAAAATATTTATTATTTTATTTCCCCCATTTTATATCTCTTAAGTGTTACATTTGCTTAATTTCACTGATTAGGCCTTATTTTATAATTTTAGGTTAATTTTACAATATTGTGAATTTATTTAGTAAATATTAGATTTTAATACTATTTTTATTTTTTAGTTATATCTTAGGCTTTGAATGTTAGGTTGATGCAAACTTTATATTACTAGAAAGATAAAAGAAAGAATTATAACTTTTATGTTTTGGTTCAAGTCTAGTTTAGGCTTTTTGAAGGTTATATGTAGCTGAGAAATTGAGGTCATGTCTTTATCCCAGTTGAACCTATTTCTATATTTGGGCCATATCTAGATTTATAATAGTATGATTAATTATTATCCTGAAACCCAGTGTTAAAATTCTCAAAAGATATAGGCCTATAAATTTGATGTTTATGATTTATCCAAATTGCATTGATTTCATAGTCTTATTTTGCTTGGAATTCAGGCTTGTGAGAATTCTCTAATTTATCTATAGATTTAATTGACTTGTAACAAATAGGTTTAGGCTTCTAAAAATTAAGAAAGCCTCATTACTGTAATCCTAAGAGTCATACAATCCTATTCCAATAGGGTTTTAGCTTAATTAGGTCAAATAAATAGGGGATAGACTCATTAGACTTTAGACTTTACACACAGACTTAGTAACATAACTTTTCTTTCTTTTCTTATTTTCTTGTTTTCAAGCCATGGAAGGTTAAAGACTCTTAGTTAATTCAAGGATTGTGAAGCTCTTCTCTTTAAGGATTATGAGATCTTGATTAGTAATGTTGATTTCTTCCTATTAATTTTTTTCTCCAATTATTTATGTTAAATTATTGAAATTGCTTGTGTTAAGTGTTAATTTAGTATAATTGATACTTAATCTCTTGATTTTTGTTCTTTTTGCTATTTTAATGTGAAATTATGGTTGGTTAATCATGGTTTTACACATTGGGATAGAGTGTTAGGGGATTGCTTCAATGGTATCTAATTTAATTTCTTAAATTAAATGAATTCTATATTTAAGTTAATTTTGATCTAGTTTAAGGATTATAGCGGTTGCTTAATTCAACTAATCTTAATTGACTGAACTCTAGATGGTAGTCTAGTGTAGGATTCATAGATTATTACAGCGGTTCCGGGTAATCCAAAGTTAAAAAATCAATTGGAACAATTAAATGGTTTATGATCTAGGATTAATCCACATTAAAAGTTATCATATCCTTGAATTGACTGCTTTTGTTTATAGAATTCTTTCTATTTACTTACTATTTTACTTCTACTTTATGCTTATTTATTTTATTGTTATCATTTTAATTTCATACAACCAAACTGCCCCCGATTCTACATTTTATGTTTTGTATAAATCTCTTATATAACATTTAGCATATTATTTCTATTTATATTACAACACTTTGTTTCATTCTATTCATATTAGTTTCCTTCATTCTCTTTCCATCAATAAGTCACAATTGTGTAGATATTGTTAGGAACTCATTTATAAAAGACAAAATCAAAGGATCACTAGAGATATGACCTAGTTGTTTTACTATATTACATTAATCTTTTAGAAGACTAGTTTTAACTAATTTTAGTGCATTGTGAATGCATATCAAAATTTTAGTAACATTGTTGGAGATCCTCTTGAATTTATCTTTTCATACATATTTCTAGCAATATATTACACAATTTTGCAAGCATTTCAATAGGTGATTGCATCCATTAATTGTGTTGCTTGCATTTTATAGTAACCTTTATTTTTGTGTTTCTTGCATTCTTTGATTTTTGCATGTTCCTTTACATCAATTCATCATATTTTATCACAATTAATATCATCAAACATTGAAATAGAGGTTTTTGGCTCAAGAAACTCAATTTTACATAATTCTACACCTATAGCCCTTCAGTTCGGCACTTAGGTCTCACTAGCTCAATTGAGTTAAAATTTTTATAGGAGTTAGATTTGATCTTTCTCATCAAAAGTCACAAGCCTTTGGCTTTCCTTTAGCTTATGAGGTGCCTTATTTTTTGGACAAATTCCACTATTTTAACCACTTTTCTAATTTTTTAAATATTTTTTATTGCATTTTTATATTCTGCATGGTTAAAGAAAACCTTTTGTGGTGGTCCCATAATTTTTAAAAATATATAGATAGGATAATTTGACATGATTAGGTTAATTTTTCTTAGTGCTTTTGTATTTTGGTGTTTTGGTGTTCCTATGCTTTTGTTTAGTGTAGTTTATTATAATGTTGTGTAGTGGCAGTGCATGACTAGTAGTAGTGCTACTAAATCATGTGATTTTGATTCTGAAATAGATAGGAAATTTCATTCTCTTTGTAGGAGTAAAAATACAAATAGTTCTAGCCTTCACACCCCTTATTCTAATACCCTAGATAGCTTAAAAATTATGGCAAATAATAATAAGACTTTGAAGGAATTGACTACCCTTGATATTACCTATTAACCATTAGGTATCAATATCTTGAACTTGATGCTGATTTTGAATTAAAATATGATTTAATCTATTTACTTCCAAGGTTTCATGGTCTTGTAGGTGAATATCCATATAAACATTTGAAGGAGTTTAACATGGTATACTTTACAATTAAGCCTAAAGGAATTTCTAAAGATTATATCAAATTGAAGGTATTTCTTTTTTCCCTAGCTGATGCAGCCAAAGATTAGTTGTATTACTTGCAACTAGGTTTTGTTGTATGCTAGAATGACATGAAAAAGCTATTTTTAGAGAAGTTTTTCCTTGCATCTAAGGCTGCTGCAATAAGGAAAGAAATCTATGGTATTAAGTAGCTAAATGGAGAGACCTTATATAAGTATTAGGAAAGGTTTAAGAAGTTGGTGTTAGTTGCCGACACCACTAGAATAGTGAATAACTCCTTGTCCAATATTTCTATGAATGCTTGCTTCCAATGGATAGGAGTATGATTGATGCAGCAAGGGGTGGAGCTTTAGTAGATAAGAATTTAATAGTAGCTAGGGACCTTATAGCAAACAAGGCAGCAAATTCGCAACAATTTGGAACTAGAATTGTGGTTGCAATAAGAGGCGTGAATGAACTCAATTTCTCCCATTCTAACTAGTAAAAATTAGATAATAGAATAGATAAGTTAACTTCACTGGTTAGGCAATTAGCAATGGACCAGCAATAGCAATTTCAAGCTTCTTTTCCAACAAAAGTTTGTGGAATTTGCTCCTACCCAAATCATTCCACTGATTGTTGTCCAACCTTACAAAAAGAGGAGTGTCTTCCTTCTCCAGCATATGCAGTAGCCATCTTCCCTGGAAAGCCACAATTTTAGTAACAAAACTAATATCCATACCAGTAGCCACAGCTCAACTAGTACTAACAACGTCATAATAAGGATTTTAGTTGGAGAAACAACAACTTAAATTGAAATCCTTCTGCTTATACTAGAATGGCACCAAATTCTATCCAATAACCAAAAGTAACTTTAAGCTCTTCTCAACTATCATTTGAAGATTTAGTCAAGTAGATAGCAACAAAAAATCTCCAATTCTAGCAAAGAATAGAGCCACTGTAATGAATTTATAGACACAAATTAGCTAATTAACTTCCTTATTAAGTGAGCTTAAGGCATAAAGATCAAATCAACCTTCTTTAAGCAATGGAAGAAACAAGGAAGTGGTGAATGCAATCATGTTGAGAAAGGGAAAGCAAATGGATAAACTAGAATGAAGTCATACACCAGAAGAAAATTAACTAGCAAGCCATCAATGAAAAAGTAACTAACTAGAAATGAGAGACTAACCAAAATAGAACTAACAGAAACAAGTAGAAGAGACAGACTAGAAAAACTAGGAGCTAATTAACTAGTAGCCAATAAGCCAGCCAAAGAAATCAAGTAAGGTGATAGTGTGGTAAATTCTTTCCTTACATCCCTACCTCCCATTGATTTTATTATTCCTTTTCTTTTTCTAAACAAAAGACTTTTTCACCAAAAGAAAAATGAAGATGAGAATAAGATTTTAGAGTCTTTTAGAAAAATAAAAGTTAACATACTTTTACTAGATTTGATAAAACAAGTTCCAAGGTATGCTAACTTCTTAAAAATTTATGTATTAAGAAAAGAAATTTTAGGGTGGGTAAATGTGTCTACAATAATCCAAAGAAAATTACCAAAAAAATGTAAAGATCCAAGCACATTTTTCATTCCATGCATCATAGGAAAAACCAAAATAGAACATGACTTAGAAGCATCCATAAATTACATGACTCTTTCTATTTTCAATGCTTTGAATTCAGAAGTTTTGAAAGAAAGAATGATTGTTGTTCAATTCGTTAATAGATCTAACATTTATCCCTTGGGAGTTTTAAAGATATTCTAGTACAGGTTGATGAATTAATCTTTCTAGTAGATTTTTACATCTTGAAGATGGAAAATGAAGATCTAAACATTCTTCCACTAATCATCCTTGGTTGGCTTTTTCTTAAGATAGAAAAAACCATTATTAATGTTCGAGATGGAACATTAACTATGGAGTTTGATGGTGTTATAGCTAAGTTTGATATTTCTAAAGATATGCATGATAACTCTATATCCTTTCTTAGCATTTTAGAGCCTTTAGTGCATGATTTTCCTCATTCCGAGTCTGTTGTTTTTACTACTATTTCTGTTTTTTTTTATTTGAATGTTTCCATTTCTAATTTTGCTATTTTTGATTTTGCTATTTCCTATTCTGAATCACATGCTAATGTTGTCCAAGATGAACTACTTCCTGAGTTTCTTGAATTTTTTCAATTTATAAATTGTGTTAATAGCCATGAATGCACTTGTAAAGATAGTGATTTTAAGTGTTCTATTTGTGATAAAACTTCTACATTTTTAAGTGAAGAAAATAGTTTTAGTTCTAAAATTATAGAAAAAAATAAGATAATGTGGACATTCCACCTTTAGGACAAAAAGAGTGTTTTTACATTGATTCTTCTCACCATTTTGTTGAATTTGTTTTACTAGATGATTTTGAGCATTCAAGCAAAGATAAATTAAGAGGAGCACTTGGAGAATTTATGGTGGATGACTTAAGTTCCAAATTAAGTCTTTGATGGATGACCTAAAGCTTAGCAAATTAGAAGCAAATAAGGTAGCTAATTCTCATGTAGATCCTGGGTGTAGAATTGAGCATGATGTCTAGTCAAAGATATTAAAGAAAGATGCTTTTTAGGAGGCAACCCAAGCCATTTAGATTTGCTTTCTCCTACCTTTATCTTTTATTTTCCATTTCCTTTATCTTTCTTGATGTTATTCTTGATGATATTGATGTGCTTTACATTGAGGACAATGTAAAATTTAAGTATGGGGGGAGACTTCAAGATTTACTTTATGCTTTGTGTTTTCATTTAATGCTTTTCAATGTTTCCAAAAAAATTAAAAAATAAAAAAAAATATGTTTTTCACTTGCTTTTGAGTCATTTTTAATTATTTTTAATTGTTTTCTATTAATGAATATTTTGCATTTTCATGAGTAGGATTTAATTAAGTTAGATAGGATTCATAACATAATTAAATGAGTAATTTAGCTTCTTGAAGTTAATTAATGTAGTGATAGATTTTAAATTGATAGATTGAATTTGGTAACATAACCTACCTTGTGAGATTTTGAGCCTTTTGTTGAAAATTTTGTACTATAATACTATCTTTCCTTCTTGTGTGATATTCTTCCATGATTTATTTCTTTAAAATTTTCTTTGAATATTTTTGATATTACATTTTACACATGCATGCACAAATATGATAAAAGACATTTTTCTTTATTTAAACTAGAGTCATAAAGCTAACATTGAACTTTTTATCTTTGTTAAGCCCTCTTGAGCTTTTATTACCTTTTCTTTGTAATTAATCTATGAGCATAATTTTTTAATGAAAAGCAAATGACTTTACCTAATCTTAGGGATTAGTAGAGTATTTGAATATTTATGAGATGAGCTCTTAAATAAGGGTGGGGATGTGTGAGTTTATATATTATGAAAAGTTATCATAAAAATTAGTTGAAAAAAATAAAAAAGTAAAAGGAAGATAAAAGAAAAAAATAAAAAAATAAAAAAAATAAAAATGAAAAAAATAAAAAGAAAAGTGAAAAAAAGGAAAAAAGAGATGAGATGAGCTCTTAAATAAGGGTGGGGGTGTGTGAGTTATGTATTATGAAAAGTTATCATAAAAATTGATTGAAAAAAAAGAAAATAAAAAAGTAAAAGAAATAGAAAATAAAAAAAATAAAAAATAGAAAATAAAAAACATAAAAAAAAAAATATGAAAAAAAGAAAAAGAAAAGTGTAAAAAAGGGAAAAAAGAGAATTTAAAAAAATAAAAGAATTGAATTGAAAAAAAAAGAAAATAAAGAAGTTGATGAGTATTTGAATTTAATTAGCTTAATTTAGCTTGATGTTTTGAGTTGTAATTGTTTATAATTTACTCATATGTTAATTCAGGTGCTTTATTTATTTCTTTAGTTTTTAACCTTCCATATTGTTATTTTTCTACCCTTACCTTAGCCACATTACAATCATAAATAAAGTCATTTTGATTTGTGTTGTACATGTGATTTAAGTAGTGGAGATTAGATGATTAGCAAGCTTATAATAGAGCAATTTTATGGAATGAACTTAAGTGAAACACTAGCCTAAACACTGAGAGATGGAAAATGAATCTTGCAGGAATTTACCAAATTGATTTACTCTTTTTGAATGAAGTTGCTATATAGGTTAGTTTTAAGTTTGTCAAGATATTTCTTCATAATGTGTTATGTTTCTTGCTAGCTTCTATTTGTCTATTACTTGTGAATTTGTGATTTTGAAGTTCTTAGGAGGTAAAGTCTTTTGTGCCTTAGTTTATAAAGTTTTGTCTTACCCGAGAACTTGTAAAGGATAAGTATGGGAAATTTAATGAGAAAAATATTTACTATTTTATTTCCCTTATTTTATGTCTTTTAGGTGTTACATTTGCTTAGTTTCACTGATTAGGCCTAGTTTCTAATTTTGAGTTGATTTTACAATATTGTGAATTCATTAGATAAATGTTGGATTTAATACTATTTTTATTTTTAGTCATATCTTGGGTTCTAGATGTCAGATTGAGATAAACTCTATGTTTCTAGAAAACTAAAGGAGAGAGCTACAATTTTATATTCTAGTCCAAGCCCAGTTCAGGTGTTATGAAGCTCATATATATCTTAGAAATTAAGGTCATGTCTTTAGCCTAATTGAACCTGTTTCTATATTTAAGCTATATCTGGAGTTATAATAGTTTGATTAACCTAAAACTAGTGACCAAATTCTTAGGAGACACAAGCCTAAACTATAATGTTTATGATTTATCCAAATTGCATTGATTCATAGTCTTATTCTGCTTAGAAGTTAGGCTTATGAGAATTTACTAATTTATCTGTAGATTTAATTGACTTGTAACAAATAGACCTGAGCTTCTAAAAATTTAGAAAGCCTTATTACTATGATCCTAAGAGTCTTACAATCCTAGTCTGATAGGGTTTTAACTTAATTAGATCAAATAAATAGGGGAGAGATCATTAGACTTTAGACTTTACACACACTCTCAATAGCATAACTTTTCTTTCTTTTCTTGTTTTCGGGTTTTCAAGTCATGGAAGGCTAAAGACTTTTGGTTAATCTAAGGATTGTGAAACTCTTCTCTTTAAGGATTATAAGATCTTGATTAGTAATGTTAATTTCCTCTTATTAATTTTCTTCTTTCTCTAATTATTTTTACTAAATTATTAAAATTGTTTATGTTAAGTGTTGATTTGGTATAATTAGTATCCAATCTCATGATTTCTATTATTTTTGCTATTTTAATGTGAAATTATGGTTAGTTAATCATGGTTTTACACATTGGGATAGAGGGTTAGAGGATTGCTTTAATGGTATCTAATTTAATTTCCTGAATCAATTGAATTTTATCTTTAAATCAATTTCAATCTAGTTTAAGGATTATAGCAATTGCTTAATTCAACTAATCTTAATTGACCAAATTCTAGACATGGATTATTCTAGGGGTTTTGAGTAATCCAAAGTTGAAAATTCAATTGGAACAATCAAATGTTTTATAATCTAAGATTAATCTACATTAAGAGCTATCATATCATTGAATTAACTACTTTCGTATATTGAATTCTTTCTGTTTACTTACCATTTTGCTTCTACTTTGTGCTTATTTATTTTATTAGTATTATTTTAATTTCATGCAACCAAACCCCTCCGATTCAACATTTTGTGTTTCGCATATTCTCTCATGTAGCATACAACATTTTGTTTTTATTTCTATTACAACACTCTATTTCATTCTGTTTGTATTAGTTTCATTCATTCTCTTTGCATCAATAACTCATAATTGTGTAGATATTGTTATGAACTTATTTAGAAAGGATAAAATCAAAGATTGCTACGGGTTTGACCTAGTTGTTCTACTGAATTACATTATTCCTTTTAGAAGACTAGTTTTAACTAATTTGGTGGATTGTGACATGCATTTAAAAAAACTTGCTCAACTTTAAAATTTGTTTCTCCTTGTTCACTCATTTCTGGTTAGCATATTTTGAGTAGTTATCATTTTTCGATATTTTGTCACTTCAACCTTATCTTCCTCTTTCCTAAACTTGCTTTTCTACTCTATCTTTGCTTAACACATACTTCTTTCTTGATTGCTTGATCTAGAGCTCGTTTGTATATTGTTCCATCAGAAATATCCACCCAACTATAAAAATAATCCTTAAGACCATATACAAATCAATTTACCTTAGCTTTCTCGATAGGTACTAAATGTTTCGTATATCAAGATAGCAGAGTAAATTGCTCATCATATTGAGATTATTGTCCTGGACCTTAAGGTCAATCTTTTAAACTTGTAAGCTTTTGCTTCTCGAACATTGGGCAGTAAAAACCTATCTATCAACTCAGTTTGAAACTGTATCCAGGTTATTGGTTTATTAGCAATAACTATAGGTTCAATATTATCAACATACAAAAATGAGCTACATTCTCTAAATTGTTGCCTACTAGTTCCATCATCATGTTCTCACTACATTTTTAACAATATGCAAGTTCTTTCTATTTAATTAACGAATTGATAAAGATTTACTATTAGATTTATACTATTATTTGTTGGGGGGTTTAATTCTTGAAACCTCATGCACTATCTATAATCATTCTCTTGGAGGCAATAAGGGAACTTGTCGCCTTAGTGTTGGTAGGATAGGAGGTGGTTTAGGAGGTTTTTGGGTTTCTTTTTAGAGTCTAATTATAACATTATAGCCACACTAGAGCTTCAACTTGCTCTCATTCCTACCCTATAGAGGTTTTTCTAGAGGTATGTTCACAGAGGCTTTATGCTTTGTTACTTCTAGATGTGTTCTAACATGTCTTTAGGACACTTTAGCTTGAATTTGCTTTTTCCTAGTCATAATTCTATAAAATAGCTTTAATTAGTAAATACTACTCTAAAAGAAGAATAAGTAAAAATCATATCTATTAAGTTTCATGGATCCATCGTGATTGACATCTGTTTTTTTCTTCAACATTCCATAAATTCCATGGTTAAAATGGGCCATTTTTTGACTTTACTGTAAAACAATTTTCCTGGACCATGCTTTAATACTAACTTTATCATGACATGACTTTCAGGTCCTATGACCAATATAAAGACACCTAACTAGTGAAATAATACTAACTAGATATTTTTACAAGCCCTTAAGATAAATTTAACTTTTTTACTACCTAACTCTATTGAAAATAAGAATAAACATGTTTAGAATTCAAAATATATTTTATAGGTATAAAAAATTCCTAACGTGAACTGTCCTGTTTCTATTTGGTATCTTCCTTGGAATCAAACTCAATAGATGAAGAAGAAGGAGGATATGTCATATCAACAAAACTAGAGCTATCGAATGTATTCCTTTATGAATGATTTGGTAAAACAAGATTGATTACAAAAAGATTTGATTCAAATTTAACTTTCTAAGTTCCATAGTATAATCAATCCTAGGCCCCATCATTGTCATATGGAATCTATAATGGAATATAACCTAGAAATTCCTCCAAAGTGATAAAAAGGGTCCTAGTTTAGATGTCAATCATGCCTTTGGCTTCGTGATTAGAATTGTAAATAAAAATCAATAACAATGAGTGTGAGTATCAAATACTTAGGGAATGGTTATTTTTCTCCTTTTTTTAAAGAGTTTTTACCATAATTAGTCAGGCATAAATATAATAATAGAAAATAATAAATGATTAAAGCTCTTATATAAATTATTTAGAAATATGTCAAAAGAACAACAATAATTAATGTGCAGGTTTTTCCTTATATCTTTAATCTAACCTCATCCCCTTACTACCTTAGGCACGAAACCTCCATCCTAATCCCTCCAACCTTTACCATACCTCTATTTCTCTATGAAGGATATAAAGCTCCCTTTACAAATTAGATTCAAGGTAAGTAATAATAGGATTCTGGTTATACATTGATTACTTATTTCAAATACATGGAGTATGGTTAGAATACCAACTATTGTTATAAAATTTTGCCATTCTCATATGCATTCATATTTTGTCATTACATGATATTAAATCCAAAGTTAATATATAATCTTTCCATTCAAGATAATGACAACATTTAATTCCTTTGAATAGCTAGCAATTTGTAATTCAAGCATCATCAATGTATTAAAACTTTAATTACTTCATACATTTCAATGTCTTACAATATTTCTTAATAAGAATATTTAAAATTTAACTTGGTGTATAACATAGAATATTTCCATGGTTTAATGCCATTATGAGCTACTAAACCATTCCAAATTTTTATTAATATTTTATATAATTCTTCTAACACATTAATAAACATCAAATATAAATTTCATTGTAATTAAATCATTCTCAGGTACTATTGACTTAGTTCCAAAACTATAGAAATCAAAATAGGAAAACACAAGAACAATTGTAATACAAGCCTCTTTTCAATATTTAAACCATTTTCAATCATCACCAAATTTTGATACAACATCCTTAACTTGTTAAATGATGACAAACTTCAATTATTTCCAAAATTTCCATGTTGATGTTGTTCATATAGAATCAAAAACTCAAAAATTGTTAATTTTATGTAGTTTTGGAGTTATTGTGGAAAAAAAGGCCTTCTTAGCATTCAAATTAGTGCCAATGGCTATAAATTTTTATGCATGATTACTAACATCTAGTAATCAAACACTATTAATTAGTTTAATTTTTATTAATCAAATTATAGTACAAATAGCACTAAACATCACATATAAAATCCTGAATTCTATTTTAAGTTATTATACCAAAGTCCACTCAAATACACTTTTCATAACTTTAAAATTTCTCAAAAATTTCTAATTTTCTCCACACTTTGTCTAACATTATTTATAACATTAAAATAGTAAAATTGAAATTTTTACAATTTCTAATCCTTATTTTTCATAGAGTATAGAAACATTCCATAATCTTTTTTTAGCAATTTTGCTTCTAAATTCAAGATGAACATCTTGTTATCTTTAAAGAAAAACTTGATGAATCTTCTTCTATTAACCTTAACACTAAATAACTACATATTAACATTTATATAACACTAAATCCAAACTATACAACAACATAGTTTAACCAAATATCCATAATAGTATATCCCATCATATTCTTCTCTTTTAATAGGAAAAACTTAAGGAAACAAGAGATATTGCCACTCACTTTAACTTTTTAACCCTTTATCCTTTCAAAGATATTTTAGAATAGTTATAGGACAATTTTAGTAAAATAAACCAAATTTTATAAATTTTAGAGAGAAGATTATCATGAAAACTTGAAGAAGATAAAGGAAAACCTAAGTTACTTTACAAGAATTTGATGAAACTTGAGAGTCTCTTGAAATTTATTGGAAAGTTGAAAAAACTTTAATGGAAGAGCTCTAGTAGGTTATGGAGAGAACTAGGAGAATTTGTGCAAAAAATAGGCCAAATTTTTTTATATAAAACCTTAATTCTAAAACTTCTTCCATAAGCTTCCTTTCATATTTTTTTTGTAAAATTTTTATTAATGGACCAAGACCAGCTTGCAAAATTTTAGGACTTATTTTTTAGAAGATAATTTCTCACAAACCACTAAAACTTAGTTAAGTAAAATTCCTAGGAACAATTACTAACAATTACCCTTAGTTTTCTACTTTTGTACCAATTTACCATTGGCTTTTGCTATAAGATTGAGTTTTTTTTTTTTTTTTTTTTTACTTTTGTGACTTGATTTAGGGTAAAAAAAACTTAAGCCATACTAGCCTAAACAAGTAAAATTTTTTTTTTCAATTTTGGGTGCAATCTCTTGGTTTTTGGTTTGCCTTGGCCATTTTTTAGGCTACTTGAGCTGCTAAAGTTCTACTGTGCCTTTATAAAAATTTCCTAAACTTAGTGTTAAGTTTTTAATTATATTTTGACCTATACTAATGTGTAATATGATTTCTACAAAAATTCTAGATAGATATGCCCTTAAACTACCTTTATGATTTACTTGAAATTCACCTGATTACCTTATTGAGTTTCTATTATGTTTCTTTTCTAATTTCCTTCTTGGACTTTCTTGCTCTATTAGGGTATTACACAAAGAGATTTTATGAGTATGTTAATAATTCTTTAGATGATGGATCTTACATTGAAGGTAACTTTAACCATTAGTTAATGATTGTCACCCTAGCCATTCCTATTAGTTCTATCCTTATGAGTATCTTTTTTCAAGTGCGTGAAGCTATGTTTTGTCATAGTTATTGCTTAGATGAATAAGTGTGATTGCTTGGAATTACTCATAAATTTTGGGATAAATTCATTCCTTAGGATGCTAGAAACATAAGCAAATGAACTACTTTCAAAGGGTTTTAATGCCTTCAAGACACAATAGTATATTAGATTAACCTTCTTCCTATGCCATTATGGAGGTGATCTATTCAAAATTTTGGTTAGAGAAGTAAGTAGAGATAAAGCAAACATGATTCTTATAGAGGTTCATAATGGGAATTTAGTTTTTTTTTTCAAAATAAACACTCTATGTAGTTTAGCTTCTCAATCAAAGGCTAAGAAAGAAAAGAAATAGAAAAAAGTTATTGCTTCTCACTTAGGGTTTGAGATAAAGAAAAGAGGTGACGAAATTTCTCTTTACCAATCTTGAGCCAAGAAGAAGAAAAATAATAAGGAATTTATTTTATCTTAATTTGGGGTTAAAAAGAAGAAAAAAAAGTAAGGAAATTGCTTTCTCTCAATTTGGGATTGAGAAGAAAAGGAAGGGGAAGAAGGATAATGTTCTTAGATCCAAATGCAAAAAAGTCCAAGAAATCTAAGTACAAGATGGCAAAGGAATTTTCATCAAAACCTTAAAGTGAAAATTTGTAAGGGTAATCTATTTTTAGCCTTAGTAGGCAAATACTTATCTCTTTAGTAGATGCCATTCCTTTTCTTAATAAGAAGATAGGAATGATTAAAGTTAATCATATTGCTTTGAAGGCCATTTGGAGGTATGAGCATTATTTTTTTCATTGTTTGATACATTTAAAATTGAATACCGTGGACAATTTTTAGTATTTGACTTTCTTGCTCTTACTATTCTAAAGTTGTATAGGGGGAGTTCTACTTGGTAGGGGAGACAAGAATTTTTATGATAAGAAAGAAAAGACTTAGTAGATAATTTAATGAATAGTTCTTTTATAACTTTTTCCACTTTTGTAAGCTAAGGTACTTCTTCTTTCTCAAGTAATTGCTTGTTATTTTTTTTAAACTTTTGACCTTGATATTCCTATATGGATGTTTAACAATTTGTTTTTCTTTTTAAGTCTTCACATGGGTGATACACCTTCACACTTAGTGGAGGCTGATTTTAATATTTAGAGGTAATAGCGAAAATGCCTCTGGAGAAGGGAAAACATTTAGGAGCTATGTCATGTTGGAGTGGTATACCTAGTTTATATGCTTTGAGAATTTAGATTGAAGCTAGTGCACCTAAGGTTCCTACCATAGTTTAATTAGAATAAGTTAATGTAGCTTAGACATTTGTACTTTTCCTAGAGAGATGTAAGAAGAAAAATTAGAAAAAAAACTAATAGCTTTGCTAGAGGAATAAAAATGTCTAAAGAAGGAAAGGAAAGTGAGTTTGGGATGATATTTCAACCTTTTCTTTTAAACATGATTGTTAATAAGTCATGGAAAGAAGCTTCATGGTTACCAAATAAGTCTTATGAAAATGTGAACTTGTGGGGAGGTAATGAATTTATTAAAGTAGCAATCAAAGTAAAACCTTTTTATCTATTGTGGTGGTTAAGAATAAATCATTGTAAACTATTTGGATAAAACCCATAAAGGTTGATTCCACCATTTAGATCCTTCTTAATGAGATCATATTGGTATTGAGTAAATTGAGAATGCATTTTCTAAAGTGTGATGAACTTAAAGGATTAAAAGAAATCCTCTAAGCACAACTAAGACTTAAGAAGAGATTGGTCAATACAATGAAGAAAGGATAGTGGTGGAAAAAATAGCACCACTTTCTTATAATCATGTCACTCTAGGAGAATTTCAACAAGGAGGTGAAGATCCTTTAGAAGGTAAACATCAATCTTTCCCCCTTTTTCACAGTTTCTAAACCTTTTATTTTGTTAACTAATTAATAATAAAAATATTTGCTATATTATTTCCTCCTATTTCATGTCTCTTAGTGAGTTATACATGCTTAAGTATACAAAATTGCTCTTGTTTTATAATTTCATGTTAGTTTTACAATATTACAAATTTATTTAGTTAATGTTGAATTTTGATACTATTTCTATTTTTTAACTATATCCTAGATTTTGGATGTTAGATTAGGATGATGTATATATATTTGAAAGCTTAAAGAAAGATCTACAACTTTAGTTTTAGTCAAAGCCCAATTCAAACTCCTTCAAGCCCTTATTTAACCAAGAATTTGAAGCTTTATTTTTATCCTAACTGGGCTAGGCTCAATTTTGGGCCATATCTGGAACTACAAAAGTGCTGAAAATCGCGCATCATACATGCACAGCGGAATAAATTTTTTGCATGATTTCCACTAAGGATCCATGCGAATTTAGAACGCCATAGATTAGGGATTAGGGTTTATACCTTTCGGCAAAAAATCTTCGGACCGCTACAACAAGTCCGATTTGCTTCCAAATCACGAACCGGAATGGAAACCAGTAAATTAGATCACCAGCACAACGTTTATGTGGCTGCACCTCTGTGGTATCCACACGAACCTGTGAATCACCGATGAATGTCCGCTACACACACCGGTTGGAATTGATCTCCTTACACCTCGTAGTGCTAGCTACGCCTCTTCAGGGATTTTGGTCAAGGAGTGGTGCTAGGGTTTTCTATGCTTTTGCTTGGGGTGCGTGAATAATAATAGTAATCCTATTATTACCCAATAAACCTATTTAAATAGGTGCATAGAAAAACCTAACCTATTTGGGCTTTATTCCATGTATAATTATAGGCTTATTATTGAGCCTTATAATTATAATATGAATTCCCAAATATTAAGCCCAAACAATTTGGTCAATTAATTCCAAATTCACTAGGCTCTAAGTGTGCGACCCTACAGGCTCTCATTACGTTAGCAATGACCATTAATCATATTAATGATCATAAACAATGATTGGTGTCTAGCAACACATCATTGTTACCCAAGTAATGAGAAAGTCGATGATTTGACTAAACCTTTACTCGTGATCATCACTTATGTCCTTTTGTCCTATACATCTAGATTGAGCACGAGACATAGACTGTGTCATTCCCGTATAGCCCAATCTTAAGGTTTCTTGACTCCTAAGTAAGCTAACTGAAACAAATGTAATCGACATCTCATGTCAATTCATCTGAGCATGGCCATGCATTTTCTCAGCTTTACTTAATCCAGGGGCCCATAGATGTTACTCCTGTTATATAGGAGGGACAAATCCCATCTTGATCACACAAATCCCTCCGCGTGATATGTGACATATCCAATATCTACCCTTGCATTCACTTAACCATTAGTGACATAGAATAGTATCAAAATATGAAACTCACATGTAGGGAACCTTGGTGATCTCAGGTCAAAGGACCATATTAATAATGATCACTAAGAACCACTTATGACACTCATATAACGATCCATGTAGTGTTCTTAATATGGGTCGGTCCAGTATACAAGTTCTCTAACTTGTACTCATGTGTAAACTTAATATCCCATATAAGTCTTCACACATGCTAGTCTTAACATATCAAAGCAACCTAATCCACAATGATATATGACTAGGGACATTTAAGAATACAATTATTCTAAGGTTATTATTATAATTGAATATATTACGCAGACAATATATATAAATATAATAATTGGAATTGTCATTAAAATAATATGATTCAAAATTACAATCACCAATATGATTGGTTTTAAGGCATATACACTAACAAAAAGTCCAATTAATATGAAGTTAGCACCCAAATTTCCATAAGAACCAGCTCTATAACTTTTGTGTTTATGAATTACCTAAATTACCTTGTTTTAGTAGTTTTAAATTGATTAGAAGTTAGGCTTATAGGAATTCACTACTACAACTATTAGAGTTAATTACCTTGTAAAAAATAGGTCTAGGCTTCTAAAAATTAGGAAGACCCTGTTATTGTAATCCTAAGATACATACAAGCTAGGTCTAATAGGGTTTTAAGTTAATTAGGTTAAATAAAAGGATAGAACTCATTAGATTTTAGAGGTTTTTAGATACAATTAACAATATAGCTTTTCTCTTCTTCTTCTTGTTTCTCTTTTGTTTTTCATCAATGGAAGCTTAAATTCAGAGTTAATTCAAGGAGTTTGAGGCTCTCCTCTTTTGGATTATGTGATCATGATTTACGAAGTTAATCTTTTTTAATTAATTTTTATCTTTCCCTAATTTTGTGAGCTAATTTCTTGAAATTACATGTGTTAGATGTTGATTTGGTATAATTAGTATTCATCCTTGTGATTTTTGAATACTTTGTTATTTTGATGTTGAATTGTGGTTGGAAAATCAAAGTTTTACACAAAAGGGCAAAGGGTTAAGAGATTAATTTAGAGGCTTCTAATTTAATTTCTTAATTCAATTAAATTCTATCATTAAATCAATTTTGATCTAACTTAGGGATTATAATGGTTGCTTAATTTGGATAATATTAACTGATCAAATCCTAGATGTTAATCTAGCATAGGATTTATGAATTATTCTAAGGGTTTTGAGTAATTCAAGATTGAAAAATTAATTAGAAAAGTTAAATTTTAATTGATTTATGATTAATCCAATTCGAGTATCTCAATTCCTTGAATTAGTTGTTTTATTATATTAATTGTCTTTCTTGTTATTTGATTTGCATTTTTGTTTAAATCACAAAACCCCCCAACTTGATTCTATTCTACATACTACATTCTACATAATATAGCATTCTACATTGCATTATATCACTATATTGCATTCATTTTGTTGCATTCTATTTTCATATATAATTTTACATTGTGTTTGTGTTCAACTAGTAATTCATAGCAAAAGGTAATATCAAAGGATTACTAGGGGTATGACCTAGTTTTCTCACTATACTGCATTATTTTGTAGTAAACTAATTTTTAATCTAATTTTGATGCATTATGACGTGTTAATCAAAATTTTAGCGTTGTTGCTAGGGATCCTCTTGAATTCATCTTTTCCTACATATTACTATCTATGTATTACATAATTGTTCAAGCATTCTAGTTAGCAGTTGCGTCTGTTATTGCCTTACTTGTATTTTATGGTAAGTATATTTTTTCTACGTATACTTGCATTACTTTTTGTTCTTTGATTTCTGCATGTTCTTTTACTTCAATTCATTATATTTTATCATATTTTGCTTCATTTGACATTGAAACAGATGTTTTTGGCCCAAGAAAACTAGTTTTACACTTCAACCACTTTAGAAATATATCAGATCTCAGTAGATCAAGTTAGCTAAAATTTTACAAGAGCTAGTTTTGATTTTTTCATCAAAAGTCACAAGTGTTACTTATGAGGTGCCCCATTTTTTAGCCAAATTCTACTATTTTAACCACCTTTTTAAAATTTTTTTTAAAGATTTTTATTACATTTTTGGGTTCTACATGGTTATAGTAAACTTTCTGTGGTAGTTCTGTAATTTATAAAAATATCTAGATAGGTTAATTAGATATGTTTAGGGTGATTTTTCATATTACATTTTCATTTTAATGTTTTGGTGTTCCTATGCTTTTGTCTTATATAACTTAGTGTAGTGTAGTAGTAGTATATAACAAGGAGGAGTGCTACTGAATTGCTTGAATTTAATTCAAAAATTGATAGAACTTTTCATTTCTTTGTAGAAGTAAAAATACAAGTAGTTCTAGCATTTCTATTATCCTTTTTGACCTTTTAGGTAATTCAAGAAACATGTTAAATAATAATAGGACATTAAAGAAATTGGTTGCCCTTAATATTACCTACCAACCATTAGACATCCAATATCTTGAATTATGCTAATTTTGAATTGAAATCTAGCTTAATACACTTCCTTCCAATATTCCATAGTCTTATAGGTGAAGATCTTCATAAGTATTTAAAAAAGTTTCATATGGTATGCTCAACAATGAAGCCATAAGTAATTTCTGAAGATCACATCAAGTTGATGGCTTTTCCTTTTTCACTAGTTAATGTTGCTAAGGATTAACTTTACTACCTGTAACCTTGATCAGTCATTTAATGGAATGACATGAATTAGCTCTTCCTTGAAAATTTTTTCCCTACTTCTAGAGCTGCTGCAAGAAGAAAAGAGATTGGTGGCATTAGTTAAATGGGTGGTGAGACATTGTATGAATACTGGAAAAGGTTCCAGAAACTTTATGCACCACCAAATTAGTGAGTAGCTTCTAATCCAATACTTTTATAAAGGCTTTCTTCCAATGGATAGGAGCTTGATAAATGTAGTAAGTGGTGAAACATTAATGGTTAAAACACCTATGGTAGCTGAAGACTTGATAGAAAATATAGTAGCTAACTCCTAGCAATTTAGCACCAAAATGCTCCCTACGACTAGAAGTGTCCTTGAAATGAGCTTTTCTTTTTATGCAGATCAATAAAGAATGAAGCATATGATAGATAAATTAACCTTCTTGGTAAGGCAATTGGTTATAGGACAACAACAACAATTCCTAGCCTCTCCTTTTGCAAGACTTTGTGGCATATGCTCTTACTCAAGCCATCCCATTGATGTGTACCTAACCTTACAAGAAGATGATGGTCAATACAAAGATAGTAATATTTCTAGGATAGCCACAATACTAGTAGCAAAACTAATACCAGTAACAACAACAACGAGCCAAATATGATATATGCTCTAATTTTTATAATCTTTCTTGGGGGAGCATCCTAATTTCAAATATGGCAATGCACCAGTGTTACGATCCAATCTCGATCATGACTAGCTTGGATACTTATATTAGTTTCCACAAGCCTTAACACTTTTCACTTTTTTTATCCAACACGAGTTTCTAAACTTTGAGGGAGACTTGAAATTTATTTTAAATTTTGTGAAAAAATAAATAGAGTCTCTCTTATTTTTGGATACTTTTTGAGAGCTACACGCCCTATAATATAAAACTTATGTATATTTTTAGATACAACAGTGTAAGCATACATGTAACACTATACAAATCTCATATTTGTACATAGATAAACAATTGAACACATCAAATAGTGGATCAAAAACATTCCTATTCAAAATACTAATCTTATGTCAAAGAGAAACTCCAATTATCAAATCTTTTCATAGGGCGGTCTTAATCCTCCATGGATGCAATAAGGATTCAAACTTTAACCTGATAACACTGATCCACCTTAGAGGTTCTGAAGTATTCATAATTATCTTTTCACCTTTTCCTCTTAATATTACCATTTGCAAGTATAAATTTTGATTATATGAACATTTATTATTTTCTTTTAAACTTATCCTCAAAATATTAGAAATTCTTATGTATATATATAATGACTTTTTCCATATCAAAGTATTAAACCATCAAAACATTACTACTCACATTATTATATAAAATTTTACACCTATCTCCTATTGGTGTGTGTCTTAGAACTAATCATATAGATGATTGAAGTAATACACAATGTATTATATTTTATTTTAGGCAATTTAATTATTATATTATATTTTTATAATTTTATTATTATTATGCACAATTTATAACTTAATATAATAATTATCCTTGGAATAGCTTCACTATTCTTAAAATGCCCCTAGTCAAGTATTATTACGAAAAGGATAGTAATAATACATCAAGACTAGCATGTATAATGACTGATGATTACGAATCATGGATATGTGATATCAAGTCAATACATGAGTACATTGCTAGTGAACAATGTACTGGACTGACCCACTATGAGAATATTGCATGGATAGATGTGTCATAACATATCAAGAAGAATCGTGGCTTTCCCCTACTGCCATCCAACTGCAATCTATAACTTTCTAGTAACAAACTGACACATGACTAACTATAGAAGGAGCTATTGCACCATGGATGCCATGGTTGGTAACAAACGATACTGGAACTATAGCTTTTTCTTCGCCTTTAAAGATTGGCATTCAAATAGAAGCAGCATGTGATGACCATCTTATCATGACATACGTTGATCGGTGATGATAGCATAGTCAAGGATGCCAGTGAAACCTAAGAAAAGAACAATAGCCATGGAAAGGAGTAAAGAAGAGAGGAATACAATAAAGAGAAGGGGTGATAGTGGTAATAGTAGAAAGAGAAGGGAACCTAAAATAATAAAAGTAGAGGGAGGTTGGTGGAATAAAAAAATAGGGAGAGGACATGAAAAAATAGGGGGAGAGAGAAAATATTAAAATATAAGCTATGAGCTTTAATACTGTACTTTTCACTCCTATCATAAGTCTATCTTTCTTTTAATCCTAACCTTTATTTCATAAGGATTAATCCTAACCCTTCATTTAAACAAAAACCCACATTTTATAAAATTTATTTTATTTAAATTTAATCTCATGTATTTTCAATTTTTGCTCAATACACATAACTATATATATTTGTAATAATTTGATAGAATTAGAAAGTTTAAAATAAATATTTTAATATTCTTCAATATTTAAATGTATATATTGGTAAGTATACTAACTTGATAAATTTGAAAGTCCTCAAATAAATATTTTAATATCCCTTAACTCACAAAAATAATTTATCAAATATCAATAATTAATTTTATAAATCTTTGTACCTTTAATCATTGAGAATATTCTTAACTTGCAAGATAATTCTTTTAGAAAATATTTAAAGACATCTCGAATTAATAATGACCATTTGAAAATAAAACTATTTCAAGCTTCCATAATTCTCAAAAATAATTTTTTAAAAATAAATAATTTATTTCATAAATCTATGCATTCTTATTTACTAAATTTATTTTTCACCTTATTAGAAATCCTTTGTAAAAATAAAAAAATATTTTAATCTATTCTTAAATTGATAATGACTATATGAAAACAAATAAAAATATTTATTGACAAGTAATAAAATTTATAAAACTTTAATTATTAATCCAGGGTATTACAACTTGTCTAGCAGCTAATTAAACTCCCACCATACTAGAACAGGCCTTTTTTCTAACAGTAACCAACTAACCCTATCTAGTAACAACAGAACTTCAAGAACCAACAAGCATCCTCCTCCTCCTCCTCTTAGCCATCCATTAAGGAGTTAGTCAAGTAAATGACTTTGGTTAAGTAAATGGCTACCAATAATTTGTGGTTTCAACAAAGAACTTATGCTACAATGCAGGACCTACAAGCATAAACTAGTCAGCTAGCTTCCACCATAGATGAGCTTAAATCACAAGGTTTCGACGCCAAACAATTTCTAACTCTAGAGGCAATGTTTATGCTATTATGCTAAGAAGTGGTAAGAAAATCCATGCTCTTAATGTTCCTAAACTAGCAAGCCAGCAACATAAGGCAAAATAACTAGTAGTTAAAAATTCTACATAAAGCTTTTTTCAACCTAACTAAAAAATAGTCTAACCATAATTAGTGCAGAAGCCAGTAAATTTTACAAAACCACTTCCTTTCCTTAATAGAATTATATAATCTTAGAAAATAAAAGAATTTGATAAAGATAAGGAGATCTTGGGGACTTTTAAGAAGGTGGAAGTCGACATTCCACTATTGGATACTATCAAACAAATCTCCAAGTATGTTAAATTCCTTAAGAAGCTACACACATATAAGAGAAAACTATATGGCAATGAAAAAGTGAGCTTAGGTAGAATGTATTAGCCATCCTCCAAACCAAGCTTATCACAAAAGTGCAAGGATCTAGGAACATTTGACATACCCTGTGTAATAGGCAATAATGATTTGAACATGCCTTAATTAACCTAAAAGCTTCCATAAATGTTATGCCAATGTCAGTATTCTCCTCTCTATAGCTTGGTCCCTTAAAGTAAATAGGAGATATCACCTAATTAGTTCATAGAAGTATTGCACATTCTATTGGAATTATTGAAAATATGTTAGTTCAAGTTAAGGAATTGATATTCCTAATGGATTTCTACATTCTAGCTATGGAGAATGAGTGTTCCAATAACCTTGTACCATTGATTCTAGGATGACCATTCCTTAAAATAGTAAAAATAAAAATTAATGTAGATGCTAGCATTTTTCCATGGAAGTTGGAAGCCAATGTTATTCTAAAACATACAAAATTTGATGCAAAAGATACAAAATTTGCTATCCAACAAGAAATTCAACTTGCTAAAGTGGTTTCCACCACTTAATTAGTACCTTCTGCCATCTAGCCACTAACATTAAAGCTTGAACCTCTTTTAGAATATTTAAAATATTCATTTTTATAAGAGAATAAGAAGCTACCAATCATTATAGCAAAGAATTAGCAACATGAACAAGAAAAGAAATTATTGCAGATTTTAAGAGCTCATAAGCAAGCAATTGAGTGGACAGTTATAGATATTCATGGTTTTAGCCTTTCCACCTATATGCATTAGATTTTACTAGAAAAAGGAGCTAAACTAGTGATACAACCCTAAAGAAGATTGAACCTTTTAATTTTGGAAGTAGTAATGAAAGAGATTACTAAATTTTTGGAGGCTAGTATTATATATCCCATTTCTAACCACAAATGGGTGAGTTTAGTCCAAGTTATCCCTAAAAAAATTAGCTTGATAGAAGTGAAAAACTAGAATAATGATTTACTTTTTGCTAGAGTTCAAAACAACTAGAGAGTTTGCATTAATTATAGAAAGTTAAATTAAGCAACAAAAAAGAGCACTTTCCATTACCATTCATTGATCAAATGTTAGAGAGATTGATTGGAAAATCCTACTATTGCTTTGTAGATGGCTACATTGGTTACTTCCATCTTCATATTACTCTAGAAGATCAAAAGAAGATAACATTCACTTGCCTTTCTAGAATTTTTGCTTATAGGAGGATACCTTTTGGCTTATGCAATGCACTTGATACATTCCGAAAGTGTATGGTAAGCAATTTTTTTAAAATTTTTAGAAAATTACATTGAAGTTTTCATGGATGATTTTTCTTTTTATGGTTTATCTTTTAATGTATGCTTGGATAATCTTTCTAAGCTGTTAGACAAATGTGTTGAAACTTACCTTGTACTCAATTTTGAAAAATGTCATTTCATGGTGTAGCATAGGATAGTTTTAGGACATATAGTGAGTAGTAAAGGCATTAAAGTAGATCCTGCTAAGATTGATATGACTAGTACTTTATCTTACGCCATTTGTGTGCAAGAAGTGCAATCTTTTCTTGGTCAAACAGGTTTCCACCAGTGATTCATTAAAGGTTTTAGCAAGATTTCCCTTCTATTAATCTACTCCAAAAAGAAGCAGAATTTAACTTTGATTAACATTACAAGGCAGCTTTTAACAAATTAAACTAAACTCTTACCACCGCTTCCATCATTTAGCCATTATCTTGGAATTTACTTTTTGAGTTAATGTGTGATGCTTCTAATTATGCAATTAGTGTTGTTTTTGCACATAGAATGGGAAAATAACCTTATGTGATTTACTATGCTTTAAGGACTTTAGATGCTATCCAAGCAAATTACACTATTGCAAAAAAAATTTTAGCTATCATTTTTGCTTTAGATAAATTTAGATAATACTTTCTTAGCTCTAAAGTGGTTGTGTTTTTTATCATGTAGCTTTGAAGTTCCTTTTAAAGAAACCTGAGCTAAAACCCCAGTTGATCAAATGAATGTTGCTTTTACAAGAGTTTGATATTAAGATTAGAGATATGAATGGTGCTGAAAACTTGGTTGCAGATTATTTAAGCATGATTCTAATAGATGGAGACACTTTTCCCATCCATGGCACCTTTTTGGATGAGCAACTTTTTCAGCTGCTAGGTAGAGATCCTTAGTTTGCTAATTTAGTGAATTACTTGCTAATGAATTACCTGCATATGCTAAGAAAGCTTAAATTGATAAGTTAAAAAGTGGGGCTAAGTATTATGTATGGAATGATCCTTATTTGTGGAGATTTTGTGCTAATTAAATAATTAGAAGATGCGTACATAATTTTGAGTTTCATTCAATTGCATTTTGTCATGGTCATGCTTGTGAAGGTCACTTTAGACCTAAGAGAACAATAAGGAAAGTGCTTGATTCTTATCTTTATTGGCCTACTTTTTTTCATAATGCTTACATGTTTTGTAAAAATTATGAATAATGTTAGGAATTTAACTTGTAAATATAAGATACCTCAATTTTCTATGCTTTTTATGAGATTTTTTATGCGTGGGCTATTGATTTTATAGATCCTTTTCTCTCATCTTTGGGCTTTGTTTATTTTCTTCTTATTGTTAATTATATTTCTAAGTGGATGGAAGTTAAAGCCACCAGGACAACTAATTTAAAGTTGTTATAGATTTTGTTAGGTTTAATATTTTTAATAGGTTTGGCATTTCCCGTGCTTTGATTAGTGATCAAAGAACTCATTTTTGCAATAGAGCACTTGAGGCTTTGTTGATGAAATATAGGGTTTGATATAAAGTTTCCATAACATATTATCCCCAAGCAAATGGGTAAATAGAAATTTCGAATAAAGAAGTCAAGTTAATTTTAAAGAAAACTGTAAAGCCTAATAAAAAAGATTGGATCCTTAAATTGGATGATACACTTTGGGCTTATAGGATCGCATACAAAACTCCTATTTGGATGTCTGTATATCTAATTATTTTTAAGAATGCATGTCATCTTCTAGTAGAGATAGAGCATAGAGCATTTTGGATTATAAAAAGGTATAACATAGATTTGAAGGCATATGGAAAGGAAAGGAAACTATAATTGCAAGAATTGGAAAAGCTTAGACATGAAAGCTATGAGAATTCTAGGCTTTATAAAGAGAAAATAAAGGTATTTCATGATAAGTTCATTTTTAGGAGAAATTTTGAGTTAGATTAAAAGGTTTTATTATTTAATTGAAGGCTTAAATTAATGTCGAGTAAACTCTGTTCCCCTTGGAATAGATTTTTTATTGTTACTAATATTTTTCCTTACGGTGTAGTTAAGATCAAAAGTTTGGAGAATAACAAAGTGTTCAAAATTAATAGGCATAGGCTTAAACCGTTCTATAAAAGTTTTCAAGAGTAAGTGATAGAAGTAATGGAGTTAGGGACTCCAGTTTATTCTTGATGAAGGAGCTTGATATTTAACTAAAGATATTAAAGAAACATGCTTCTTAAGAGGCAACCCAAATTAGAGATTTGCTTTCTCCTACCTTTTTCTTTTATTTTCCTTGTCCTTTTTCTTTCTTTATATCTCTTGATATTCTTTCTTAATGATGTTGATATGCTTTATAATAAGGAAATTGTAAAATCTAAGTGTTGAGGGGAGACTTTTAGGATTTACTTTAAGTTTTGTGTTTTCATGCTTTTGAAAGTCTTCAAAAATAATAGAAAAAATAAAAATTATGTTTTTCACTTGTCTTTAAGTCTTTTTGAGTAATTTTGGTTGTTTTCAATTGATAGAAATTTTATATTTTTATGAGTACAATTCAACTGAAGTTAGATAAGATTTATAACATGATTGAATGAATGATTTTGCTTCTTAAAATTGATTGATGTAGTGATGGATTCTAAATTAGTAGTTTGAACATGGTAGTATGACTTACCCTGTGAGATTTTGAGCCTTATGTTAAAAATTCATACTACTCTCTTTCCTTCTTGTGTGATGTTCTTCTATGATTTATTTCTCTAGAACTTGTTTTGATTCTTTTTGAGATTATATTTTGCATATGCATGCATAAAAATGAAAAAGGCATTTTTTCTTTGTTTAAGGTAAAGCTATATAGCTAACCTTCAGCTTTTATTTTTGTTAAGCCCCTTTTAAAGCTTTAATTGTCCTTTTCTTTGTTAATTAGCCTATGAGTAATTTTTTCAATGAAAAAAAATTTCATTACTTAATCTTAGGGATTAGTAGAGCATTTGAATTTTTACTAGATGGGCTCTTGAATAAGTGTAGGATATATGAGTTTATGTGTTATGAAAATCATTAAAAGTTAGTTAAAAATAGAGAAGAAAATCAAAGCAAAAAAAAGTAAAAAAAAGTGAAAAAGAGAAAGAAAAGTAAAAAAAAAGAGAATAAGGTAAAAAAATTAATTAAAAAAAGAAAGAAAAAAAAATTGATGAGTGTTCGAGTTTGAATTTAGCTTCTTGTGTTGAGTTATAATGGTTTATGATTTTACTTTATGTTTTTTATTCAAGTGCTCTATTAATTTCTTTGGTTTCTAACCTCTTCATACTCTTATTTTTCCTTTCTTTTCCCTTAGCCATATTACAACCTTAAATAAAAGTTCGTTTAATTTATATTATGTATATGATCTAAGTAGTGGAGATTAAATTATTAGCAAGCTTATAATAGAGCAATTTCATATAAAGAACTTGAGTGAAACATTTACCTCAAACACTTGAGAGATAGAGAATGAATCCAGTAAAAATCTACCATGTTAATCTAATCTTTTTGAATGAAGTTATTATGTTAGTTAGTTTCTAGTTTATCAAGATTTTTCTTTATGATGTGTTATGTTTCTTGCCAACCTTTATTTGCCTTTTACTTCTAAATTTGTGAATTTAAAGTTCTCAAAAAGTAAAGTCTTTTGTTTGTTAGTTTTGAATAAAGTTATGTCTTGTCCGAAGACATGCAAGAGCTACGTATTGATGGTAAAAATATTTATTACATTATTTTCTCCTATTTCATGTCTTTTAGTAAGTTACACATGCTTAATTTTATAGAATTGATTTTGTTTTATAATTTTGGGTTAACTAAATTACCTTATTTTAATGGTCTTAAACTAGTTGGAAGTCAAACCTACAAGAATTCAATACTATAACTATTAGAGTTAATTGCCTTGTAAATAATAGGTTTGGGCTTATAAAAATTAGGAAGACCCCATTATTGTAATCCTAAGAGACATACAATCTAGGTCCAATAAGATTTTAAGTTAATTAGGTGAAATAAAAAGAGAGAACTCATTAGACTTTAAGGACTTTTAGACACATTTAGCAGTATAACTTTTCTTTTTTCTTCTTGTTTCTATTTTTTTCTTTATCAATAGAAGGTTAAATTTGGAGTTAATTCAAGGAGTTTGAGGCTTTTCATTTCTAGATTATGAGATCATGATTTGTAATATTGACTTTCTTTAATTAATTTTTCTCTTGCCCTAATTCTATATGTTGATTTCTTGAAATTGCATGTGTTGGATGTTAATTTAGTATAATTAGTATTCATCCTTGTGATTTCTGAATACTTCACTGTTTTGATGTTGAATTATAGTTGGTAAGTTATAGTTTTACACATAGCAGCAAAAGGTTAAGAGATTACTTTGGAGGCTTCTAATTTAATTGCTCAATTCAACCACATTATATCATTAAATCGATTTCGATCTAACTTAGAGATTATAACGATTGCTTAATTTGGCTAATATCAATTGATTAAATTCTAGATGGTAATCTAGTATAGGATTCATGAATTGTTGTAAGGTTTTGGGTAATTCAAGGTTAAAGAATAAATTAGAAGAGTCAAATCTTAATTGATCTAGGACTAATCCAACTAAAGCCTCTTAATTCCTTGAATTGACTATTTTATTATATTAGTTTTTCTTCTTGCTATTTGCTTTGCATTTTTGTTTTGCTTAATATGTTCAATTTAATTTTCAATTTCAAACCCCCCAATTTGATTTTATTCTACATACTACATTCTGCATAATATAAAATTTTGCATTGCATTTTATCACTACATTGCATTCTATTTTAGCTTATTTTTACAATCTGTTTTCATATCTAATTTTGTGTTTTGTGTTTTGATTTTGCTAATATTTCATAGTAAAAGATAATATCATGGGATCATTAAAGGTATAACCTAGCTATGCCATTATATTGCATTATTTTATAGCAAAATATTTTTTAATCTAATTTTGGTACATTACGATGTGCTTATCACTAACTTGTTTTTCTTCTTGATACGACGATAAGAGAAACTTGTGAAGAACTTTGAATGCTAGTGCATTCTTGTAGAGGAAAAACCTACCATCAATAAGTAGATTTTGTTTTCCTTTATTCCTTATTTTTGTCCTCCATTCAGTTGACTTTTATTCATTAGTGCTTTTCTTTTCTTTTGAGTAGATAAGAGAACTTTGTTTTCATTTTAGCAGATCTCTTAACTCAAATCTATCATAAAAGGTGGTTAGGAATTCATTTATGGACAATCTTGACTACACTACATTCTCTTGCTTTATTTGATGCTAACCATGAAATTATCACTAGTCATGCTTTTATCATTCTATTGTAGGAAGAAGAGGTTACCAATGCGCACCTAGATGCATTAATAATAGTCATGCACTCTATTATTTCTATTTCAAATTTGGATGCCATATTGAAGGTGTTAAATAGGATATTGCATCAATATCTTGAGCTTTTTTTGTTTAACTCTAATGATTGTAACAATGTAGCAATTGCAACATACACCAATCTTGCTTTATTTTTGGAAAAGTGGGAAGAAAGAATCACAATCAAACTATCATGAGAAAATAAATCTAGTTTGTACTAAGAGACGAAGAATCTTATTCATTATTTTCAAAGGTCATATATATCAATTATTGTTAAACAACTGCCATCTCATGTGTGGAATGCAAAGTCTAGAAAGATTTTCAAGTCCCTTAGCGACCTTGATTCTAACATTGAGTAGGCTAGACATTACATTATAAATGTTAATAGTATGATCGAAAAGGTTAACCATACCATTGAAGAGACTAGACATGTTATCAAGGAAATATAGTATACCATTGAAAAGGCCATATATCACCTTGAGAAGGCTAGGCATTACACCAAAAAGGTGAGTCATTGTCTTAGAAAGGCTAAGCATTGTGTTGAAAAAGGTGAGATGATCATTAAAAAGCCTAACTAGGGTTAGGCTTCAATCATGGCAAGGGTAGCTTAATAGGAAAGTACTATGGTTCTTTTCGAGTTCCTTTTGTACTTAGACTTATCAAAGTACTAATAAAATAACCATTTTAGTGCTTATGTGTCATGTCTTAATTTTCTTTGTTATTAGCTTGTAAAGGCTCTAATGACTATCTTTCTTTGCTATAATGCCACGCCATCTTTTTTTTAATGCTTTGTATAAAATCACTTAGCATTGTTATTGATGGACCAATACTTGGATGGCATATTCATTCTCAGAAGCTTATTCACTTTATCTTGTTATATTAATGACTTTATGTGTGGTCATATCATTATATTATCCATTCATTTCACCCACTTTGGTTTATAAATTGTCCTTTTACTCTTTTCATTTTTATCTTTTCAACTAACATATCTCTTCATATTGTTATAAAATTATGGATCCCTATCATTAAGTTTCTCCTTACATATAGATGTTAAAGATGTGAGTTTTTTGGAAGTAGAGATAATTTGGGCCTTTTTTAAAATAAGCCATATTATTGAGTTGGATAATAGTTTTTTGGGATCAGATAGCAGTGAAACCTTTGGATAGAGTGAGTCACCATATTTTGAGCTCTAGCTTAACATGCACAAATGTGTATACTTATTATTGTTATCATAGGCCTATGATGAATATGTGTTTATCCAATTAGGAAGAGATCCAACTAGTATTGGCTACTATTTATCATGCATGTGATTGTTTAATATGGGATAGACAAAGATCTTTGACTTTTTCAAAAATAGAGAACTAAAAATGCATAAGCTTTTATCCTTGAAAGGTAAAGGACATTATTGTTTGCTAAGAATAATGGTTTTCTATATGAGCCTCTGTTAATAACTTATAGAATGGGAGAGCCTAATTGCCATAGTATGAAGCTTGTGAATTCTTTCTTGGATTTGAGCATTAATGTTAAATGTCATTAGCTATTTAATAGAGATTTTGCTAGCTAAATGGTGGATAAGTGAATGTTACTTTAATTTAGATGGCATTCCCTCATGGGGGTTGTAGTATTCTAAACAAAGAAACTAGGAACTCGAATGCTCAAGGAGTTTCAAACCCTAATTTTATTAGTTTAACCTCTAACTTTATGTGTATGTAGGTTTAAAGGTTTTGATTTTTTTTAAAGATAAGAATGTTTGGAATCAAGGCTGTTGAAATTATAGTTGTGCTCCTTTCATTTAAAGTGGAAGTGGTTTATGTTTAAGGATTCATTGGTGGTGTTTAAGTGCTATGGAAACTTGATGAAGTCAAAGATAATTTTCAGTGTAGTGCTTATGTTTTAGACTTGATTTGAGTGTAGATATCTCCCACTGATGATGGTTAAGCCTATGAACTTGTGTTGTTGCTTATATTTTTTTTTAATTTTTTTTTTAGTAATAGGGCTTTGTCCCTTAGTATTTGCAATCAAATGTTAAAGTAATAGACTATCTTTTTTTCCTTAAATTTTGAATATTTTCATAACTTACACTTTGAATTCCCTTAATAAATAGGTTTAAGACTTTAAATATCTTTGTACATGTTGAGTTATTGTGATAGTTGGAGAAATGTTATTTGTTGCTTATAAATATGAATGTCCTATTTGTAGATAAAGATTTAACTTTTCTAGATATCGATTAATGGGAGGGTTGCTTTTTCATATTGCGACTTCCTACTTTTAGGCATTATGAATTTTTATAATTCTAATTTCAAAATTTTTAGTGATTTGGATTTCGGAGATTTCCAAAATTGCATTACAATATAGGGGTATTACTTTTTCAATCAATTTGTGAAAGCACTTAGGAACATTCTTGTCATAATTGCTATCACCCCTAGGGGAATTGTGAATTGGCTAGGCATTTATCCATGAAAATTGGCATAATCTTTATCCACATTAACATATTGATGAAAGTAATAAAATGAAGCATATGAATGGAAGGGCCAGGTCTTATCTACATCCTTAGTGTATTCATTATGCCTATAATTGCCTAAAGTGGATTGCCATGATTCATCCTTTATAACTTCCTAGAGAAGATGAATATTTAAATTTTGATCTAGATTAGGAAGATTATAGCATTGAGGCTTACATAGCTCAGTGTTGACACATGTAAATGATTTGAGTAAGGTTGGATGGCGATAATTAGATAACAAATTATGATGGATGTAGGCCTACATTTTATGATTTCTGGTATTTGAGTAATCTTACTAGGAGTTTATGTTTTTTTTCTATAATCTTCAATTGGGAAAAGGATAGAAATTGGTTAAGCATAAGGTTTTTTGCTGAAGGTGATCATAGGAATCACAATAGTACTATTCATATTAGAATTTGGAATCTTTGTGTGATATTACATATAGATTTTTATTATCTTGTTGATGAGATCCTCACACGATAATGGTTTCATGTCTTCATTATTACAGAGACTTTTTTAGGTGGACTAATGGCATAAATTATTATTAGTGAACCTCCCTTTAGATTTATGATGGCATAGACATGATTGAGTTTGAGGGCTTATCTGGTAAGGCTTGTATGCTTTGGGATTAAAATGTTACTCTTATGACAAGAAGAGATAATGAACCTAACCCTTGCATAATGTCTCTAGATGATGGTTAGAATCTTTAAAGGCATATATGTATCTATTCTTATTGCATTTTGATTTCCTTTCTCTATATCAAGACTTTATCTCCTCATTAGTTATAATTAACATTAATGAAACTACTTTATTTGTGACCTTTTAGTCCTTATGTTGTAACTTGAGCTTTGAATTTTTCCTCTAAACAATCATTCTACTTTAAATTCCTTTCGTGTAACTTATAATTTAGATTTTCTTTTTCTTCTGATAATCATACCATTGCAACATACTTATTAATGTTAGGTTATTAAGATGGTAGTTAAAAGGTTGCTTCTAGAGTTATAAATGCCTCTATTCATTCTATAGATGAATAATCAATTCTTTATATTTATTCTTTTTATCAATGAAATATTTTCCTTTTTAATCCTAAAATAGCATGAGTTATCCTATCTCTAGTTCTAGTAATAACTCTTTGAATGGTTATTTGATTGAGTAGGGTTTATATTATTATGATTGTTTAGTGACAGTGCTTAAAGAGATACTTCATGAAATAATGGTTAGTCCAAGAGGAAAACTTAGGGCATTGATAAGGTAATTATTTGCAAGGTTTATAGAATGAACTTGATCTTTATTGGTTTAATCATGAAGATAACAACATAGTGCTTTTAGATGAAGATTATGAAGAACAAATGTCCATCCTATTGATGTAGCATACTCATAATGTTTTTAATTAGGATGAATTAATGAGTTCATTACACATTCCTATAGATAAGGATTATAAAAAAGATTATTCATTTTAGGACCAAGGTTGAGCTACTGTAAGTAGGTTATAGAGAAGAGACTTGTGGATGAGTTGTATGATGTTTTAATGGTAATGCTAATTCTTTATTTTCTAGACATTACAACACTTAGGGAATGGTCATTTCTTTCCTTATAAAATGCAGAGTTTCTTTCTATTTACTCACTTCCTTATTTAAGTACATTTATTTTTTAGAGTAGCTTTTCTTTAGGCAAACTCCAATCTATCCTTCTTCAATCTACTATCTAAACATGTATAGTCAAGGTTCTAACTTTTCTAATGAAATTGAAATGGCTAATGATCTTGTTGTTGTGGTTAATAATCCTATAGTGGTAATTGTTAACCCTCCCACAAATACAAGGGACATAATACTAGTTAAAGGTTTATTCTACCTTTAGGAGTCTTGATCATGACTATTTCATATCTTTTAATGATTTTCAATTTGCTAGTCTTGGATAGGATGCACAATGAGCTCCATAGGCATTAGCTCAGTATGAGCATAAGTCACTATGAGACATTTATCCTTATCTTCACTTTATTTTGATGAGGGTGCTTACTCTTGTGACTCATGCTCATGCAATTTTGTTATTTTTTTCACTTTATTAATTAGTTTGGGGACATGCCCGATTGGAATCAATTAAGTCTATACCTACCTTTACCAATGCAAAGATTGAAGGATTAATCCTACTTTGGATGTTTTTCAATGTAGTTTTTCAATATTGGTAGGATAGTATAACAAAAAAAATAACTTTATTTTGAAGACCATTATCTGGAGTTTTAAGGAGAACATCCTTATTTTTGGATACATGAGATTTTGACTAACTTTCCCTTTTATCTATATTTTTATATAGCGGTAAGGTTGTATCACTTTAGTCTTTATGTATGCCAAAACCAAATAACAATCAATTTGTAATAGTAATAGGTTGACCCTAGGCATCACCAATAGGTTTCTAATAAAACTATAATTGGCATTTTAAATGCCAAAGTAATCTATCTAAGTTTCTAGTGGCTCTTGATGGAAATAACCTAATGTCACTAATTATCAATGTTAATTATGATAGGGACCCGTATTGGAGGTTGTCATGCTAGATCCATCATCAAGGAGCTCTCCTATTTTGATGTGGAAAGGATTTAACTAATATTATTTTTAGGTGAACCTTGGATCTATTGGTATATCAGCGTAGTGATTGTTAATGGTAGGTGGCAAGGCAGGAATTTCTTTGAAAGGACTATCACTCTTCAACTTGAGGATATCTTTCTCTTTCTTTTTTATATTATACCTATTTTTTTTTTACTTTTGTAATCAAGAATTTGTTAGTAATACCTTTAATGAATGAAGCTTTATCTTCCATCAATTCTTAACTTCTGTGTTAACCATTATTCTTTAATAGTCATCCTATTAATCATCTTTCTAAAAAAGAAATGAGATTTCATTCTCGTTCCTTATCTCCTTGTAAAGACATAACACTTTAATGAAATCGCCAATTTTTGTGCATTACGACACTTAGGGAATCATTGTTAAGTAGTTTATACAATGTAGTATTCCTTCCTTTATTTGAATATCCTATAACGTAAGCATTCCTTATTTTTCTTTGAGGAAAAGATTCCTAAGCAAGCTATTGTGTTATTTTCTTAAAAAATGGTAAGTGTTATTTTAAACTTTTCTTGTATAATGCTTGCAAATGCTAATAAACATAGGTTGTCTTAGGGATTTTCCAAAGTTAAGATTTTATTTCTATTGGTAATGGCTATCTTTACAATGTCAAAAAGAATATATGGTAAGCTTACTAGTTAGTAGATAATTATGGGGAAGATCTAATAAGGGAGATTCACACTTTTTGTTATTACATTCATATTGGAGTAGTGATTTTGTTGATTGACTTTAAAGAAGAAGAATTGGTGCCGGACTTTATGGTTCATTCTAAGGATCATCCAGATTGGGAGTCATTAAGTACCTAACTGCCTCTACCTAGAAAAGGGCAAGATGCTCTAGAAGACCTTTCTATAAACTATTTTTGTCATGTTAATTTATAGGAATGGTGGAATAGCATGCAAGTAGGATGACTTTACTTTAAGGACATTGATTTAGGTTTTAATAGGATATATTTATATTTCTTAATCTATAACATTCCTTTCACTTTCTTAGTTTGCTTGAGATATTCTATAGAGGTTAGGAGACATGGTGTTAACCCCTTAAGAGGTTAGAATAAGGTACAAATCAAATTTTGATAGTGATGAAATAGTTTAGGATATCTTAGATGGGCTTCAAAAGAAGTCAATGTTGGCATTTAGAATGCTAAAGGCATGATACACTCAAACTTTCAACATTTGGCGATGGAAATGACACTTTAGCATTAGTTATCAATGTTGATTATCATTGGAACTTGTATGAGAGTTGATGCATTGAAGCCATTAAAAGAAGACTTCATTATCTAAATATAGAAAAAATTGAACTAGAATTACTCATTGGAGGCATTTAAATTTTATGGAGGAGGATATTGTGATTTTATAGGAGAGATAACTTAAATTCCTTTGGGAGGCTTATTACTCCTCAACATTGATGATCCTATTGAATTATTTTTCTTTTTTATTTTCCTTATTTTTTTACTATGTATCTTTTTTATCTTTATTCATGCAAATAACAAGTTTTTAGACATTTTGCATTTTTGCACACTACATTCTTTGTACAGTGCCATATCTTTTGTACATTGCATGATTCTTTAGGTTATATAAGAAACAAAGGAGATTTTTAAATAATTATAAAAATAAAAGAGAGGATAAAATTTCAATATTTTAACACATGAAGTTAAAATTCATGAATTTAAATAAAAGATGTTTAGAATTTGTATTTTTCCCTTTTTTAAAAATATTGATTATGAAATTGTATGCCTTGGCTCTCATTTGTTTCCATTTTCTAGTACATCTACAATGTGTTTTGCATTGGCATGGAGTAGGTATATGAATTAATAAATTGCAAGTAAAATTAGCTATATAAGCTAGCCTTCCTTCCTTATTTTCCTTATATGTTTTACTCCTCCCTTACATGATTCCTTGCTTTCAAAACTTTTCTCTAACTATGAAATCTTCTAGTAGTTATAACACCTACTTCCCACTTTTAGAAGAAGAAAAGAGTTCCTTACCTTCTCTTGTGTGGAGATTTAACCAAAGGAGGATGTTTGTTGAATTTACTAAAGATGTGCTAGATTTTATATATCAAGATCCAGTAACTAGAAAAGGTTGGTTGATTATTGTTCATTGCTCTAACTAAAATATGATTCATCCTTTTAGGAGTTACTCTAAGAGTTCCATGCTGTACTCTCTATCTCTTTACATAGAAGAATTTGTTATCAATCACTCTAGTGACTTACCTAGTTAGGTGATATTAAGCATCTTAATGAGCTTGCCTACAAACCTACTTACTAAGGGATTTGAGGTAGTTAAGGATATGGACTCTACTTGTATTGCTACCTTAAGTGTATGTGAACACCAAATGTGGGTGTAAAGATGTTCTTTATCTTGGCATACCATAACTATTTAGTGTAATGGGAGTTTTCCCACACTTTATTAATAAGTAAGATTTTATCTATATTATTTCCTCCTATTTTATGTCTTTTAGTGAGTTACACATGCTTAGTTTCATAGAATAGGCCTTATTTTATAATTTGGGGTTAATTTTACAATGTTTTGAATTTATTTGATCAATGTTAGATTTTGACATTGTTTCTATTTTTTGGCTATATCTTAGGCTTCAAATGTCACATTAGATTAATCTTTACACCATTAGAAAGTTAAAAGAAAGATCTAGAACTTTGGTGTTTTGGTTAAGGACCAGTTTGGACTCCTTGGATCCATTATTTAGCAAAGAAGTCGAAGTTCTATTTCTTCCTTAACTAAGCTAGCTTTGGTATTTAGGCCATATCTAGAGTTATAAAGGTCCAATTAATGTCAAACTAGTGCCAAAATCTTCATAAAACCCAAATCTGCAAATTTTATATTTTATGGTTTACCAAATTACATTGCTTTAGTGGTCTTATACTAATTATAGTCAAACTTATGGGATTTTCATTACTGTAACTCTTAGAGTTAATTACTTTGTAAAAATAAGTTTTGAGCTTCCAAATATTAGGAAGACCCTCTTCTTGTAATCCTAAGAGACATAGAATTTAAGTACAATAGGGACTTAGGGTAATTAAGTTAGGTATAATGACAAGGATATAGATTAGAGAAGAGACACAACATTCTAGACAAAATTCAATAATAGTTTTCTTTCTTCTTCTAGCTCTTGTGTTCTCTAGTCATGATAGGCTAATTTCAAAATTGATTCGAGGATTTTAAGATTCTTTTATATTAGATTATGAGATCATGATTTGTAATGTTAATATTTTCTAATTAATTTTCCTCTTTTCCTTAATTAGTTGTAGTAATTGCTTAAATTTACATATGTTAGATATTAATTTGGTATAATTAGTATTCATTCTTGTGATTTTTAATCTTTTGCTATTTTGATGTCAAATAAAGATTGGTCAATCATAATTTTACACATAAGGGTAGAGGGTTGAGAGATTAATTTGAAAGTTTCTTATTTAATTTCTTAATTCAACTAAATTCTATTAATAAATCAATTTCGATCTAATTTAAGGATTATAGCAATTGCTCAATTTAGTTAATCTTAATTAATCAAGTCTTAGATGATTAGTTAATGTAGAGTTCACAAATTATTATAGGGGTTTTAAGTAATTCAAAGTTGAAAGATTAATTAGAAATTTCAAAATTAATTAATCCATGATTAATCCAAACTAAGGCTCTTAATTTCTTGACTCGACTATTTCATTACATTGATTTCTTCCTTGTTATTTATTATGTTTTGTTTGGTTAATACATTAATTCAATTACAATTCAAAAAACCCCTTTAACTTTAATTTTATGTCAATTCTACATTTTATTATTGCCTATTGTTACATTCTAGATTTTGCATTCATCATTCTGCATCCTATTTCATTCTATTTGCATAGCCTGTTTTGCTTATGTTTGTATTAGTTTCTCCTCTTTTTAATGCATAAATAATTCAATGATTATGAAATCATTGTCAATAATTCAATTAGGAAAGATAATTCAAAGAATCACTAAAGGTATGAACTAGTTTGACATCCTATATTACATTATTTTCAGCAAACCAACATAGTCTAATTTTGATGCATTGTGACATACAAATCATATATCACTTGGCTTTATGAGGGTTAACGACCTAGTTTTCCTTTTCAATAGGCAACTATTTCCTAAAGCTAGGTCAATGCAAACAAATGACCTATGAATTATTAATCCTTACTATTGAATATAATATCCTAAGTAAAATTTCAAGTTTTATAATTTTTGTTATTTATGAATAATTAAGTATTATATTTAATTAATAATTGATTTGTAATTATTTTTTTGTATTAACAGACTTGGACTATTGAAAATGATTTTGTGATAATATTCAAATTTTATTTATTCTTTTTATATGGCCATTATTAACTTGAGAATAGTTAGAATGATTTTTTTTAAAATAATTTTCTATAAGTTAATAATATTTTAGTAATTATGGTTAAAATTTGTCTTTAACAAATTACTCTTAAGAATCGTTAAGGTTTTAAATAAAATTAGCTTCATAAAATGTGAGTATTAAGACTTTTATTCATTAAAAGTGTTACTGAAGTATTTTATTGGAAATGTGAAATCTGAAAAGTGTGAAGATCCAATAACTCAAATGGATTTTAATTTGAATGAAGGGTTAAGATTTTGAATGATAAAAATAAGCTTATGATATTGTAATGTATAGAATCAAAACTCTAACTTTACTATTTAGCATCTTTATCGGGCCCCATCTTTTTTTTGAATTTTGTGTTGCTCTCCATTTCTTTTACACATGTTCCTTCTTTTTAATAAAAAAAATGACAAAAAATGGAAGAGGTGGTAGGGGTGAGCAAAAGGAAAACATCCGATAAAAACCGTCTGATTTAATCCAACAATAACCAAATATTATCGGTTTTATATTTTTCTTGGTCGAAAATGGATGTAAAAATTAGGAATAATTTATTTTACGGTCGATTTTAATTATAGAAGAAAAACCCGTACTAATCCAAATGAATCCAATTACTTCTAATCAAATTTTATTTTCTCTGTTTGATGATGTCACAAGCTTTTAGAATGCTGTGCTTTCTAATACCTTGTCCCATCTCTCTCTCTCTATTCTTCGTCCTTTGCCCTCTGTTTCAGTTCTGCACCTTCATTTTTCTTTTTCTTTTTCATTTTCCTTGTTGATAAATTCTTATTTTTATCTTTTTCTCTTTTGATTCTCATTGGTTTATAAATTATTGTAACAAATATGTTTGATTTACAAGTTAAATATAAAATTAATTCATATGTGTTTTCTCATTTTTATCTGTTTCTGCAACAAAAGATTTTCTTCCATCTGTTTTCTTAGGGATGCACTTGAAAGTAAAATGCAGATTATCGAAATGAGATTTTTAATATACTAATTTTAGTGGGAAGGTGAAGAAACACAACATATTTGCACAATCTATATCAAACCGCGCAACCTAGAGCAAACCCCCTTCAACCCGATTTATCGGTTTTAAGCACAAAACAGTCGGCAATGGTTCTACTGTCAACAAATGAAATATTGCTCGGGCGGTTTGGATTTTGTCTCAAAACCGATCCGAACCGCCCGATGCTCAGGCCTAAGAGGTGGTGTGCTAATTCAGCAAAAATTGGCCTCCTCCTCTTTTGTCTTTATTGAGATATCTCTTCTTCCAGCAGTTTCTTCTACTTTGCCGACTTCACTGCTGCTGCTGTCTTTCTTTTTTTTTTTTTTATTTCCTTAACTATTTTCTAAAAAAAAAAGGAACCCCTGTACAGCAGCTCTCTCCCTCCAGCTTTCACACTCCCGAACTCCCTTCCTTGCTCCGTCTTTTCTCTTCTTTCCCATTTTTGGCCACAACTCTATCTTGTTCGTGCTCATTCATCCAACTGAATGTCTCGTGCTGTAGCTATCGCTTTGAGCTAGCTCTGGATGTGTTGATCTTTGAGAGCGAATAGGGAAGCCTCACAGAAAGCGAAACCAAAATCATTAGGAAGTTGTACGATGAGCTCTTGCACCTCCCCTTTTCGGCGAAAAGATCGTCATTTTCAACCTCTGTTGTTGCTGTTTTCATCCATGAACTATCTTCTAGAAAGTCATGATTTGGTGTTCAAAAGAGAGCAGCAAAACCGCAGCTTAAGTTAGGGTGAGAGGTCGTAAGATATAGTTGACCCCGGATGGTAGCAGGGGAATCATATTATAGTGAGTTGGTTTTAATTCTGAAGCTCCGATGATTTGTTATTTTGAGTTCATATTGAACTGTTATAATAGTGTACAACACTACAATTATTTTGGAAATGTTTTGGATATATATAATAATAATTTAGAAAAAGAAATTTATATAATTATATATATGTAGGATATAAGTAGTAGCATGCTAGTATGGTATAACTAAAGAATAGCTAGAGCATCGCATCTTAAGAATGTTTGGTACTAAATTTAGAAGGTAAACATTTTTAGGTCATCAAGTTATATTATACAGATCTCTGTGGTTTAGATTTAAAGTTCATAAGAAACAATATAGTTAAATTAAAAGTTAATCTAGAAATTATAAACATAAGAAGCAAGTGGTGTATAATGCTATTGTATTATGATTGGAATGCGGATTTGTAGTATATGAAAAAATAATAATAAATATTCATATAATTATAATTTATCTTTATAAATGGTGAAATTAGGAGAAAAAATGGAAGAAGATGATTTGGATCATTTGAAACTTCCAAGTGGATGAGCATCTTCAGGTAGGTATATATCTTACCACTAATTTTTTTTTAATATAAGATTATTTAATGGCATTTTTTTATTGGTAATATAAATTCTATTCTTATTATATGAAAATAGTTTCGTGATATAAAGGTAATTAATTATTGATGAATGATAGTTGATTAGAGTGTGTAGCGAAAGTATGGATATGTCATTGTAGCTATTGATTGATTATATGTGAAAGGATTGCAATAATTATATTATATGCTTTGATGGCCCACAATTGTTGACTAATTAATTTATGTGGGCTTGTGTTGGATCTGGAATAGAGTGAAATTCTAGCAAAATGATTACTTTATGGATTGAGCTTTATAAGGCATTAGAAATTATGAATGGTGTGAAAGCCATGAAAAGAATTCCTGGTAAATCATTATGAAGAATATATCATTGATATGAAAGTCGAATGAGAAATTCCTGTCTAACAATTGAGAAGAATATGAGATTGATTTGAGAGTTGAATGAGAAATTTTTGGTGAACAGTTGAGAAAAGCATAGAATTCAACTTGATACCATAAAATAACAATATGTATGTTTACTATATTTGAATATGTGACATCATGTGACAATTTGTAATTGACATGTACTAATAATGCGATTGTGACAATTTATTTATATTTGAGCCTTAACGACTTCTTATATGTGATGTCTACCCGAAATAGGTAGCATATTATTTTGAATTCTCATAGGAAGTTAGGACTCCTATAAAGTTAGGACTCCTATAATTATGCTACGAGAAATAATGTTTAAGTCATGTGCAGGTGAATCTCCATTTCAAGATATGTTTTCATATATTTCAGGAATTCAAAAAATGGTTTGCTATTACTTTTTAATATATCTAAGTTGATTACCTGCAAGATAGTGGTAGTTATACGCACTGAATTCTTGTAACTCACTTTATTGTATTTTAAATGTTTTCAGGTTGAAATAAGCATACCTAAGCTTTTGCATCCATGGAGAAGCAAATATTGCCTAAATTGAAGATTTGATAGTTAGGCTTGTACTAAGTTAGGATTAGCATCATAAATAGAGATGTAGCTAATCCAATAGTGTGTGGAATTTGTATTTATGCAATTGTCTTGAGAGTGTATGATATTGCATAAATGTTGATCACTGTCGTATTTAGAAATCAAACAGGTTTTGTATTTTAGGATGTGTGGCCTTTAGAGAGTGTCCAAAGACAATAGATACTCTGTCTATTTTTCATAAAAATCTTAAAATAGATTTTAAGTGCCCTGGAATTAGGAAACTTCCACTAGATAGTAAGAGTGAAAAATTGTTAAGGCTTGTAGAAATTGTTAATGGGATTAACGTAGGTCCCGATCAAAAGTAGGTCGTGACATTGAAGTTGTTTTGTCTTTAATTAATATGGAATGTCTTTCTTTTAGCATTAATATCTAGAATGTATTTTAATCATATTACTATTGAGTTTTTGCATTAGGAATAAATGTCCATGCTAGTGTTGATAGAAACTCATTTGATAGGGTTGTAGGCTAGTTTAATTGTTTTTACTCTTTCCTTTGATCATAAGGAAATAACTTTAATTATAGGTGCTACTAGTGAGATATAAGTCTTATAGAACTAAGAAGTTACCTTTGTAAAAGTTATAGAAAGGAAGGATTACCATCTTAACATGTTTGTTACCTTTCATAGCTCCTATTGATTTTAGGTTTTTATTTTAAGTTTATGGCATTATTCATTTTATTTCTTTCCTTCAAATGACTTTTCTTATGTTCTCTATTTTTTTCCATTATTTTTTATTTTTTTATTTATATGTCGCTTTATCTAAGTTTTGAATAATGACTACACAATTGTGACATTGAATATGTGCATATTTTTCTCATTCTATTTTTTCTTGCAATGCATAACATTTACCTATCTTATGGATAATATCACTTAATGTACTTAAAATTGAATAAACCTATCTTAGATTTGGTTTTTGAATCAAAGGGGGTATATTAACTACTTGCATTAACCTTACTAACCATATATGAACCTTCTTATTTTAGTCTTTGAATCAAATGGGGTATAATAACTACTTGTATTAACCTTACAAACCATATATGACCCTTCCTATTTTGGAGTGAACTTTAAAGTGTGTAACTTTTTTAGGATAAGCTCACTGGGTAGAGCACTTATTCCCTTCCTTGAAAAATTATGGCTTTTTGATCTTTTGATGTGCTTTAGCAACATGATTAATGGAGTATATGTAATGTAATGGAGTTATAGATAGTTAAGTAAAATCCAATCCATGAAATAATTAAATCCATGGATAGCATCTTATTATATTATTGATTATGAAACCAAGAATACTAGTATCTTGGTAGTATTTTGAGTAACTACTCAACTTGTTCTTGAGAAGTTCAAAATTGTATGGATGCAATCCTGATTATGCATCTTGTAATGTTCTAAATTTTAAGTTTTATTATTTGAATCTCTAAATTCTGAGACTGTAGAAATGAAGAGCACATTTAAATTAGCTTGGTATGTGAATTCCAAGTTGAACGGTGTTAAGTGTAAGTGTAACTGAAATTTTGAAGAAAAGGGTACAATAAGAAAGGAATTAATTTCCCTAAATACTATAAATGATCAGAGGAGGTTAGAAAATCCTAGAAATGGAACTTGTCTAAGTCTAATAGTCTACGAATTTTCAGATAGTCAGGTAACCCTATGGACTATATTGCAAAGTACAAAATGAAGTGTGGGTTAAAATGTAAATAACTAAGAATTTGGGGTCTAGTATGTAATTCCATAAAGTGTGACCAATAGACCCTTGACAAGTGTTATTTTTATAAAGAAATGGCAAGAATAGCCTTCCTAATTAGTGAGAAAGGACTAAAATATCCTTGAAAATTTCAAAAATGATCAAAATACCCTTAAAGCTTCATGAAAACTCTTTCTCCTTCTCCTTTCTTCTCCAAAGCTGCGGAAGACTCCATGAAAGAAGCTAAAATCATGAGCTAGAGAGAAGGAAGAGAGAGAAAATTTCATTTGGCTTTTTCACCTAAAAATAGTGAGATTTAGGCTTAGGTGTAGACGACAAAGTTGCTCTCTCATCAAGCTCTATCACATGGTATATTTAGGTTGAAGAAACCTTCAAAGTTGATCAAGTTTGGTGAGTTCTAAGTGGGGATTTTCAAGTTGCTCCAAGAGGTAAAAATGTTCTCCTCTAAAAGCTTTTTAATGTGCTCTTTTTAGTTTCTTGAAATTTTGATATTGATGTGGTCAAAGTGTAATGTCTTGAATTTTTAATTCTATTATTTGAATTTCTAAATTCTAAGGTCGTAGAAATGAATAGCACGTTTGAATTAACTTGGTGGGTGAATCTTAAGTTGAAAGGAATTAAGTGTAAGTATAATCGAAATTTTGAAGGAAAAAAGATAGTAGGAAAAGAATTAATTTCTCTAAACAATATAAATGATCAGAGGAGGTTAGAAAATCCTAAAAAGGGGAGTTGTCTAAGTCTGACAGTGTAAGGAATTTTAAACAGACAGAAACCCTATGGATCAAATTGTAAAAGTGCAAAATCAGGTGTGGTTAAAGTGTAAATAATCAAGAATTTGGGATCTACTATGATAACCAAGAATTTGGGGTGTAATATATGATTTTAATTAGTGTGACCAATAGACACATGACAAGTGTCATTATAAAAAAAAAAAGCAAGAATAGCCTTACTAATTGGTAAAAAAGGACTAAAATATCCTTGAAAATTTTAAAAAAGACCAAAATACCCTTGAAGCTTCATGAAAGCTCTTCTTCCTTCTCCTTTCTTCTCCAAGCCGCAGAACACCTCCATGAAAGCACAAAAAACGTGCAAGAGAGAGAAGGAAGAGAGAGAAAACTTCTTTTGACTTTTTCACCTAAAAATAGTGAGAATTAGGCATAGTTGTAGAAGGAAAAGTTGCTCATCTCATCAAGCTCTATCCATTGGTGTGTTTAGATTGAAGAAAGCTCAAGTTTGATCAAGTTTGGTGAGCTCTAAGTGAGGATTTTCAAGTTGCAGCAAGAGGTAAAAATGCTCTCCTCTAAAAGCTCTTTAATGTACTCTTTTTAGTTTTTTGAAATTTTGATGTTGGTGTGGTCAAGGGTAGTTGACCATGGAGTTTTGGATGAATTGAACATGTCTAATGGTGATTTGGATGTTGTTATGTTGATCTATGACTTTGGTTTGGTGTAAAAACAACAAGAAACCATGATGTACACACTAGGATTTTAGAGGCATAATGGTGCATGTGTGGATTTGGCATGATTTGTTTGGAATTTGGCTAAATTGATGAAATTAAGATAATTCTTATGAATTATGAAGCCTATGGAAGATGAAATTTTGAATTATGAAAGTGTGTATGAAACTTCCCTTTTGAGAAGCCAAAACCATGAATGTGAAAAAAGAAGGAGGGAAGGAGATTTAGCCCTTTAAATTGTGTTTTTCGAAGATTGGTAATGTACACGGGGTATAACACGGCCTGTGTTGTACCCCGTGTTCTTCAACAAAGGCTGATCAGTGTGTTACACGGGGTGCGACACTCCCCATGTTTACCTCAGAACTGAAGGGCAGTAAGATACACGGGGTATGACACGGTCCGTGTTTACCCCCGTGTTCTTCTTTGAGCAATCCAGTGAAGCCTCGAAGTAATCCAGAAAGAAACACGGCCCTAAACACGGGGTTCCCATACCCCGTGTTCTTTGTCAAGTGAACAATTTAGTTTCAATTCTTCACAAATTGCACGGTTTTACCTCCGGATCCTTTTCTAATGCATATATGTGTCATTTCAAAGCCTGAAAATAAAATATAGAGCATCTAAGTATCCTTTTCAATCAATTTGTACAAAATACTAAGTAAATGGATGATGAAACACATAGAACTTAAGTGCATTTGTACATTTATCAATGTGGAGGAAGTGAAGAATACATGAGGTTTAAGGAAAATGATGATGTTCTAATAAGAACTATGATGTGTATTTATGTAGACTAAGGAGTGACAAGTTGGAAAGGCAAGAGGAGTTGTAAAGAAATTTTTTAGTGAGGGCAAAGGAAACATCACTATTGGAAGCTTATAAAAGGTAGCTAGTTTTATCCTTAAGCTCTGTTTTCTATTTACATGATTTTTTGTATATTATGCCATTGTATGGAATGTGTATGAAATAGCTGTGTGCGCATTCGGGAAGATAGTAAAATGCTGTATGTGAGGCCTATGGCCCGAGTTCCCTGGGATGATAATGAAATTACTGTGTGCGGTACCTATGGGCCGAATACCTCGAGAAGACAGTGAAATGCTGTATGTAAGGCCTGCGGCTCGAATACCCCGGGAAGACAGTGAAATTGTTGTATATAAGGCCTAGGTACGATTATCTGTGATGGCCATCTGGATATCTATATGAGTCCTTGAATGGGCTTGATGATTGCTATATATGATGCACATTTCTTACAATGGTATGGAATGAGATGATAAATGATTAATTATTTTTGAAATGTATGTTTTATTTGCTTAAGGATCTAGAATGGCTTGATACATTTTTTTTTATGGTAATAGCTAGCTACTGGGAAACTTTGTTTCTTATGTTTCTGTATTGTTACTAACCATTCTAGGTGATGCTTCTAAAGGCCCTCTTGACAAAGGAGAATAAAGTTTTGAAGTTGTATTAAAAATGATTATATAGTTGGTGATATTGTAAGTGATGGATGTATGTTTTGTAAGTTGAACTTTTGACATAATTACATGATCCTTGCCTATATGGTATGAAATACAGAAATTTGAGGTATTGTGAGCTAGCTTAGAGTAGGAGGCAAATTAGTATGCATTAATTACCTATTTAACGAGGATTAAGGTATTAATGAGTGAGGGAGTTTACACAAAGGAGGTTGACCATGGAGTTTTGGATGATTTGAGCATGTCTAATGATATTTTAGATGTTGTTATGTTGATCTATGGCTTTGGTTTGGTGTAAAAACAACAAGAAATCATGATGTACAAATTAGGGTTTTAGAGGCATAATGGTGTATGTATGGAATTGGCATAATTTGTTTGGAATTTGGCTAATTTGATGAAATAAGAATGATTCTTATGAATTATAGAGCCTATGGAAGATGAAATTTTGAATTATAAAAGTTTGTGTGAAAATCCTCTTTTGAAAGCCAAAAACCGTAAGCATGGGAAAGGAAGGAAGGAAGGAGTTTTAGCCATTTAATTGTATTTTCGGAAGTTTGGAATAATGTAGAAATTTGGGAGGTATTGGAATGTACATTAAAAATTTAGACACTTCCTTCATGGGTTAGTGTATGTGGAGGAAGTGAAGAATGCATGAAGTTTAAGAAAAATGATGGTGTTCTAATAAGAATTATGATATGTATTTATGTAGAGCAAGAAAAGTGGCAAGTTGGAAAGACAAAGGGATTGTAGAGAAATTTCTAAGTGAGGGTAAAGGAATTATCACTATTGGAAGCTTTTAAAAGGTAGCTAACTTCATCCTTAAGCTCTATTTTCCATTTATATATTTTTTGTATTTTATGCCATTGTATGGAATGTGTATGAAATTATTGTGTGTGCATCTCGGGAAGACAGTAAAATACTATGTGTGAGGCCTATGGCCCGAGTTTCCCGAGATGATAATGAAATTGCTGTGTGCGGTACTTACGGCCCTAGTGCTATGTTCATGAGGCCTAGGTACAGTTGTTTGTGATAGCCATCTTGATTGTGATACACGTTTCTTACAATGGTATGGAATGGTGTGATAAATAATTATTTAATTTTGGAAACGTATGATTTACTTGCTTAAAGATCTGAAATAGCTTAATATGTTTTTCTTGCAATCGCTAGCTATTGGGAAACTTTGTTTCTTATGTTTCTATATTGTTTACTAACCATTCTAGATAATACTTCCAAAGACCCTTTTGACAAGGAAGAATAACGTTTTGAAGTTATATTAGAATGTTCCTAGAGTTTGTGATATTCGTATATATTGGATATATGTTTAGTAAGTTGAAATTTCTGTATAATTATATGACCCTTGCCTATGTTGTATGAAATATATGAATTTGATGTATTATGAACTAGTTTGGATTGGTAAGCCTTTTATATGCAATGTGTGTGAAGTTGAAAAATGACCAAATGAATACTAAATGATCAAATGAACAGTGAACTCGTAGGGCAGTAAGCTGAGTATGTTTGCAGGGATTTTTGGCTGATTTCTGATGCTGAAAAAAATATGAGAAAATTCAGGAGTGGACTTAATTTATTTATCATCCTTTGTGCCAAAATTCAGCTTAAAATAAGCTCATTTGCTATGGGAAACTATTACACATTTTGGACTGCCCTGTTCCCATCACAGTGCTGAATACAAATTGTAACTTAGTATTCTAAAGAAGTAAATGGATGATTTTTTATCTGAAAATTTTATGAAAAGTATTTAGCATGTTTATCAAGTCCCATACCAAATTTTAGTTTAATCGGAGTTTATTTACCCCCTAAAATAAGGGCTTACTTTTACAGTTGTAAATTCTGGACAGCGCTAGAACAGGAACACTTTGCCGTGAATTTTGAAAGGCCAAATGATGCCTAAATTATGTCAAATTTTTACAGGATTAATTTAATGAGTATATGGTTCATGGGAACAAATTTCGTAATTTTTGGAGTTTTGTAGAGTAGCTTTTCACATTTTTGAAGTTGAACTAACAATTCTAGAAATGTGCAGAAAATTTCAAAAACTCAGAATTTGTAATATTTCATTTCTCATAATCCTAATTAGACTCTAGAAGGTCTAATTATGTAGTAATTTCCTATTTAATAAGGGATTAAAGTATTAATAAGTAAGAGAGTTACACATCTTGATTAATTGGATTGTTAATAAAATACATTTTAATGATAAAAGAAAAAGATTCAAATCTCCCCAAAATATTTGGTTGAACATTCTCAACGAGTCCATAAGAAGTGATTCCATTTTTTTCATCAACTTCAAGTAAGACCCAAATCCATTAGTATAGAATGTTTTCTTTTCCAAGTGAAATCCCTATCACCTGATTGATACTATCAGAGCTTCTTTTTAGTGGGGTAGTGCTGTTTTACTCATACTTACTTTTGAACTCTTTTCTTTATGGGATAAAACTATAAACAGTACAAGTTACAATGTACATTGGTTAAAGTTTTATGATTACCCTATCTTAAATATGAAGAATACACCCAATGATTTTAAATTCGAAGATTAAGTGTACTCTGGCAACTTTATGTAAGGTAGAGTTTAATAAATTAAAATTATAAACTTATATATATTATAATTATTATATATTATTATATAGTAAAAATTTTATTAAAAATGAGAGCATATGAATTGATTCCAATTAATATGGAATTATTGCCCCATGCTCGTTGTATATGCTTTCTTGGCACATATAGCATAGAAAGGGATTTTTTTAAATTTTATTAACAAATAAATTATTTACTCTTTTGACCTCATTTCTTCTATTATGTTAAGTCATGATTCTAGGTCAACCTCATAGTTATTTTCTAAAACAATTTTAGGGGTTTCAATGAGTAGTTTCATTATAACTATCATGTTAACTGCATATACTCCAAAGAAGGGAGTTGCTTGGGTTAACCCTCTTTTAACCATTTAGTGCACCCCTAAGAAAAGTGGTAAATGGTTAGCCTAAGCTTTAGTTTTTTCATGTACCATTCAAGTGAGGATTTTTAGAAATATTTTATTTATAGTTTCACCTTAGCCATTCTTTATGGATAATAAAGACTAGACCTATCATGCTAATTTTGTATTTCTTTAGTAGCATTTTGATGTACATAATATTAATTATATTATTTTTTGTTATTTTGTATCTCTTAGTGTGTTTTCTATGTTTAATTTTATAGACTTGACCTCATTATTTGATTGGGTGTTAGTTTTTCAATATTTTGAAATTATTCAATTAGTGCTGGATTTTCATACTATTTGAAAATTTTCACTATTACTTGAGCTTTAGATATCAAATTTAGCATATCTTTATATCGTTAGAAATATTAGAGGACTTGTTTTGGATGTCAAAAAGGTAAAAAAAATAGCCATAAAATCAATGCTCTATTTTTGTCCAAGTCGAATTGATCTTAGTTTTGGGGGTAATATTTAAAGCCTCGAAGGTCGAACTAAGGTGAAACTAATCTTAAAGTTGCCTAATATCAAGGTTAATAACTTTCGTGTTTGGAATTTAGTGAAATTATGTAGTTTTGGAGAATTTATAAAGGTTGGAATTCAAACATATGAGATTTTATTGCAGTTTTGGGCTTCTAAAATTTGTAAGGCCCTATTTTTTATAACCCTATGAAGTTTATTAACTTGACACATTAGGTTTTGTAGCATTGGGAATTAGACTGTAGGGTTTATGCCTCCAAAGGTAAGAATATAAAACTTTACATAATTTTCTTCTCTTTTATAAATTTCTTTTTTTATCTATAGAAGTCTAATTTTTAAATTGATTCAAGAAATTTGAGGCTCGAATCTAGTTGAATCATGAGATCTTAAGCTATAATATTGAAATTTATTAATTAATTTTCATCTTTCTCTAATTCTTTTATTTGATTTTTTAGAATTACATGAATTGGATATTAATTTTGTATAATCTATTTTCTGTATTGTAATTTATGTTATCTATCTAGTTTTATGTTGAATTTTAGTTAGTTAATCATTAGTCTTCATATGAGAACATTGGAAATCAGAGGTTTCTAGTTTAATCTTTTAATTTAGTTAAATTCTATATTCAAATTGATTTGGATCTAGGTTAAAATTTATAAATCATTATAAGGGTTCTGGATGATTGTAGGCTGAAAGATCACTTATAATTGTTGAATATGTTATGATATGTGATTAATCCACTAAAAAATTCTTAATTTTCTTGGATCAAATGTGTTTCTTTATTATTTTTCTATATTAATTTTGCATTCTATTTCTAATCTTGAATTCTATTGAATTTCATATCAAAACCCCCTAATTTAATTTTTTTTATATTCTTGCATCTTGTTTGCATGCTGTTTGCTTAATTGCTTAATTTTGTTTCCATTTACTTATTCTATTTTTTTAATTCAATAATCATAGTTAGTAATTGAATGTGAAAGGTGTATTATAAGTGGACCACTGAGGGCTCAACTTAGTTTGTTGCCTTATACTACAAATTTTCATCAAACTAATAAAATCTAATTTTAATTGACTTTGACAATCATCACTTTTTGAAAAACTTGTTTACAAAATATGTATCATTGTATAAAATGATTCACTTTTGGATTTTGAAGCGATGAATGACAATTTTCTTAGTAAAATTTGCTACAATTTCCCTATACACTTTCTTCAACGAAATAGCTTCCATCAACTTTATCAATAATTTAGTCACCATTAGAATTTATACCTTTTCTTTTAATCCTAACTTGATAGGTTCGATGTAACACCTTGAAGAATTATCAAGGTTTTGTTATTTTAAATACCATAGAATATTTATTTTAATCAATGAGTGTAGTTAAATCATATTTGCCTATGCTAAGGTAAAATAAGGATATTTAAATTTAGATTAACCAAATACTATGATCTTTTTAATCAAAGTGTTACAAATATATATATATAAATTATCTATTAGCAGAAAATAGAAGAGAGAATGTTGAAATTATGAAATAAATTAGTTGAGGTAGATGACTTCTATTTGTGAATTTGTAAAATTTTGAGAATATTTTATGAAATTGAGGCATAATGAATTTCGAGTATATATATATATGTATGTACACACATGAAATTATATAAATGGTTCTTTGAATAAATATATGAATGTTGAAATATTCAAGCTAGAGTTTAGATTTAATTAGAAGGATTTTTTTATAAAATGTGGAATTAAATGGTTAGGATTGATTTTGAAATAGATGGATAGGTGAGATTGAAAAAGGGGATTTAAACTTTTAATGCGTAAGAAACGCTAGATTAGAGCCTATGGCTCCTCTCCCTCTCTATTTCTCTTTCTCTCCCTCCTTAGCTTTCTTTTATTTTTTTATTCTTTCTCTCTTTTCTCACCCTTCTTTATGTTCTTTACTTTCTAATCACTAACCCTCATTCCTTCGGCCATTTGGCATTGTGTTCAGCCTTTTCCTTATGCAAGTTTATCTATGGAGGATAGTTGCTTGCTATCATAATAGGAGAATTGCAAACTATAGTGGCAAAGGCATGGGTTCTTTTCTTTTCAACATGTTTTTCTTTACCATGTAGTTGCTATTTTGCTCCTTCAGCCACCGTGTGCTGTTGCGCTTCTATTTTTGGGGGTTATTGCTTTGCCACCTTGGAAGCTTCATGCCATGAGATAGAGTTGTTGATTGAAGGTTAAATTGAAGTGCTCTTTTGGTAAGCCTCCAATGGTCCCTTTAAGCTCCCCTCTTTTGTTTCCAATCATCATTATATGTTGTTGCATGTAGGAGCTCCAATAGTGAATGGTGCTCTCTCTCCCCTCATTTTTTGGTGACTCGATAATTTTTTTACAATTATGAACCATTAGAGACCTTCCCCTAGTTGATAGTGAGTACCTTCATAAGAAAATCCTTCAATGTTTATGTGTTTGAAAGTTAATCCATAAAACCCATTTGTGCATTTTGAAATTATGATATAGATTGCTAGAATATTATGACTAGGGAATTCCTGAAGTGTTATATTTCAATATTTTAAGGATTTGAGCATGATTAAAAAAAACCCATTTTTATGCATGTAAAGAACCATGGATGATAGTTAGAAAGGTAAAAGATTGATCATATAAGATAATTAGAATGGCATGATTGAAGCTTCTTTGTATTATCAATTTATGTATTCTTATTTATATCTTCTCAATATATCTTGATTTAAGAGATTCCTAAATGTGTAAGATGTGATTTGATACTTTTATTATATAAATGGAAGCAAAGATACAAAGGAATAGATGTATAACTATATAAAACAATTTGATCTCTTGGGATTAGAAATTAAATGTGTGGTTTGATGATTTTATCGAAATAAAGTTAAGAATATGAGAAAGTAAGTGTATGAATTTATAAAGTAACTTAATTATAGCAATATTGGAGTATAAAGTTAGAAATATTAAGAAGTAAGTGTACTATTTCATAAAAAAACATAATTAGAGTGTCCTTAAAGCATATAATGGCATACTTTGATTTTGTAAGCTAACGTTGGAGAATCAAAAGAAGTTTATGATTTATAATGTCAAAATATTATGATTTAGATATGGAATTATAATATTTTGGAACAAAATAAGCAATGCCTTTATATTTATAATTATTCCTTATAAATTGTGAGTAGGAAGATAAAGCAAAGTTGAACCTAGATACCTCTGGAATCAATGAATTAAAGGGAACCTGCTATGTAAGTATATACCTCACCCTTAAGATTTACTTATTACTTATAATTTTTTAATGGAATAATTTATAATCTTTTCATTAATTTTGCTTATTGCAAATACAATTCATATATAGGATTTGAACATATTTATGATCAAAATGCTTTGATCTTAATAATTGTAATTGTTACTTTACCAAGATGATGTTGTCCATATTTGTGAAGCCTTGTGATGAAGCTAAAGCATAAATTTGACTTAGTAATGCTTGCTAGAACCTATGTTTGATAGAATAAAAGGTTGTAAACATATATGAATTGAGTGAATGTTGATTAACTGTGCTTACTATGCATAGTGGTGCTATTAATTACTATTAGCAAATGAAAGATAACTTGTGATGATAAATTAATTATTTTGTGTTACATGTGAATGAATACTCATGGCCATGCCAAGATGGTAAGGTGTTGCTATTGACTAGTGTTACATGTCTTGAAAATGATTTGTCATGATGATTTTATTACCTTGGATTGTGATTGGATTTTAAGTATGATATATAGAGCTTAGGATCTAATGTGTACATTATAATGTGAATTATGCCTTAAGTCGCATTGAAATTGTGAATTGTGATGGGAACAATGATGTAAATACCAAATAAGAAATTCCTAGTAAGAAGCTTATGGAATGTATAAGGTAAGTCCTAGAGGAAAAAGAATGGAAAGCTTGTAAAGATTATAAGGTTGACTTGGGAGTCAAAAGGTGAATGTATATAAATTATTACAAAATTGTGAACCTTGAATTATGTAATGACCTTAAGATCTATTTGGCTTGAATACTATTATGTGATGTGACTGTGATTATGCTCTATTGGTTATTAGGAAATCTGATGGCCACTTGGAATGGGTCATGCATGTGATATAGTAATGATATTGTATACAATCAAATGGTTGAAATTATTATAAGTCACAATATGAAATAAGAAATCTGACTTATGCGCAAGTAAACATGTCAACCCAAGGTAGGACTTATGTGTTTTAGAAAACTAGGAAATTAGTTTGCTATTGTTTTCCAATTTAATACTTAATTAGCATATGATCAGTTTATATATAATTAATTTGAAGTATGGTTGTGATAAATATATGCTCACTGAGTTTTCATAACTTATTCAATTTTATTTTCAATGTTTTAACGTGAAAAAAAGTGTGTTTGGTATTCATTACATCTATGGAGAATCAAGGACCACTTTGTTAAGAGATTTTGGTAGTTGGATTAGGATTAGGATTGAAGTTAATTTGTGCTTGTATAAACATTATATATGTCAAGGCTATGTATCTTATATGTATTATGTGTTGTTATTGTATTTGTAAGAATCTACAGGTTTTATGATTTATGGCATGTGGCCCTTGAGAAGGATCTAATGATAAGGGAAACTTCATCTGATTTTTTTGTATAAATTTAAAATGAATTTTGAATCCCTCTAAGAATAGAGAGATTTTTTATAGGAGTTTAGATAGTGAGATCCATGCAAGTTATGATTAAATTTGGGTAATCATGTCTAATCAAATCAAATGCCTAAGCATGAAATGGTTAACATGTGATATGTGCTTGTAATTATATTATAAGAGCAAGAATAATGTTCACATGCAACAGGTAAGGTTGGTAGCATTGCACAAATGCTCTAGTATTTAATTCCTTTCCTAAACACCTTTGTGGCATATTATCTTTGCCTTTCCTACAAAGAATTCCATCTTTAAGGAAGTGGTGACTAGCTTATATAGTGACTTTCTTAGCATTTCTTGAATCAATAGAAATGACATTACTTTACAATTAGTGATTATATTCTTTCCCTAATTCCCCACTTCCATAATACCTATTTCCACTTTCTTTCTTATGCATTCCTAATGATTAGCTTGAAATTGGTTGCATTTTTCCTTTATTGTTAGCTAGAAAGGTCCTTGCCACTATAGTCTTTTATAGAGAGATGGTCATTTATCATTGCAAGTTTTCTTATGTTCCTTAGCTATTAAAATTTTTCTTTCATCTTTTGATATGTATCTTGTTAGTAACTCATCATTTTTTTATAGAGAGCACCTTTATGTATATGAAATTCCCTTAACATTTTTTTTGAAATGGAAGTAAGGTTAGGAAGCTTTTAGACCCACGACTATTGCTAATAATCCTTTTTTAACTAAGAAGGTTGCAAATTCAATATAATCCTCCTTATTTTGTAGTTTAACTTCAAAGTGACATTTAAAGGCTCTTCTTCATTCATAGACAACTTAGCCTTAAGAGTAGCTAGGACATCTACTTCCTAATTTTGTTTCCTTTGAATATTGTGGAAAGTAATTGCTTGGAATTTTATAGCCCAAGATTATGCCACTTCTCTATAAGCTAAGAGCACCAGCTTTTTTATATCAAATTTTCTCATCATTTGCTTTATGATAAGCATTGAATACTTTATAAGAAAAATTTTCTATTCCCAAATCTTTTGCCATTATCATGCTAATAGGACTTCTTATTGGAAAAGCTTAGTTTTTAAGCTATAATGTGTGATTCACCAATTAGATTTCTTAGCATAATTTCAATGCCTTCTCTAAAGTTAATGAAAATCCATTAAAATTTAAGGTCTAAGGCATCTTATCCATCTAAACTACATATATACCATTCTCTAGGTAGTTTCCTACTATTTACTCTGATATAGGTTTATTTTCATTAGAGTTGAATTAGGTTAAAAGATTAGCTAGAGCTTGACTTTTCATTCCTTTAGGAATTTTTATAATGATGTCATACTCACTAAGCAATAACATCCACCTAGTTATTTGAGCTGTTAGTATAGGCCTTTTAAGTAAGAATTTGATTAGGTTATATTAAGTTATTAAATGGATAAGATGCATAAGGAAATAAAGCCTAAACTTTTTCATAGCATGGTTATAGGTAAAACAATTCTTTTCTATGAGGGAATAATTTAATTCTGGCTCCTAGAGTAATGTCCTAAGGTAATAGACCTATATTTCCATTCAATTTTCTTCTTAAGCAAGTAAAGCCGTTATGGATCTAATTGTGGATGGGTTAAAAGTTATAGGGCAATTATGTGATGAGTGAAATTGATGATGCTCAACATCTTTTCAAATTATGTTCCTTAGTTTAGAGTAAGTGATTTTTCTCTTTGATTAGGTGTTTAAAAAGGCTTTTGTGCTTTAATAATGTAGGTATGAATCTTCTAATGTAGGAAACCTTCCCAAGAAGAACATTTTAAGGTTAGTTGGCTATGGTATTTTCAAGATGGCATCTATTTTCTCATTGTTCACCTTAATTTTGTTTTTGTGCACCTTACAACCTAAGAAGATGCTAGATGAGATATTGATGGCACAATTTCATGGATTTAGCTTTAGATGATATTTTTTGCATCTTCAGAAACTCTTCTTAAATAGCCTAAATGATTCTCATTCTTTTTTTACTTAACTACAATAGCATCCATATAGTTTTCCATGAAATCATGTAACATGTTATGGAATATAATAATCATAGTACATTGATATATGGCTTTTGCATTTTTAAGACTAAAAGACATAATTGTGTAATGAAAATTCCCCATAAAAGTTTGAAATGCAGTTTTAATAGAGTTTTAAGTGTATGCTAAGATATGATTATGTCCACTAAAATCATTTAAAAATGAAATCTTTCATGGCTAGTTATAAAATTGACTAGTATGTCGATGTGGGGTAAGGAATATTCATCTTTTAGGTAGGCTTTGTTTAGATCCTTAAAGTTTATATAAATACGAATTTGCCAATTCTTTTTTTAATTGGGATACCATTAGCAAACCATGTTGGGTAATAAACTCTTTGAAAGCTTTTTCAATTTCTTCTTTTATCTTAATTTCCACATTATGAGGGAATTGTTGAGGCAGTTGTTTCACTAATTTTTCATTCAGATGAACATCCAAGTGGTGGGACATTAGACTAGGGTTAAGGCTTAGCATTTTATGATACTCCCATACAAATATATCCTTGGACCCTTTAGGCAAGGCAACTAGCTTGTCTCCTTCTTCTAGTGTAAGGATGATATTGACAAAAGTTAGTTAATCTTCACTTTCCTTTAGCAAATTTACCATTTCATGCTCTTAATTAAAGGGTTTTAGGTTATCTTGCAATGTGGACAGCACCTCTTTTAGCTTAACTTTTTATCCCCCAAGATCTTCATGCCATTAGAACTAGTATATAACTTTTCCATTTTTCTTTTTAGTATGATGGACAACTATAGGTTCTAGTTTAGAATTCTTAGTTACAATTTTGGATTTCTTAGCTTTATCAAAAATAGGAGATATTGATAACTTTGCTATAGAATTTGTCAAATAACTTATAGATAGGTTATCTCTCTTGCAAAGGTAGTTCACTTTAATTGTAGTAAATCCCTTTTCCATATTCTTGTTCATGTTAATAGGACCTCCTTAGCATTTGTCAACTACATTCATCCTTGACTTTGGTAACTTATCAAAGTAAATTGCATTCATGAAATGAGCTTTATCTTTATTAAATGATGTGCTAGTTATGTAAAGCACTGTATCTTTTCCTATAAAATTAGCTTTAACATATTGATGTAGTATGGAGAGAATGTAATTATGTGCATGTAGCCATGGGATCCTATCAAGATATGGTAGCTCTATGCTTTTTTGATGACATAAAACTTGTTAACTATCTCATGAAGCCTTATTCCAAGGTTAAAGTGAATGTAGCTCAATGTCTCAATAAGGCTACCCTTAAAAGTGTTTAAAATCATTGGTACCTTTGTGATGCGATTCTCAAGAAAATTGAAAACATAGGCATAATATTAACTTTTGACCCATTATCTACTAAGGATTGAGTGACCCTAGTTCATTCCATTATGGCTTCCAGGTATAGAGGTTAATTATGGTTTACATAGGCCACTTACTTATTAGCTTCTTTGAATATGATAGCATTATCATGAGCATAGGCTACCTTCTGTAAATTTTCACTCATGATATCGTAACTATCAACTTGATTTTATAAAATCCTTAACATGGCTAAAGAGGCTTGATACTTCCCAAATTTATCAAACTTAATAATATTAAAGAAGTGATGAAATATCAAATTTAATAAGATTAAAGAAGTGATGAAAACTAGAAGACTTGATCAAAGCTCTAGCTAAGGAATCATTAGAAATTTCTTTAAATTATTATCCTTCTTCAAGGCTTTTAAAAGGTATTTCAATGATAGAATTAGATAAGCATGAAATGGTGTTTACAACATGATTGAAGAAGGGTTTTCGATTAACTTCCTCCTCAAGATGGGAAAGCTTCCACTCACCATTTCTTAACTTATTTTGGAAAATCTATCTTAGCATTAAACATTTAGTAATTGTATAAGTTAACGACTAATGATGGTGAAAAAATGAGGTGCATTTTTTTATGTTGTAGTGATAGGACCTTAAGATATCACAACTCTATCATTTTTTTAACCTATGCTTTCAACATGGTAAACACTTTTTCTATAAAACATAGGAAGGAGGTGGAACATCCCTTTTCCAATTCGATGGCCTAGGGTTAGGTCTTATTGGCTAGTTACCATTTGGTAAAGAAGTCTAGTTGTAACTTGTTCTTTTTTCTAAAACAAAGTTAAGTTTAATTGTAAGTATTCTTAGAAACTCGTATTTTAGTAATGTTTGTGCCTCTTTCCTCATAAGATCATGCTTGCTTGACTTGTTATTTTAGGGAGTTGGGCATCCTTCCTTCTCTAATGATTAAATCATTGGAAGTTTGGATATTAATGTGTAAAATATTATCTATATTATTTCTTCCTATTTTATGCCTTTTGGTGTGATATATATGCTTAATTTTGTAGAATTCACCCTATTATGTGATTAATTGTTAGTTTCTTATGTTTTGAAATAGTTTAGTTAATGTTCGATTTTTACAGTATTTTAAGATTTTAATTATAACTTGAGTTTAGTTGTTAAATTTAGGTGATCTTTATATCTTGGATATCTTAGAGGAAGCTTTAAAACTTTCATATTTTAGCCAAAGCCTAATTCAAATGCTTGAAAGGTCAAAGATAGATGTGAAGTTAATGCTCTACTTCTATTCAAATTGAACTAGTCTTAATTTTTTAGCCATATTTGGAGTTTGGAGGTTTACTCAATGTGAATTAGTGCCCAAGGTTTCCTAAAACCTAACCTAACTACTTTCATGTTTGTACTTTAGCAAAACTATTTAGTTTTAGAGGTTTTACAATGGCTAGAAGTTATACTTATGAGATTTAACTATAGTAACTTATGTAGTATATTATTTTGTAAATTATGTTCAAGGCTTCTAAAATTAGCAAGGCTTTATTCTTTATAACCTTAAGAGGCATATTAACTTAGCCTATTTGGTTTAGTAAAGGAGGAAATCAAATATAGGGTTTATGCCTCCAAAGATAGTTTTACACAACTTGAGGTAACTTTATTCTCTTCTCTAAGTTTCTTCCTTTTCATGAGTGGAAGGCTAGTTTTTTTATTAATTCAAGGAATTCAAGAATTATTTTTGTTTGAATTTTGAGATCTTGAGCTATGATGTTGAATTTTGTTAATTAATTTTCCTTCTTCTCTAATTTTTTTTAATTTTCTAAAATTGCATGAATTAGACTCTAATTTTGTATAATTTATGTTTGTTTACATGACTTATGATATCTATCTGGTTTTATATTAAATATTGGTTAGTTAATCATCATTTTTCTTATGAGCATAAGGGATTGAATGATTAACTCAAAGGTTTTTGGTTTAATCCTTCGATTTAATTAAATTCTATTTTCAAATCAATTTAGATCTAGTTTTATGAATTATAGTGATTGCTTAATTCTACTAATCTAATTTGATCTAATCCTAAATGATTATCTAGTATAGATTTCATTTACTATTGCAAGGGTTTTGGATGATTAATATAAGCTAAAAAATTAATTATAATTATCAAATATGTTATGATCTATCTCAATTCCTTAAATCAATTGCATTTCTATGTTATTTTTTTTATATTACTTTTGCATTCTATTTAATTTGGAATTAAAACCCCCCAATTTAGTTCTATTTACATTCCTACCTCCTATTTGCTTAATTGCTTAATTTTATTTCCATTTACTTATTCCATCTTTTTTATTTGATTTTGTAATCATAGTTTATAATTGAATATGAAAGGATGTTTTACATAGATCACTAAGGGTTTGATTGATTTTTTACCTTATCTTCTAAAATTTTTATCAAAGCAATAATTTCTAATTTTAATACTTTGATAGCTGTTAAATATTACCATGATAGAAATGTGGGGTAACAAGGTCATCCATGTTGGCAATACAGCTTTAGACTAGAGAAAATTTAAAAACTTCCTATTAATAATCTTGAGCTTAGTCATTATATCTTCTGTTGAAGACCACCACATTTAGATTTTTTCATTGTCACATCTTACCAAGGTTTATTAAATGTGTTGGGATTAGGAGCTAAACAAGGGCAGCGGAATAAACTGATCCTAACTAACAGATCCATGTAAAACGTTAAATTAGAATAAGGATTCATTTAATACCTTTAATGATGACTCAAGAATTTAGTCGTTGATCACCTCTTCAGCTTCTTTTTGGCTGAAGACACCGAGGTATCCATACGAACTCGCAAATCACTGATGAACGTCCACAAGAACGTCGATTTGAATTGTTTTCCTTTGCCTCATAGTGCTTGCTATGCCTCTTCGAGGCTTTTTGGTCAATGAGAGGTGATAGGGTTTTTTATGCTTGGGATGCGTGAAAAAAATAATCCTATTATTGCTCAATAAGCCTATTTAAATAGGTGCATAGAAAATCCTAACTAATTGGGCTTTGTTCCATGTATAATTATGGGCTTATTATTAGGCCTTATAATTATAACATGGAATTTCCAAATATTAGCCCCAAATAATTTAGTCCATTAATTCCAAATCCATTAGGCTTTAAGTCTGCAACCTTACAGGCTCTCATTACGTGGGCAATGATCATTAATCATATTAATGATTATAAACAATGAACGGTATCTAGCAACACATCATTGTTACCTAAGTAATGAGAAAGTCAGTGATTTGACTAAACCTTTACACTTAATCATCATTTATGTCCTTTTGTCCTAAACATCTAGATTGAGTGCAAGACATGGATCGTGTCATTCTCATATAGCCTAATCTTGAGGTTTCTTGATCTGCAAGTAAGCTAACTGAAGCAAATGTAATTGACATCCCATGTTAATTCATTTGAGCATGGCCATGCATTTTCTCAGCTTTACTTAATCAAGGGTGTTGGTGTATGTTCTAGGAACCAATCATATAGATGATTGAAGTAATACACAATGTATTATATTTTATTTTAGGTAATTTAATTATTATATTTTATTTTTATAATTTTATTATTATTCTACGTAATTTATAATTTAATATAATAATTATCCTTGGAATAGCTTCGCTATTCCTAAAATGCCCCTAGTTAAGTATTATTACAAAAAGGATAGTAATAATACATCGAGACTAGCATGTATAATGACTGATGATTACGAATCATGAATATGTGATATCAAGTCAATACATGAGTACATTATTAGTGAACAATGTACTGGATTGACCCATTATGAGAATATTGCATGGATAGACGTGTCATAAGTTATTCTCATATGATCACAAATACACATAAACCTTTGACCTGAAGTCACTACGATTTCCTACATAAGGAATTACTCACTTTAATATTATCCTATGTCACCTTTAATCAGGATGACGAATAGGACATTGATTAGGTGTATCATGAATCGTGCAGAGGAAAGTGAGTGATGTAGATAGGATTTTATTACTCTTGTATAAAAGAGAAATATCCTTGGGCTCCTTGATTGAGTGAGACTTAGAAATGCATGACCATGCTTAATTGGATTAATATGTGATATTAATCATTTATTTTAAGTCTACTCAGTATCAAGAAATATAAATTGAACATTGATGAGGATGACACATTCCATACCTCCAATTCAATTTGGATATTATTACAAAAGGGTTATAATGCAAAACGTTGATCATGTATTAGGTGGATGTTGAATCACAGACATTCTTACTACTTGAGTGGCAGTCATGTATTGCTAGATACCGCTCACTGTTTATAGCTCAATAATGAGTCATTGTCAACAAAGTAAGAACCTACAAGGTCATATAAAAGGAGTAGGAATAAGACAATAATTAATTGGACTTTAATTATATTAATATCCAATTAATTGAACTTATTTTCGTGCATATATATATTATTATTAAGAATAATAATGTGTTATTCACATAATATATATATATATTGTGATATTATTTGATAAGTAATATCAAATAATTACGTTATCAAATATTAGATAAATATATTATGAGATAATATTATTTTGATATTTGATAACTATATGCAATTATCTAATATTAAGATATTTATATTATGAAATAATATTATCTAATATTAGATAATTAATAGATAAGTCCTATCTCTCCTCATTATCTATAGGATAAGGATAAAATGAGTTATTAAGTGTGATTAGGATTTTGGAAGCATTATCCTAGTAGGACTAGGATTGTGGCTTGCCTAAGTTCTATAAAAAGGGGCTTGAAGGCAGCATGTTAAATACGCGCTCATAAGCCTCCTAAAACCCTAAATCACTCAGAAAACATCGAATCCTAATTCCTAGAAAGAAAAACGCATCCTAGCAGATTTGTGAAGGGCGAGAGGTCGTTGTTCACTCCGTGTAGATACCGTAGAGACGCTATACCTTCCAGCCAGTGTTTGATTCATCCACTCTCAAGTTTTGATTAGTAAAAACACGAGTGCCCAATAGGTAAAACCTTAATCATTAATTTATGCTTTTTGCATAAATCCTAGGTAGAATTCAGATCAAAATTTTGAAATTTCACTGCATGTAATAATCTAAATTCCCAACAATGGTATCAAAGCTTCTTGTAAAAAATATAATTCTAATTATGTGTTTTACCATTTTTCTGAATGTTTATATGATAAATATTCTGTTTTGGTTTAAATCAGAATTATGTTTTTGATGAATATTTATGTGATAAATAAATATCAAATTAGTTTCTGTTTAAACCCGAGATATATATAAGATGTATGCAAACTCGTTGTTTGATTCTGATTTGGTAGATATATATATATATATATATATATATATATATATATATATATATATATATATATATATATATAATTTGTATTTTGAATGTGATTAACAATTGATGAGATAAATTGTATGAATCTGATTATGCGTTTTTCTAGTTCACGTTCAAATCTATTTCATGCGTAATTCTGGGTTTTTTATTTGAATTTGAATCTACTTCTGTGATTGATTCTAGGTTCTGTTTTAAATAGAACAAATAGGATTAATTACGTGGAAATCATTTTTTGAAGTAAAAAAGTTCTGTTATGAATTAGAATTAATCAAACTCAATCTTTAAATTAGGTTATATATGTGTGATATATATATGCATTCTAGATTAGTATTTAATTCTGAGCTTTCATATGATGAAACCTTGAATCTATATAGTATAAGTGATATAATCTACATTTAAAGAATATGATCTATTCTGCATGGAATCAATGTGATTAATTCCGAATCTGACTTGACATATAAATCTGGTTAAATTTGTTTTAATGTGATTTGAAATAAATTTGGATTAATGTATGAAGTATATTGTTTAATATGTTTGAATTAAGTTGGATATATTTGATGTGATTAAATCTATCCAATGTAAAACCTATTTTGAAACTATGATTTGAATGTCAATCATATAGTCGAATTGTTCGACTTGGGGTGTGTCAATTGTTGGCAAAATAAATTGAAATTTGAATGTCAGATGAATTTAATTTTTTGCCCAAGGGGCTCTGCCCCATTGACCCCTGCTCGCTAACCGGTTAGCGAGACCGCCATACTAACTCTACGTAGCATTCAAAAATTATTCTTATTTTTAAGGCGTTGTTTTAGAACATGATTCTTTATGATGATTATGTTATGAAATATATATGTCAATCATCCTCCTTATCTTGGTTACATATATTTCTTAACAATTATTACATATGATGCTGAATGTGTTGCATAGTATGGCCCTTGGAGTTTTTATGGACGGATTTTAAATACGACCTGCGTGTCGTGTCTTCCTCTATTTTTCTAATGTATATTCTCTTCTCATCTCACTCCTCCCGAATGAAGCTTGGGGTTTTTGTTGTAAATTTGTAATTGCAATGGAGCATTCTTGGCTTAGAACAAGGAAAAGCTAAGGAGCTATGGGATAAGAAGAAGCTAAGGAGTTAGTTAGGAATGTCATTAAAAAATTGAATTTTGGGGCCATACTATGTGACATTTTGATTTCTTTATTATGTGATGATATTGATGAGCATGCATTTATTATATGATAGAATGTGTTCCTACTATGTGATAGTTCTATTCATTGCATGATATATGATATACGGTAGTCTATTTTATTCATTTACTTTATATGATATATAAGATATGCTAGATATATTGCATGAATAAATAGGCTGGTTATGGTGAGATCTAATAATAATTAAGTTAAAATCCCTCATCTAAAATATTAAGTCAGTAATAATTTATGATGCCTTTCAATGTTTAGCACTCATCAAGGTCTCGGTTGACATAAGATAGGTTTACCAAAGCAAGGTACCTCGTTTATCTTAGTGAGATGCGATTGGATAATAGTGATATCCAAATGTCAAATATTGGGTCCGACTTAACTAGGATATCTCAATAGGATTGAGATCGAGAGGCATAGAGTTGAGCTTTAGTTCATAAGATGGACTAGAATAAGTGTTGTTCACCTAACTATCCAAGAGTTGTATATGATACAATTGGCAAGTGTTGCCTACCTAAATAACTAAGTTTTAAGTGATTAACCAAAGTTAACTTAAGGCTTGGTGAAATATGGATCTTGGCCCACTAGAAAGCTTAGACAATATAACTTTCCGAATTAATAGTGAGGGCTATTAATTTGAATGAAATAGTGGGAGGTACATTTAATAAAAGACCTTATTAAATGTTTTAAATTTAATACTTACTTTGCATATTTTTGTTGTAGATAACCAATGGCTAATACATCAAATAACTTATCACTGCGATCGGTCATTGAGAAGGACAAACTGAATGGGACAAACTTCCTAGATTAGTACAAGATTTGAGGATAGCCCTCAAACATGAGCGAAAAATGTATGTCCTAAAGGAACTTGTTCCTCAAGAACCTGAAGCTACTGCCCCTTGAGCTCAAAAGGATGCTTATAAGAAGCATCATGATGACGTATTAGATGTCGGTTATCTCATGTTGGCTACCATGGACTCTGAGCTTCAAAAACAACATGAGAACATGGAAGCTTATGACATGCTTGAGTATCTTAAGAAGCTTTATGAAGGCCAAGCTTGGCATGAGAGGTTTGAGGTGACAAAAGACTTATTTCAGTGCAAACTGGCAGAAGGAAACCCTGTTGGGCCTCATGTACTCAAAGTGATTGGGTATGTTGAGAACCTTGAGAGATTGGGTGCTCCACTAGGACAAGAGTTGGCCATTAACTTAATTCTGCAATCGTTGCCACAGAGTTATGGTCAATTTATCATGAATTACAACATGAATGAAATTGACAAACTACTGCCAAAATTGTTAAGCATGTTAAGAACTGCTGAACAAAATTTGTAAAAGACTAAGCCTAATACCATAATGATGGTTCAAAAAAGCAAAGACAAGGGAAAAGGCAAGGGCAAAAATAAGAAGGATTTCAAATCCAAAGGCAAGCCCAAGTCTAAATCCTCTGCACTAAAACTAAAAAGGGGTGTGGTTAAGGAAGGGACATGCTTCCATTGCGGTCGGACCGGACATTAGAAAGGAAACTGTAAGGTCTATCTGGAAGATCTGAAAAAGAAGAAGGGAAGTGAGACTTCCACTTCAGGTATTTATGTTATAGAAATTAATGTTTCACTTCTACATCTTGGGTATTAGATACCGGATGCAGTTCTCACATTTGTACAAATGTGCAGGAACTACAAAGGAGTAGTGTAGGAATTAAAGGCGAAGTGGACCTACGAGTTGGTAATGGAGCGAGAGTTGCTGCGCTAGCTGTAGGGACATATTATCTATTTTTACCTTCTGGTTTAGTAATAGAATTAAATGATTGTTATTTTGTGCCTGCTATCAGTAGGAATATTATTTCTATTTCTTGTTTGGACAAGAAAGATTTTTCATTTATAATAAAGGACAAAAGTTGTTCAGTTTATTTAAATGAAATGTTTTACTGCAGTGCACAAATGTTCAATGGGCTCTATATTCTTGATTTTGAAATGCATGTCTATAACATAAACACTAAGCGATTTAAATCAAATGATTTAAATCTAACCTATCTCTAGTATTGTCATTTGGGCCATATAAATGAGAAGTGCATATCCAAGCTCCATAAAGATGGATTCTTGGATTCATTTGTTTTTGAATTATATGAAATATACAAATCTTGTTTGTTAGGTAAAATAACTAAAAGATCATTCACTGGACACAGTGAAAGGGCTAATGATCTATTAAGTCTCATACATACTAATGTATGTGGGCTTATTAGTTCACCTGCTAGAGGAGGTTTCCAGTACTTCATTACATTTACTAATGATTTAGTAGATATGGATATGTGTATCTTATGAAACATAAATCAGAATCCTTTGAAAAGTTCAAGGAATTCAAGAATGAAGTGCAAAACCAACTTGGTAAAAGTATTAAAACACTTTGATCAGATCAAGGTGGAGAATACTTAAGCCAAGAATTTGATGACTATTTAAAGGAGTGTGGTATAGTATCACAACTCACTCTACCTGGAACGCCACAATGGAATGGTGTTTTAGAAAAGAGGAATCGTACCTTGTTAGACATGGTATGATCTATGATGAGTCATACAGATCTTCCAATTTCCTTTTGGGGGCATTCTCTAGAGACAGCTACTTTTACCCTCAATCGTGTTCCTTCTAAAACGGTTCAAAAGACTCCATATGAGATATAGACTGAGAAACATCCCAACTTATCTTTTATGAAGATTTGGGGTTGCGAGGCCTATGTAAAACGTCAAGTTTCTGATAAGCTCGGACCTAAATCGGACAAGTACTACTTTGTAAGGCATCCTAAGGAAACTAAGGGATACTATTTCTATAATCCTAGTGAAGGCAAAGTGTTTGTCGCACGAACTGGTGTTTTTCTGGAAAGAGAATTTATCTATAAGAAAAACTGTGGGAGGAAAGTAGAAATCGAAGAAGTGCGAGACTCACAAAGTAACACTGAACCTATAATAGAGCCTGAAAAAAGACCACAAGATGTTGTGGGTCAGGAACTAGCTCAAGTAACACAAGGCCCACGTAAGTCTGGTAGGATACGCCATGAGCCCGAGAGATATGGATTTCTTGTGACTCAAAATGGTGATGTTTTGCTCATGGATCAAGATAAGACTACAACTAACCAAGAAGCTATAAAAGGGCTAGACTTTAAAAAGTGGCTTGAGGCCATGAATCTAAGATGGATTCCATGTATACTAACCAAGTATGGACTTTGGTTAATCCACCTGAAGGGGTAAAACCCATTAGGTGCAAATGGGTTTTTAAGAAGAAAACCGACATGGATGGTAATGTGCAAACCTTTAAGGGACGATTAGTCGCAAAAGGTTATAGGCAAGTTCATGGTATAGACTATGATGAGACTTATCCCCCAATTGCCATGCTTAAATTCATCTGGATTTTGCTTGCTATTGTAGCTTTTTATGATTATGAAATCTGGCAGATGGATGTCAAAACTGCTTTTCTTAATGGAAAGCTCCTCGAGGATGTGTACATGACACAGCTCGAGGGTTTTTGTCATTCCTGAAACTGTTGGAAAGGTATGTAAGCTACAACGATCCATTTATGGATTAAAGCAAGCTTCACAGAGTTAGAATCTTTGTTTTAATGAGGCAATCAGAGAATTTAGTTTCATAAAAAATGAAGATGAATCTTGTGTTTACAAAAGGATTAGTGGGAGCACAATTATTTTCCTTGTATTGTAGGTGGATGACATACTACTAATCGAAAATGATATCCCTACACTACAAACAGTAAAGACTTGGTTAGGGAATTGTTTCTCAATGAAAGACTTAGGTGAAGCTGCCTATATACTAGGTATTAAGATCTATAGAGATAAATCAAGAAAATTTCTTGGCCTAAGTCAAAGTAGATACATAGATAAAGTGTTAAAACGGTTTAACATAGAAGAATCTAAAAGAGGATTTTTGCCTATGTCGCATGGCATAAATTTTTCCAAAGCTCAGTATCCTTCGACATAAGATGAGAAGGACCGCATGAATAAGATACCATATGCATCAGCAATTAGATCTATCATGTATGCCATGATATGTACTTGTCTTGATGTCTCATATGCTTTAAGCATGACGAGCAGGTACCAGTCAAATCCTGGTGAACCTCACTGGACTGCCGTTAAGAATATCCTTAAGTACTTAAGAAAGACTAAGGATTCATACTTAATATATGAAGGAGAGAAAGAACTTGTTGTAAAAGGTTACACTAATGCTAGTTTCCAATTCGACAAGGATGACTTTAGATCGCAGTCAAGTTATCTACTTAGCTTAAATGGTGGTGCTATGTGCTGGAAGAGTTCAAAGCAGGAAACAGTGGCTGACTCTACTATAGAGAATGAGTATATTGCTGCCTTTGATGCGTCAAAAGAGGTTGTTTGGATAAAAAAGTTCATTACTAAACTTGGCGTTATTCTTAGCATTGCAAACCCAGTGGATCTCTATTGTGACAACAATGGAGCCATTGCACAAGTCAAGGAACCCAGATCTCACCAGCGATCTAAACATATACTTAGGCGCTTCCATCTCATTCGAGAAATCATTGATAGAGGAAATGTGAAGATATGCAAAATACTAATTGATGATAATATCGCCGATCCACTGACAAAGCCTTTAGCGCAAAAAAAATATGATAGTCATACTATGTCACTTGGTATTAGATACATGAGTGATTGGCTCTAGTCCAAGTGAGAGATTTATTTTTATAATTTTATTATTATTTTGCGCAATTTATAACTTAATATAATAATTATCTTTGGAATAACTTCGCTATTCCTAAAATGTCTCTAGTTAAGTATTATTACGAAAAGGATAGTAATAATACATCGAGACTAGCATGTATAATGACTAATAATTACGAATCATGGATATATGATATCAAGTCAATACATGAGTACATTATTAGTGAACAATGGACTAGACTGACCTACTATAAGAATATTGCATGGATAGACGTGTCATAAGTTATTCTCATATGATCACAAATACATATAAACCTTTAACTTGAAGTCACTACGGTTTCCTACATGAGGAATTACTTACTTTAATATTGTCCTATGTCACCTTTAATTAGGATGACAAATAGGGCATTGATTAGGTATGTCATGAATTGTGCAGAGGGAAGCGAGTGATGTAGATGGATTTTTATTACTCTTGTATAAAAGAGAAATATCCTTGGGCCCCTTGATTGAGTGAGACTTAGAAATGCATGGCCATGCTCAATTGGATTAATATGTGATATTAATCATTTATTTTAAGTTTACTCAGTATCAAGAAATATAAATTGAACATTAACGATGATGACATTCCATGCCTCTAATTCAATTCAGATATTATTACAAAAGGGTTATGATGCAAAACGTTGATCATGTATTAGGTGGATGTCGAATCACAGACATTCTTACTACTTGAGTGGCAGTGATGTATTGCTAGATATCGCTCACTATCTATGGCTCAATAATGAGTCATTTTCAATGAAGTAAGAACCTACAGGATTACACAAAAGGAGTAGGAATAAGACAATAATTAATTGGACTTTAATTATATTAATATCCAATTAATTGGACTTATTTTCGTGCATATATATATTATTACTAAGAATAATAATGTGTTATTCACGTAATATATATATTATGTGATATTATTTGATATTAAAGTAATATCAAATAATTACGTTATCAGATATTAGATAAATATATTATGAGATAATATTATTTTGATATTTAATAACTATATGCAATTATCTAATATTAAGATATTTATATTATGAGATAATATTATCTAATATTAGATAATTAATAGATAAGTCATATCTCTCCTCATTATCTTTAGGATAAGGATAAAATGAGTTATTAAGTGTGATTAGGATTTTGGAAGCATTATCATAGTAGGACTAGGATTGTAGCTTTCCTAAGTTCTATAAAAAAGGGCTTGAGGGCAGCACATTAAACACACGCTCATAAGCCTCCTAAAACCCTAAATTACTCAGAAAACATTGAATCCTAATTCCTAGAGAGAGAAACGCATCCTAGCAGATTCGTGGAGGGCGAAAGGTCGTTGTTCACTCCATGTGGATATCGTAGAGACGCTGTACCTTCCGGCCAGCGTTTGATTCATCCACTCTCAAGTTTTGATTAGTAAAAACACGAGTGCCCAATAGGTAAAATCCTAATAATTGATTTATGCTTTTTGTATGGATCCTAGGTAGAATTCAGATCAAAATTTTGAAATTCCGCTACATGTAATAATTTGAATTCCTAACAAAGGGGCCCATAGATGTTACTTCTATTATATAGGAGGGACAAATTCCATCTTAATCACACAAACCCTTCCAAATGATATGTGACATATCCAATAACTATCCTTGCATTCACTCAACCATGAGTGACATAAAATAGTATCAAAACATGAAACTCACATGTAGGGAACTTTGCCAATCTCAGGTTAAAGGACCATATTAATAATGATCACTAAGAATCACTCATGACACTCATATAACGATCTATGTTGTATTCTTAGGATAGGTCGGTCCAGTATACAAGTTCTCTAACTTGTACTCATGTGTAAACTTAATATCCCATATAAGTCACAACACATGCTAGTCTTAATATATCAAAGCAACGTAATCCATAATGATATATGACTAGGGACATTTAATAATACAATCATTCTAAGGTTATTATCATAAATAAATATATTACACAGATAATATATATAAATATAATAATTAAAATAACACGATTCAAATTTACAATCATAAATATGATTGATTTTAGGGCATCTCCACTAACAAGATGAACTATCCTTCATGCCATAAAAAATTTGTTATAGAAAGTCGCAACCATATCATTCCTATTAGGAATCTTTATTGGTTTTAACTTACTATACCATGAATAAGCTTTGTTGTAGAAAGATTCTAAGATCATTGATAAATTGGTGAATATATTCTTTGGCATTATCATTTTTATCAAGCTTTCATAATAGAAATGGTTTATATCTTTGGGGATGTGGGTATTCAAAAATGTTGTAAGGAAAGAATGGTTAAAAGTTGATATCAACTACCACTTTCATTTTGTTCTTCAAGAAATTGGAGGGTCTCTTTTAATATCTTGACAAACTTCTTCTTGATGAAAGATGTTTTCTTTATGAATTTACTTGTGCCATGTGGGTTAATAGTGTTTATTTTTAGATAAGGAGCTCCTGTCTTATTAACCCTTAGTTGTCTAATTATGCCAACAATTGGAAACCAATTTGAGGAAATCCTTTAACTTGGTGTATCAGTTCACTAATGGCTTAATACATTTGTTGCTACTTTTGAAGGAGTTGTTCTAGGAATGAAATGGGTACCATTGTCATAAAAAGGTAAGCATTGTCATGGTTTTAGGTTTATCAAGCAATGAGGATGCTTAGTTGTGTTGTAATATTCATCAACCGAAAAAAGGTTAAAGTATTAAGACTAGTGCAAAAACTTGAACTTTTAGTTGAAATTTGTGAGAAAAGTTATTTGTTAAAAAGTTATGGTGGATAAGGTTTGCTTATGGTTAAGATTATTAAAACCAGAAGAAATGGGCATGCCATAGAGATGCTAATTAATCTAGATGACTAATGAGCGAGGTTGTCCCACTAGAAAGAGTGCTTGCTAACTTGAGACTTCCACCTAAACTTTGACCAACCACATCTTGAGTAGGCACTATCACTATATACATTACCTTGGTAGACTCACCAAATTATTAAAGGAACTTTTATTGGGTTTGTTAATTAAAAAGTGTAAATATAATAATAAAGCATGAGATAGTCGTTATGGTGATGGATAAGAAATAAGCATTTTGCAACTTGATTACAAATGAGGTAAAAAAGTATACCTTCCAAACTTAATGAAACTCTTAAACCTTTTTTAATGTTGATGGGGCAGTAAGTTATGTGGGTTGAGAGATTTAGAAGTTTTTAGGATATCTTATACTTTAGGTGTTCTCTTCAGTAGTGTGTCTTTCTTGTTGTGTCATACTTTCTTAATCCTATATCCATCCTATTTTTTCTTTGTCTTCATCTTTTTATATTTTTCTATGTTTTTTTTTTTATCTCTATATCTTTATATATCTATCCTTCCTTACTACTTATAAGGATGGTATTTATAGGTGGTCAAATGTCTAATGTGGATACAAGCTGTGAGGGATAATGGTTTTTAATATAGAAGATTAAAGTAGTAAGGAATCTTGAGGACAAGAGGTATAGTGTGGTACAAGATAGCAGGTGTTCTTTGTAATGACAATGGTAATGGTGGTGTATAGAGGTAGTGGCGATAATGATAATGTTTGTTTTCTCTAGGATGGCTAAGTGGTCTCTTGTAGGACAACTGAGTGTATTGTATGTTAAGGTTAGATTGATTTAATGGTTCATTAAGTATAGAGGGCCTTACATTTGCCAAGGTTTAGAGGGTGCATAACAGAAGACAGTTAGGTGTAACGTGCTTACCACTCCTATAGGTCACGATAAAACCTTTATTCCAATCCTTCCAAACCATATAATTCAAGTATTCTTAAGAGGTTATGAAAGAATTTGCTCTACTCTTGCAATCAAAGTAATCCATGTCCATGGATTAGATAACTACTAGCTAGCCTTTTGGCCTCTATAGGATTCCATTCATTTAGGCGCCAGTAACAAAGGTAGTGTTGAAGATGAAGAAAGGATGAAGTTTTTTGCATACTCCTTCACACATCCAATGGTATAAGATAGGCTTTTTAAACTATTTTAGGTTCTTATTTAAGATAGAGTCTTTTGATTTTATAGGATATATTTAAAAGTGAAACCTATTAACCTTTTATGCCTTCTATGGAAATAAGGATGAAGGTAAGTTTTCTAACTTCTTTTGAATATTCTTTTGGAATAGAGTGTTTTAACTTTATATAATCTCTTTTAGAGGTGAGATCTTATAATCCTTTATGACTTTTATAGAGATAATGGTTAGACTACTTTTAAGGCTAAGTCTATTGACTCTTTATGGCTTTTTTTAGAGATAACTCCTTTAGAGATGAAATTTTATGATCTTTGTTGACCTTTTTTAGAGTTGTCTTTTTCAAAGGTGAGATCTTATGATCCTTTTTGACTTTCTTCAAAGTAGGTGGTCTTTTGACTTATTTTGTTTTGTTTTTTTTTAAGGCAAGAATAATCTTTTGAACATTTAGGCTTCTTTTGAGATAGAGGTGAACTTTTGGTTGCTTAGGCCTTTTTTAAGGTATCATTTAAAGTCTTTGGTCCTTTTTAGGATAGTCTACTCTAATTTGTAGCCCGCAATCTTCATATGAAGTGGTCCTTGTGAAGGCTTAGCCCTTATAGCAACCTAATTAATTTTTTATTCTCTTACATCTTTCAAATATTTTCCTAATTATTAGGCCTTGCAGATCCAGGTATCAACATTATCATATGTGCATTGCTCTTAAGGAATATGAGAAAATCATTAAGTGTAACATGGCATAGGAGATATGGAATAAACTCCATTTTACCTTTAAAGGAACAAGGCAAGTGTGCACTACCTACTTTAATATGCTCACTCAAAAGTATGAACTCTTTTAAGTTCTAAATGGAAAAGAATGAAGGTGTAGAGTTTATGTTTGAAAGACTCCTTATCATCTTAAATGATCTTCATGCTTTTGCAAAATTATTCCCAAATAAGAAATCATATTAAGAATACTTAGATGTCTCCCAAATTTGAAGGAATCCAAGTCCACTATTATTTAAGAAGACAATAATCCTGACACTTTTACTTATGATAAACTAAAAGATAAACTCATAGCTTATGAGAAACCAAAATGATGAATGAAGAAAATAATATAAGAAAAAGAAATATTACTCTAAAAGCTTTAACATCTTAAGAAATTAGAAAAGAAAAATAAGATGTTGAATTTGAAGATGATAAAGAAATGCTTAACCTTGTCAAGAGGTTTACCAAAATATTTAGAAGGAAAAAGAAAAATAACTTAAAAGGCCATTTTCGAGCAAATAACAATTGAGAAAAGAGTAAGGAAAGAAATGAGCAATCATACACCTACTTGCTTTGAATGCAAAAAGGTTGACCACATCAAGGTAGATTGCTTAAATCTAAAGAAAAAGTTCCCTAAGAAGCCATTAAAAAGAGAGCAATGATGCTATATAGGATGATGAATATATATCCTCGAATAATGATGATAAAAATGAGGAAGTAAAGGAAGTTATCAATCTTTGCTTCATGGCTAAAGAAGACTACTAATTACTACTACTAGAGGTATAAATGAGATAAATTTCTCCTCAACATATTAACAAAGAATAAAGCACAGAATTGATAAATTAACTTCTCACTAAGATAGATTGCTATGGGATAACAACATCTCTTCATGCTAGATTTTATGGAATACGCACTGATCTAACTCATCCTACTAATTCCTATCCTATATTGCAAGATGATAAATGTTAATCTCCTTAATCCTATATGAAAGAAATCTTTCTTAGAGAACCTGAACATGAATACTAATAGCAATTGCAACCTAAATATGACTTTTAGTTTAACTTTTACAATCTTAGTTAAATAGACCACCTAAATTTCAGATATGGAAATGTTTTAGTCTTACAACTAATTAGACCAACATAATACCAGCTAAGCAGACATCCATTCTAGCAACTTTAAACTTCCAAGCCAATTTAGTATTAAAACTTTTAGAACCAGAAACCAACTTCATCCTCATATTCTTAACCATCCTTTGAGGATTTAGTTAAGCAAATGGCTACCACTAACTTATAATTTTAGCAAAGAATAGGCACATACAATGCAAGATATACAAACATAGATTAGCTAGTTAGCTTTTTCCTTGAATGAGATAAAGTGACAAGGTTCTAATAGATTGCCTTTTCAGATGATTCCAAATCCAAAGGGCAATGTTTTTTCCATTATGTTAAAAAGTGGTAAAGAAGTTCAAGTGCCTACCATTCCTTAACTAACAAATCAGTAAGGTAAGTAGAAAGAACTAATATTTTTTGAAAATTTTGTAGAAAGTTCAAATCAAACAAATAAAAAAATAGAGAAGCCAAAATTAGTGCAAAAACTAGTGGATTATACATGGCCACTCATTTTTCCTAAATAGAATTAGACAATCTAGAAAAAATAAAAGAAATTAATATAGATAGAGAGATTTAAGAGAATTTTAAGAAGGTAGAAGCTAATATTTTGTCATTAGATGTCATCAAGCATATTTCCAAGTATGCTAAATTCCTCAAAGAGCTATGTACTTATAAGAAAAAGCTACATGGCAGTGAAAAAGTGAGTGTGGGATAAAATGTTTCAGCCATCCTTTAACCAAACTTACCCTAGAAGTGTAAAGATCTAGGAACATTTGATATACCTTGCATTATAGGCAATAGTAGATTTGAGCATGCCTTGATTAACTTGAGAGCTTTCATCAATGTCATATCAATGTTAGTGTTTTCTTCATTATAGCTTGAATATTTGAAGTCAATAGAAGTACTATGCATCTTATTGGTGTTATTAAAGATGTGCTAGTTTACTTCAAAAAATTGATATTCATAGTAGATTTTTATATTCTACCTATAAAGGATGAGTCTTCAAACATTTATGTACTTTTGATTCTAGGAAGACCATTCCTTAAGATAGTAAAAAATAAAGATAGATGTAGATGTTGTCATTCTTGCTATGGAGGTTGGGGATACAATTATGAGCTTCAACATCTTTGAAGCTATAAAATAACTTATGGAAGAGAATTTTGAGTTTTAGTTAGATGTGATTGATGAACTAGCTGAAGATATCTTGATGACATGCTTATTGACTTTCTTAAGATTTTTGAGTTTATGGATTATTTTGATAGCCATGAGTGCACTTGCTATGATAAATGATGTTAGGTGTGCCATGTGTGCTAACATTTTTGCATTTATAAGGATATGAATAGTGTTATTCCAAAAGGTGCAGAAAATGATGTTCAAGAAGAAAGTCAACTTGTAAAAGTGGTTTTTACCACTAAATTAATAAATTTTATGATTTAGCTGAGAACTTAAGCCTCTTCCAAAACATTTAAAGTATGTATTCTTTGAAGAAAATGAGAAGTTACCAATTATTATAGCAAATAATTTACAACTTAAGCATGAAGAAGATATTCCTAGTATTAGTCTTTCCATATGTATGCATTATATTTTATTAGAAGAAGAAGCCAAACTAGTGATACAACCTCAGAGGAAACTTAACCTTTTGATTCTTGATGTAATGAAGAAGGAGATTACCAAGCTATTAGAGGCTACTATCATATATTCCATCTTTAATAGCAAATGGGCAAATCTAGTGCAAGTTATTCCTAAGAAAATATGATTAACTATATGTTAGTGTATATGCCTTAAAACTAATCATATAAATGATTGTAAATTTGAATCATGTTATTTTAATGACAATTCCAATTATCATATTTATACATATATTATTTGCATAATATATTTAATTATGATAATAACCTTAGAATAATTATATTATTAAATGTCCCTGGTTATATATCATTATGGATTGGGTTGCTTTGATATGTTAAGACTAGCATATGTGGTGACTTATATAAGATATTAAGTCTATACATGAGTACAAGTTAGAGAACTTGTATATTGGACCGACCCACCTTAAGAACACTGCATAGATTATTATATGAGTTTCATGAGTGATTTTTAGTGATCATCATTAATATGGTCCTTTAACTTGGGATCGCCAAGGTTCCCTATATGTGAGTTTTATATTTTGATACTACTCTATGTCACTTATGGTTGATTAAATACAAAGGTAGTTATTGGATATGTCATATATCATGTGGAGGGATTTGTGTGATCAAGATGGAATTTATCTCTCCTATATAACAGGAGTGACATCTATAGGCCCCTTGATTAAGTAAAAATGAGAAAAATGTAAGGCCATGCTCAGATGAATTAACATAAGACATCAATTACATTTGCTTTAGTTAGCTTACTTAGGAATTAAGAAACCTTTGAATTAAGTTATAGAAGAATGACACGGTCCATGTCACATGCTCAATTTAGATATTTAGGATAAAAGATCATAGATGGTGATCACATATAGGTTCAGTCAAATCATCGACTTTTTCATTACTTAAATAACAATGATGTGTTGCTAGACATCGCACATTGTTTATGATCATTACTAATGTAATGAGAGCATTTAAGGTCGCATACTTAGAACCTAGTGGATTTGGAATTAATGGACAAATTATTTGGGCCTAATATATGAGAATTCCTTATTATAATTATAAGGCCCAATAATAAGCCTATAATTGTACATGAAACAAAGCTCAATTAGTTAGCATTTTCTGTGCACCTATTTAAATAGGCTTATTGGGTAATAATAAGGATTATTATTCACATATCCCAAAAACATAGAAAAACCTAGTAGCCTCTTTGAAACCTTGAAGGGCATAGCTAGCACTATGAAAGAAAAGGAGGTGAATTCCAATCAGTGCACATGAGGAGTTCATTGATGATTCATGGGTTCGTGTGGATACCTCAGAATCTTCAATCGGAAGTAAGTCGAAAAGGGTGATCAGCGATTAAACCTCTGAAGTGTTCGTAAAAGATAATCAAATTCCTATCCTGATCTAATTGTTTCATATAGATCCTTGGCTAGGATCGATTAATTTCACTGTGTTTATTTGGCTCCCAATTCCAACACTATAGTAAAGAACCATAATCAAGATTTAATTCTTGTTAGAGTTCAAAATAGTTAGAGAGTTTGCATTAATTATAGAAAGTTAAACCAAGAAATTAGAAAAGAACATTTCCTACTCTCTTTCATTAATCAAATGTTAGAAAGATTAGTGGGCAAATCCAATTATGACTTCCTAGATGGTCACACTGATTATTTTCATATTCATATTGTTTTAGAAGATTAGGAAAAGACCACATTCATATGCCCCTTTAGCATTTTTGCTTATAGAAGGATGTCGTTATGCAATGCACCTATCACGTTTTAAAGGTGTATAGTAAGCATTTTTGCTAACTTTTTTAGATGATTAAATAGTAGTATTCATGGATGATTTCTCTATTTATTGTTCCTTTTTTGATGCATGCTTGGATGATCTTGTTAGGGTGTTAAATAAATGCACTAAAACTAAAATGTTATTTCATGGTAGAGAATGTAATAGTTTTAGGACATATAATAAATAGTAAAGGTATTAAAGTAGATCTTGTTAAGATTGATGTAATTACTACTTTTCCTTACCCCATTTGTGTATGGGAAGTGTGTTTTTTTTGTTTGTCATGTAGATTTCTATAGATGCTTCATTAGAGATTTCAACTACATCGAGGTAATAGATCTTAACTTATCAATTCTGTATGATAAATTACATAAAGCTTTTCAAAGCTGTTAAAGGATTGCCAAAAGATAATGAAGAAATATCTTTCTTTTTCTAAAGAAAAATCTTCTTTAAAAAATAATTTTAAAAAAAATAATTTTAATCTTTTGCAAAATGAAAATCAAGAACCTAAAAGTCTTGAAATTTTGAAAAATGATTTTAATACTTTAAGAATTGAGAATTAAGAATTGTAAGATAATCTTTATTTTTTAAAAAATGAAAAATACTTGTTTGAAAAAGAAAATGAAAATTTTGATGAAGTGGATGTATTTTCACAAAATGGTTTATCAAAAGAAAATTTTCTTTTATTAAATTTAGTAATTCCTTTGCAAAAGGAAAAATGAAATTTAATAAAAGAAAATTGAAGTTTAAAAAAGTAAGATGGTTGCTCTTTCTAAAAGCATTTCAAATAAGTAAGTGGTTATTTTTCTAGAGAGTAACTTAAATGCTAAAGCAAGCAGTTGTTCTTCTAAAATGTAACCAACTTGTTAAAGAACAAGAGATTGCTCATGTAGAAATCAACCAAAAGGCTAAAAAGAAAAAAGTTGCTCCTTCAAAAAATAACTAGATTTTTAAAAAGCAAGTAGTTGACCATTTTGAATAGGGTGAAAATGAATTTCAAAACTAAAAGAGAAAGTTGTTTTTTTAAAAAGAGAAATTAGTTTTAGACAAAGAAAAATTACTCACTTGCTCTTTAAAAAACAAGAACCAATTTTTGAAAAAGAAAGTGAAATTTTTGAAAAAGGATTTTCCTCATTTTATGAAAGGAAAAAGAAAGTTGAATACTCCTTTAGGAGAATAAAAGCATTCTTTTAATAAAAAGGAAGTTGGCTTCATAAAAGGAAAGAGTGAAAAACATTATAAGAATTTCTTTATAAGAGCTACTTAAATTTCTACCCTAAATTTATCTTGTAACTTTTATAGGAAAAATAAATGCACATCCTATTCTTGTGCTCATAAGAAATGGTTTATCATTCATGATCCCCAAAGAAGGAGATCTAAAGGTCAATGTTTGAAAGAGTAAGGGATCTAACTCAAAAGGACACAAGATGATTTAGGTATCTAAAACAACATAGTTGCTCAAGTAACTTAAAAGCAAAGGACTATTTATTCCTTAATAGTAGTTACTCAAAGCTCATGACAGAAGATTGAAAAAAATCCATCTCTTTTAATCTAATTCAAAGATGAAATATAGTTCTTAGTGATGACATGAAATTTAAATTATTGGGATTGATAAGACAGGTATAGATTCATCTCATCTTAATAATGCTTGAATGGTGGAAGGACTTAAACTCAACCTGTTAAGCATAAATCAACTATATGACATAGACTATAGAGTTATATTTGAATTCTCTCATTGTTATATGTAAAAAATCTGCAATAAAATTTTTTTATGGGTTAAAGAATAAATAACATTTATGATCTTTCCTTAGTGGATATTCCTTTAAAGGAAGCTAAATGTTTTTTTTCCCAAAAAGTAATTAAAGTTAGCTTTAGTATACAGGGGTAGGCCATGTTAACATGTGCTTCTTTTCAAGCCTTTTTAAAAATGATTTAGTTTAAGACCTTTCTAAAACCAACTTTAAAAAAAATCATATATGCAATGCTTGTCAATAAGGAAAACACAAAATCTTTTTTTAACCTAAAAATGTTTTGTTTTCTAGTTCAAGACCCTTAGAGCTATTGCGTATGGATTTTTTTAGTCCTACTCAAACCTGAAACTTTAGAGATAAAAGATGTGGTCTAGTTATTGTTGATGATTTCTCAAGATATACTTGGGTGCTTTTTCTAGCTTATAAAGATGGTTTGAAGGGTTTTGGAAAAAAATCTATATGAGAAAGGTTTATGCATATCAAAAATTAGAAGTGATTATAATGGAAAACTTCAAAATCATTTTTTTGAAAATTTTTATGAGGAAAGTGATATTTACCATAATTTTTTATATTGTAGAACCCTTCAACAAATGAAATAGTTGAAAAAAAAAATAAAACTTTAATTGATATAACTAGAGCTATGCTTTGTCAAAATGATCTTCCAAAATATTTTTACGCAAAAGCTACAAACACTTTATGCCACATCACAAATAGATGCTTGATACATCCTATATTGAAAAAGACTCCATATAATTTATAGAATGGAAGAAAATCGAAATAAGTTATTTCTATGCATTTAGATGTATATTCTATATCTTGACTAATGGGAAAGACTAATTAATAAAATTTGATTTGAGATTTGATGAAAGTGTCTTCTTAGGTTACTCTATCTCAAGCAATGCTTATAGAGTTTATAATGAAAGAACTCTTGTGATAGAAGAATCTATGCATGTTATGTTTGATGAGAACAATGATGCTTAAATTAACAAGTGTTTGGAAGAGAATAGTGATTTCATCTCAAAAGATAACTTATAAAAAAAGCAAGCCAACATAAGAATTCCAAAAATAAATTAAAATGAGTAAGATTAGAATAAGCAAAAAGTTCTAAATAAGTAAAATGGATAAAAAAGCAAGATAATTCAAATATGTAAAAAAACTTGAATGAGCCAACTAAGGAGCAAAATCCTAAGTCTCCAAACCAAAGTCTATGCAAGATAATAAAGGAATATGCCAACCTATCTAAGTGAGTTCATCATTAGTGATATTTTTAAAGAATTTGAATAAGGTCCTCATTTAGATATAGTAATAACTTGGCCTTTCACTTTCATATTCAACCTAAGAATGTTGATGAAGTACTTTTTGATAAGAGTTGGATCCATGCCAAGTAAGAGGAACTTAATTAATTTGAAAATAAAAATGCATAGACATTTATGTCTAACTTTCTTAACCATTCAATCATTAGCACTAAGTGGATATCTCACAAGTTTGATGAATGAAAAAAAGTGGTAAGAAATAAAGATATATTAGTAACACAATAATAAATCAACAGAAGGGTATTGATTATAATGAGACTTATGCTCCCATTGCTAAACTTGAATCCATTAGAATGCTATTTGCTTTTGCATTGTATAAAAAATTTGAACTTTTATCAAATGGATGTCAAAGGTGCTTTCTTGAATGGTTTCTTAAATAAGGAAGGTTATGTTAAAAAACCTCTTGGATTTGAAAATTTTGAAAAACCAAATCATGTTTTCAAACTCACCAAGGCTATATATGATCTTAAGTAAGCTTTTAGAAATTAATATGAAAGACTTAGTAAATTCCTTGTTAAAAATTATTCTAAAAATGGAAAAGTAAACATTATCCTATTCATCAAGTATATTGAGCAATGATATCTTAATTATATAAATATATGTAGATGGTATTATAGTTATGTCTACTAATGAGCTTTTGTGCAAAGAATTTTCTAATCTTATAAAAGGAGAGTTTGAAATAAGCTTGATAGGTGAGCTTACATTCTTCTTGGACTTTAAGTAAAACAAATCAAGGATGGAATTTTCATCAACAAGTTAAGTACACTAAAGATCTTTTAAATAAATTTAGGATGGATAATGCAAAAGCCCTTGGTAAAGTAATAAGCCCCTTCACTAAACTTGATAAGGATGAAAATAGCAAGCGGGTAGATGAGAAGTGGTATAAAGGTAGGATTGGTTCATTGCTTTATTTGACTACTACTAGGCCAAATATCATGTTTAGTATAGGCTTATATGCAAGGTATCAATCTAATTCTAAAGAATCACACTTAGTGGCTATGAAAAGAATCTTTACATATTTACTTGGTACAAAAAAAAATCTTGGTTCGTGGTAACTAAAAAATAACTATTTTGATCTTATTGGATATTTTGATATTAACTTTGTCACATGTAAGCTAGATCGAAAAAGCACTAGTAGACCATATTATTACCTAGGCCAATGCCTTATTTCATTATAAAGTGAAAAGCAAGGTTGAGTTATTTTTTCAACAGATATGGAAGAATATATGATAGTTGGAAATTGTTGTACTCAAATATTATGGATGAAGTAACAATTTGAAGACTATAGTTTGCATCTTAACCACATCCTATTACTTTGTGATAATACTAGTGTTATCAATTTAATCAAAAATCCTATGCAACATTTTAGAACTAAATATATTGAGATTAAACATTATTTTATAATAGATCATATTCATAAAAGCAATATTGAGCTCAATTTCATAAATACTAAAACTTAGCTAGTTGAAATTTTCACAAAACCAATTCATTAAAATAGATTTTATCTTGTAAGAAATGAACTTGGAATGATTAATTTGAATTACTTTAATTTAACATGCTTAAATTAAATTTTTAAAAATTGAAAATTATGTGATGTATTTTTAAGACATTTTTTATAATTAGTGTGCATAATTTATTTAGGCATTTTTTAATAAAAAATTAAAATATTAGGTTGCACTATATAGCATTAGTTTTGTATTCATCAAAATTAGCAAATGGTAAAGCATATTCCGTTTGTAAATAAAATTACTAGGTTTATAAGGAAAAGAAAGATTTTTTATACACTTTCACAGTTCCTAAGGTCTAAATTTCATTCTCTTCATGAGTCAACTTATCACACATTTTCTTTTTCCTTTTCCATACTTATCAACCCATTCCTTTTATTTACAAAAATACCATTTTAGATATTTTAAAATTACCTAGTGGTTTCCTTTTCAAAACCAAGACCTGTTTATTTGATATTTATACATTTTGGTTAAAACTATTTCAAAAAACCTTAAGGAAACTATTTAGTTTTCCATTTGATAAAATTTCTTTTTCTATAAAAAATTACAAAATTTCCCTTTCTTTCTCTTGCTGCTATCTTTGAAACTGGCTTCTACATTTTGTAGATAGCCATTGCTAACTCATTGCAAGCTTTGCAATCAAGTTTTTCACCCTTTTTTTTGCTAACTTTTCTTTTTTACTTTTTTTGCATTCTTTATTTCCACTTTTAAGTTAACACTTTCATGTTTAATTATTTTTTATTTAAGAAAACCCATTCTTCTCTTTCATGATTTTGATTCTTCCATTTAGTAAAATCCTTTTTCATACTCTTATTCTCACCTGAAGTTCATTGCTCTTGCCTAATTTTTCTTTGAATTTCATTTTTCTATAAGTACTAAACCCCTTATTTTATCTTTCAAACCACAAACTAGAATTATTGTTTATCTTTTACTCTCATCAAATGACCTCCCAATCTTCTCTTATAAAATTTCTAAATCTCTATTTCAAATAACCTAAAATAAAACCAAATATAGTAGTTTTATTTTAAGAAAAATATTTGACCCCTATAAGAGTGGATTTAGAATCCTTGATCATTGAGAAAGTAGAATATGTTGATTATCTGACAAACCTAAAATGGGAAAAACCTAATAAAGATGAATAAGTTAATATATGAGCATTACACCAAACTCTTCTATGCTAAGTTAGATACATCTAATTTAGATACTATTTTGAAGGCTTTTATAAGAGGAAATGTCCATTGTATCACTGTTAAAAGAATGAATGGAATTGTTAGGGTGCTAAATGAAGAAGAAGTTGCCATTCCAAAAAAGAGAAGAAATTGTATTTAAAGGTTACAATGTAGGCTAATGGATTATAGAGCTCTCTAGTGGATTAGACTATATTAGAAGAGAATAACTAAGAAAAGATTAAAAAGTAATACTTTACATCATTACTCAAATCATTTTTCCTAAACATGGCAGTGTAAGTAATGTTAGTAGTTTTAAATCATATCTCATATGGACTGCTGAAAGAGAAGTTAAGAAAATTCTAGGATAGTTGGTTATTCAAAATATGGTGCAAGAGCTTAACAAAGAAAGAGCTCATTGACCATATGGTATTGTAATTACTAGGATTTATAAAAAAAACTTAGGACATGTATGTCCTTTAAGATAGGGAGAGCTATTACAGAATAAAATATTATGAATGTCACTTGTTCTAGGTTTTTTTCATATAAGGCAACAAGACTACCAAGATAGCTAAAAGTATTTTGAAGCTAACTGGTACTAATAGAAATCTTGAGCTTACTCTTATTGAAAAAGAGTAATTTGGTTTAGAAGAGGATTCATAAGCCACGAAGTAAGATTTGAAAAAGTAATCAAATCAAAATCATTCTCCTTTAATCATGGTGATAAACTTCCTTAAAAAAATTAAGTGAATAGTGATTCTTAATTGTCCTACCTTTAAAAAATTAAACAAAGTTACTTTTATTCCTACCTTTAAAAAATTAAACAAAGTTACTTTTATTATTAATTTGAAAGGAAAAAAATATAGACAAGCTTACTTTTGAAGAAATTCAAGCAAAGAAACTCAAGAAGTATGCAAAAAGGTTGAGTAAGGTTGATTTTAATGCTACTTTTGAAAAACCACCATAATATTTCAAAAGATAAAAAGGAATTAGATCTAATGTTAAGGTTTTAATCATTGTAGAAAGTTAAAAAGCAAGCAAGGACAAAATGCCCATCATAATTGAAGATTTTTTTTATAAGGAAGAAAAAATTTATGCTTATCTAACAAACTTTAGTAGGAAAGAGCAAGCAAATCTTGAGAAAGAGGAATCTGAAAATGCTAAGGATTTTTTTTTTTGAAGGTTATATTCCCTCTCCTTTTAGAGAAATTTTTGAAAACTTTGATGATGATGTTGACAAAAACTAACTAAAGGAATGAGTAAATAATGCCATATGAATTCTTATTACTTAAACCAGTATTGAGCAATTTGTTATCATAAAACCTAGCTAATAATCTCTAGCATTAGTTGTGCATTAAGGAGTTAATCTTGGTTTAACCTAGATAGTAGATACTTCCATCACTTTACTTCTCTGCAAAAAGAGTAAGAAACATCATCATTCACAACCCTATTATCACTTCTCAATAATCACCTACCTTTAACTACTTAAGATTAATACTAACCACATCAAAATTCAAATAATAGTTCCTTTCTTGAAAAAGCCCAATAAGCAACCTTTTTTTATTCTTAAGCATTCATGAACATACTTTATCCCTATAATCAATTGTTATCAACCTAAGCAACCTACTCTTTGATCAAACCTTTAACTATCCCTTGGTTCCTACAAATCCCATTGGACATTGCCATTTCTCTAAGTGCTACATCTACTACCATTGATAGTTACATAACTATCAATAAGAAACCCTATAATTAAGCCTTCATGTAGCAACCCATAACCATTACACCAAATTCTTATCCTTGACTAACCTTTTAGCTTAAGTTTTAGGCATGTTGGTATAGGCATTCAAGAGTTTTTACTCAAACTGTTTTGCATAAGGTTGCATAATTATATAAACCTTTAAGTATACATTTCCTCAAGTCACACAATTTTTTCCAAGCATCAAAATGAGCATATGGTTCATAGTTTTCTAGCCAAAATTATAGTTGACATAATGCAATCTCACTTTGAATCTATTTTAAATTTCACCACATCTCATACTTATGCATTTTGTACAAATTCTCATTATAGGAAACCAAAATTTTTCACTAAGCTCAAAGAGAGCTCATAGTTTTCCAATAGTAAAACCATAAATTGCATTTTTTTTTCAATTTCCAACTCCAAATTGTCTTAAATTTAACCATATTCACTGCTTATGCCTTTTGTATAAATCTCTAATTTTTTTAAATTAATTTTTTTTAAAAGAATAAGAAGTGATTGAAGATTTTGACATAGAAAAATCATGAGTGACATCACAAATTTTCTAGCATCAAATTAAACCAAATTTAGCCATGTTACCCATGCATTTCACATAAATTCATCATTCTAAAAACTAATTTTTTTCCTATAAAATCAAAAGCTTTTTCATGGTTTTCCCCATGGAACCCATGAGTTCACTTAAGCCTCTAAGCCCAAATTTACTTTCATTTTCAAGCATATATAATATAGTCATAGGTATATGGACATATTTGGTCCTACACAGAGTAATTTTCCAATAGGTTACTTTTATGAACATCATTTAATATTTTCCCAAACACTTTTTGCTTTCTTTTTCAAGTTTCTAGTCTTTTTGCTTCAAAATCTCTAACACATGTTGTTCTTGAAAGCATTTTCCAAGTTTCAAATCAAAGTTTAAAAATTAATTTCACAACACACCTTCATACATGAAAAACATATGGTCATATATATTCCATACATATACAGTTTTCTAAAAGAAAAACCTAAAGTGAGGAAGGTAAATTTCCGCTTCCAATTCTTGAAGTTTTTCCTTGATTTAGCACCTGTGAATTCAGGATTTATTTTTCCCAAATAAATTAAATATTAGTAGATGAAATTTTTTTAAAAATCATGGGAAGAAATAAAATAAAAGATGTTTTACCTTGCTTTAAAAGCTTTTATGAACACTTTCTTGAAGAAAACCAAAGAAAAAGTCAAGATAGCATTTTAAAAAAATTATAAAGATAAAAATAGTAAAACAAAAGCAATCTTCTTTTCCTTTTCAAACAAAATTGTGTCTCTCTAAAAATGGAAGTAAAATTTGTAAAGGAAGAAGGCTATTTATAGTAAAAAAAAGTTATCTTACCTTTAAGGAATCGTGACATCATCAAATGTGTGAGAAAGAATGTCTTGGATTGCCTTGGAAATAAGCCACAAGTTGGCTTCGAATCTAGGAAAAATTCCAAATAAATCTCATTCAAAATCCATAAAATATTCCCTTATTAATGACCATGTGACAAAGGAAGCTTCTTACTCAATCTAAAGCTTGGTTTCTTGGCCTTAATAGCAACATGTGCACTTAGAAAAATATTTTAATAATGAATCAAATATGAAAATTAACTTTCCAAGTCAAACTTTCATTCTCTAATAAAATTAATAAAATTTATAATTTTTGAAATTAATTCCAATTTATAAAATCAAATTGTTTCTTTAAAATAATTAATAGAATAATTAATACTTGGAAATGAGATCATAATTTATAAACATATTAGTTTATAAATGATAACTTGAAACTTAAAAAAAATTAAGAGAGGAATTTAAAATTAGGCACAATATTATGGTACGGGTTACTTTAAATAATTATGGTTTCGTAAAATTTTGATTTATGGTTTAAACCATTACATATTGATTTGTGTTGTAGTTGTAATGATTTGAAGTTTACTTGATAGTAATAAAATTCTAGTGGGTAATAAGAAATTTTATTATTAAACTTATTATTTTGTATGATAATATAGGTTATCTAATATATTTCATTCGTATGTCATATCATTATATAAGTATGAAATAATGTATTGAACGAGTGAATGTGTAGGTTGCAAATAGAAATTAAGAATTTAGTTTGAATAATTGTGAAGTTGAATAATAATCTTATTAATAATGAATAAAAAGTCACTTTAGGTTGTTCTTGTTTTTCCATATTTATTCTAGTTTTTGGGTTTAGTTGAAAGGAACTTGTTTAGTTAGAACACTTTGGTTTAATGGGAAAATTTAATTTAATTAGAGAGAATTAAGTAAGTAGGAAACTATGGTTTAATTAGAAAGTTCTAGCTCAATTAAAAAAATCAATGGGTAAGTGGCTAGTGAGAAGAAAAAACAAATAGATGAATTTTGTTTCACGATACCTATTATTTAAGTTAGAACTTATGGTACATATCGGTTAATGTTGTTACTAATGAAACTAATTGTTTTAGTTGCATAACAGGCCAAAATTCTGCTATTAAGCTACTAGAATATGTTGATCTATGAATAGTGTTAAGATAATGCTTTTGGATTGAAATGGAAGAATTATGGGCAAGGAATATGGGTAATTTTTGTTAAGCTTGGATGGTTGAAGAATTAAATGATTTTAGGCATGTTACTACTTCATATGAAACCATAATAAGTAACGTAGACTTGCTTGTAGAATAAAATTTGGTTTGGTACAATATTATGGTACAAAAATTAGAAAATACTATTTATAATTCAAGTTGAAATTTTTGATTAAGATTAAGGAGATGATTTTAGGCTCAAGTAAAAGATTTGGATTATAAGTATTAATTGAGCTAAAAAAATTGATTGCTAAAATGTTTAAGCACAAAATGAAATGAAAATTATTTTAGAGACTATAAATACTAATTTATGTAAGTGTTGATGCATTTTAGGTTGATTAGCTAGTAAAGTTAGGAAATAGCCTATTTATGGTTCAACTTACTAAATCAACTTATATATAATTGTATAGGTTAAATGAATAATGTGAATAAAGAAATCATGGCATGAAAAATATGTGACTAGAGTATATAAATGATTACGCTATCAAGTGTAATTAAAAATTCTTATATAAAAGTTAATTTGTTATATTATGATTTTTAATAGAGTTGTACATGGGTCGGGTGATCTATTTAGCCTAGTTTGATGAGCTCAGCTCCAAAAAATATAGTGTTTAGACTCTTTTTTGGCCTAATAGGCTAGTTAGGCTTTTTTTTAAGGATTTGAATATCAATCAGGCCAGGGTACATTAATTTATTTTCAATAATATAATTAAATATTATAAAAATAATTACATCTAATTATTTTTAATATAAAAAGATTAATTTGATATAATTAAATATTTTAAATATTTAAATATATATTTTTATTTTAAAATTTTATTTTTTACTTAAAAAATAAAAAAATATTAATTGGGCTGGGTCGAGCCGAACTTTGACCTTAAATTTTATGTAATTCGGTCTATTAGGTTCAACTCATGTACACCTTTAGTTTCTAACTATAATGTAGGTAGGTGATTGACATTCTTCTACTCATTTAATGAATTCATGTGGCATTATTACCTAAAACTTATAATGAAATTATATATTGACTCATATTAATTAATGAGATATTACGTATTTATGAATGGTGAGGGTGCTTGATTGTGATACATAATAAAGTAAGTGGATTAAAAGTATAAGAAATTGTTAATAGACAAATGGGGATCTTAGACATTGTTAATAGATTTACTAAGGATTGTTGAATTCTATGATTTATGGGATTGGAATTAAATGGAAAAAAATGTGCCAAGGAATTTATAGGTGGATGATGAAGAAAACTAAAGGGTAATGAAAAGATAGATTGTTATGAAAACTAGTAGGATTATATGAAGCTGTTTGATGTTATGTAGTGCACATTAAATATATAAAAGGGTTATAGATGTAAAGATATAAATTAGCTTTCCGTAAAGAAAAATGAAAAGAAAAAGAAATAGTATTATATATTTGGTTTACATAGATAAGATTAGGACAAGACTAACTAATTTTAAGGAGAATGTTTGGCACGAGTTGAGTTTGGTCATATAGAAATAAATAAGAAAGAATTCTAATGAAAATAAGGATAAAGTGATGTGAAAAAAAAATAAAGTTTTAATTGAACTCATTCAAGTTTTTCCCTTTGTTTATAATGAGCTTGTTGAGCTTGAAAGCTAGAATGTGTAAGTAAGTGTTTATGAATGAGAAAGATTGATAACTACTATAAGTAAAGTTTCTAAATAACTTAGTAAGAATATTCTATAAGCAAGTAGTGTATTACACTTTAGCATAGGAATGGAAATATTGTTTGTGGATATGCTATTGTAATTGTGACATTTACATTTAGGTTTGATGTGCATGAACTGTATTATGATAATAAGTATCAGTGGCCTTCATGTAGATTAGTTGTTATCAAGGAATGGGACATAAATAAAGTGGGTTGAGATTTATTTTAAACATGTAATTTGTATGAATTATGGATAAGATGGGAACATCAATTTTAGTAGAAAATGTAAAGTAAAAAATAAGATGAAAATTAACAACAAAAAGTGAATTGAGATATCTTGGTTAATCATATATGGTTGATTTAAAGTTATAAGATTATGTTATGGTTACTTAATCTTATAAGGGATGATTATTGTGAGTTGAATTGGACAAATAAAAAAATCAAAGTAAATTATGTAGAACTATTTAGGGAATAGTAAAGAATTCTAGTGAAGATAATTGAGGTGTGATACTTAAAAATTTTTTGAATTAAGAGGAATATGTAAATAAGGTAAGATGTACAAGAATAGATACAGAAATTAATTTATAGCATGTGATCCAGAAATAGCTCTATCGGATTGTTAGTCATTTTGTACTTTTTACTCGTACTTTTTACTCTTTCTAAATCTTTTCTTTACATCTAAATCATATGCCACCTAAGACTAAGATATTTATGTTAAGTAATTTACATTTTTCTTTTTGTTGAGTCATATGATGAATTTAAGGATGAACTTATTTGAAGGGGAAGAATATGTAATGCTTATGCCTCTTTTGAACAATTTTCATGAAACTCTTTTTCTAAAATTATATTACTTATTAATATTTGGAATTTATATAAACATGATTTAAAAAAAATGAAAGAAAAAAAAAGAGAGTTTTGAAAAGATTGTAAGTAAGTGATTTTGTCCAAGAATTTAAAACTTTGTAAATTTAAATATGTTTTAAGTGTTTTGAATGTTTGCAACATCATTTATTTGTACTATTAATCAACTACTTTACTAATCTTATCTTATGATAAATCTAGTTAAAAGAAAATATTTATAATTACTAAACTTTATCAAAGTAGATCTTAGAATTAATACTATATAATAAAAATAATAAGTTATTTAAACTAATTATTATATATTAATTAAACACTCTTATAATGATTGTTTAAAAATTTCTTTCATGATAATAGATATGTTCTAAATTAGTGGTTTTCTTACAAAATTTATTATTGTTATTATTTAGTTTTATCATATTTTATTAGTATTTGCTAAATGTGCTATAGGAGTACAATTCTTTAAAATATTTTTAACTCTTATCTAAACCACGCAAGTATTATTTTCCAACTATTAATTTATTTAAAAAATCATTTATTTTAACTGTCTTGATTTCATTTCTTTTATTTTTCCTCATATTTACCCATTGCTAAAGAACTTATTTCACCTCCATTTAGGGAAAAAAAATAATCTACTAGTATGTTTGATCTCAAATTCACTCACATAACTTTTACACCATACTTCATTCTAAGGCCTATGTTCCTCCAAAATCGAATATGTTTTTCTATCGAACTAGTCACAACTGCCAGTTTGTAACAATTAGCTTTATAGGATTAGATTAATTTATTTTGATAAGTCTAATTCATATGCAAATACTATGAAATCATTTTTATTAAAACGAGGCAAGTTGAATCCTAGAAAAAGCCATAATTCCAATCAAAGAATAACCCATTAAAGCTCCTATTAATAATTACTAAGAGATAAAATTAGTGAAATTCATTTCATTGCATTAAAATATTGTAAATTACATGATTAATCCGTGACATCTAATTTGACCATTTCTGTGGCTTATTCTATTAACTCCCTTCACATTGATTGGATCTCTCATCTTTGAGAGCAAATTATATTTTCAAGTCTTAAAGTTCCATAAATATTATTAATGTAAATAAAATAGGATCTAATTTAAGAATTAGAACAATCAAAACACTATATTATATTTAAGAGAATCAAGTACAAGTAATTTGAAATATTAAAAAAATAAAAATTTTTCATGACACATAAGACAAAATATAAGATATTCTATGAAGTATGAGCAAGAGATGAGAACATATCTTTGCAAAGATGGTCTTTGGAGGAGCCTAATATGCCACGTGAAGTAAATAATCTAAACCTACATCCATTATATCTACTTCCAATCCATTCATCCACAAAACAAGCGAGTTCAAAATTAGGGTTTACATATTTTATTACTGAGAGTAGATTGAATGTAAATACAAGATGAGTGTAAATTTAGTAAAATTGTGAGAATGAGGCTAAAATGTAAAAATCATTTGAACATGTTTCTTGGAAAGAACAAAAATCTTTGTTGAATCTTGATTGTGATGTCATTTAATAATAAGCTACAAAAAATTGTAGTTGATGCCTAGGATATGTGATATGCTAGTTTGGCTACTAGACAAAGATTCCTAAGAAACAACCATCAATGATGTCGTAATTTCCCCACCTTCACATGATTTAGGTTGTAATTGCAATAACTAAGTTGAAAGATTCAAGAAAATATCTCTCAAATTTATGTATATATATATATATATATATATATATATATATATATATATATATATATATATATATATATATATATATATATATATATATATATATATATATACTATTTAAACTTTCTCACCTTTGTATCAAACTCAAAGTTCAATTATAAGATTCTAATATCTTCTATAATCTCATTGCATCTTTAGAAATCACTCTCAAAATGATTAGCATAAAAAAATTGAGAGCAATTGTTAGGAAATGGAGGAAACTGATTTCAAATCAGAAGAAAATTGCTTTCCCACATAAAAAGAAAGATGTTTTTTCAATTACTCCTGGAGTTGAGAAAGGTTACTTTGTTATCTATAGCATTGATGGCCGACGCTTTGAGCTTCCTTTGAAGTTTCTTGAAAATGATATTTTCAAAGAGCTCTTCAAATTAGCTGAAGAAGAGTATGGGTTTTTTAGCAACGGGCCGATTAGATTGCCAAGTGAAGCTGCACTAATTGACTATGTAATTTCTATGATACAAGCAAAAATGGCTAAGGACGTAAGGAATGCTTTGCTTTTAATTGTAACTGCAAGTCGTTATCAATCATCTGTATACTCTCAACTTTGACCGCGTGAACAAAAATCTACTTTGCGGCTTCTGATCATTGAATTTCATATTTCGTCATATATATATATATATAGACACACACACTTGTAAATCGCCACAGTAAGGTTTGAATTAATCCAATTATCTAGAAATATAAGTATTATTATTTCTATGACAGTATACCCAATAGATGGAAGATTCTCCTTTCAGGTGAAATCACGATTTATTCTTGCGTTTATTTTTCATCATTAATTATCATTTAATTTAAGGAATTTTTTATAATTCAATTTCATTTATATTTCAATATTGTTTTATTTCTTATCTTTTAAGAATAAGAAATTTTTAATAATTAACATCCTATTTTATAATAATTAATGATTGTTTCATACTAATTTAAAAATTTTATCTCATAAAGTAATTATTTTTAAAAAAAATGTTAAGATCATTCCTGATAAATATAACATACAATAATTAGTTTAAAACTTTTATTAAATCTAAAATGAGATTTGTACAATTTAATTTGTATTAAATAAATTCAAATACTTTTAAGTTCACAATGTTTAGAGTATTATTGCCGATATTTAAGCGTAATATATATGATTACAATTACAATATTATTTAATAAAAATTATGAAGGGAAATCAAACCTTTATTGTATCGTTTTTGCATGATTTTTATCTTTTATAACGTACTAATGCCGGAAGTTATAATGCATCATAAGAACATTAAATATACCAAAATATATTAGACAAAAGTGATTTTATACATCAAAATATATCAAATTATTATAATATTGTAATCTTATTTTATTTAATTGATACATATAGATAGTTTGGTAAGCTTACAATTCTGTTTCTCAATTATATTCTCATTAAGAATAATTTTTATTAATAATTTAGTTTTGATATAATGAATAATATATATCAGTCAGAATTTGTGTTTGATACTTTATACAAGAATGAATTGATTTAATATTAAATTTGATGATATTTGAAAAATAGGATTATAAATTTGGTTGTTATGTTTCATATAATTTAAAAAATATTAAATAACAATATTTTTCATAGATATATAAATAAATAAAAAATGATGCAATAGTACTCAATATTATTTTAAAAAATTTATATCCTATCATATTTGGAGTTCAAATTTAAAATCTTATATGTATGCACTAAGTAGATTATAACTTCTATTATTTTAAAAAAAATACAACAAAAAAAACAATTTGATTATAAAATTCAATGAATTAACTTAATTTACCACGTAAACAATATTTGAAATGCTTGGAGCCTTTGATAGAAGTTACTTTTACTGTTAAAAAAAGTAATGTTTGATGAAGAATGAAGTAATATATCAAACTAAATCTATAAACAAAGTCTAAGTATATCAAATATATGGAAATTCTTTCTACAATAGAAAAAGTAAATAAATTCCAAATCATGCAAGGGGACGCTTACGAGGATCCATGTATTTCTGTAAAAATCTTCATTTACTTACTGTATATGTTAAAATTTTAGGCTAGATTAAGGTTGAGGAGGGGTATTGCACTGGGCTTCCGCCTGGGCCTCGGTGATAAATCTAGCCATATTAATTCCCTATTTTTTACCACAGTTCTAGCCAGCCTTTGCGATGAAATTAGCAAGTCTCAAATATAAAATTTATATAAACAATTGAGTATAAATCTCATTCAATTTTAATATAAAATATTTATATTATCGATAGATGAAAAGAAGATATGTTATTAAAAAATAATAGTAATTAAGAATTTTTAGTAACAATAAAAGAATTTCAACAATTTTTATTGATATAATAACATATAAATGAATGATAGTATAAAATTAGTTTATATTGATAATAAATTAAATTTAAATTCTAAAAAAATTTATATTTAATACATCTTAAAAAATTGGTATTAAGGAAAAAATAGTATCTTTAAAATTTTCTTATTTTTTACTAAAAATTGTAATTTTGTATATAAAATTTTGTAATTCTTCCATCGATTGTTACATTAATTTCTTCATGGGAATCCAAAAGTTTTTGAAATTTTTTTGTTGCCATTTTGAATTATCGATTTACAACTTCTGCGGTATTTATTGTATAAAAAATTTATACACACTTACTGAAAAAAGTTACGCGATTTGATAGGAAAAGTCGCAAGTTTTATAATTTTTGCATTAAATTAACATGGAAACTCACAATTTTTTTTCATGAGCTTACTACTATCAAGCCCCCCCCCCCAAAAAAAAAAGGATGGATGTGTGTTTAAAATAAAGGAAAAAGAAAAGTGAGTATATATGGAAAAGGAAGTGGATATTTCTGCAAATAGAAGAAATATGAATATAATACATAAAAGGTTTGTCCCAAAGGTAATATATATATATATATATATATATATATATATATATATATAAAGGAGATTAAAACAAGCCTCTTAAAAAAGTCCTATGGATATGAAATTTTGTCAACTTTTCATTTGAAGTTGTAATATTTTATATAAAATTTTGCAAGTTTTTTATTAAAAGTTACTATTTTTTGAAAGAAATGTAAAGATTTTTGTTACAATTTTAAATGATTGAGTTGCAACTTATCTGTCCTATACAAAATTCGTGCACACTTGCTGAAAAAACTCGCAAGATTTTATAGATAAAATTATAAATTTTATGACTTTTCCATTATATTAAGATAAGAACTCAAGAGTGTTTTTAAGGGTTAATACAGTGAAAAAAGAAAAAGGTGATAACATGTATAAAATAGATAAAGAAAGTAAATGTATATGAAAAAGAGATTCTAATATTTATGGAAGTAAAAGGAGCGTGAGTATAATTATATTAAATTTACGAGAAACTTAGTACACATAGTTTGTCTTCTTATGTTTCTAGTATGAGTCATTCCTCAAACTAGTCTATTTTTAAGAGGGATTGAATTGCACACTGCCGGCGTTTTGGGATAGGTTTAAGAAGCCTTGCTCATTTGTGCCCACGTACTTACGGGACACATTCATCCCATAATATTATAATTTTATTATATTAAAATAGTGTTTTAATTTAAAATATATAAAGATATATTTCATATTTTCAATTTTTTAAAAGTTAAAATTTTTTATTTAAATTTATATTTATATTTTATAAATAATATATAGGCACGTATGCTATTAAATTAATTGAATCATAAATAGTTTTCATATTTATCATTTTAATTACATATTATATTGTTGGAGAAAAATAATTGAAAATTAAATAAATTAAGTTGCTATTGAATTTAAAAAGAATATTTAATTTTCATATTTATTACTTTAATTAAGATTGAATTAAATTCGAATAGAAATATTTTATATGATTTAAATCATCATAATTTATCCACAAATTTAAAAGGGCAGTCCATCCAAATCAAATAATGTTAATACTAGTAAAAATATCAATTTTTCTATAGAAAGATATAAGTATGCAAGTTAATTTAAAAAAAATAGATATATTGAATTTTTTTGTAAATTTTAGGTGGGGAACTTGTATTTTTGAAAGTCTCTCTAAAGAATGGGGTTGTGACACTCCATAGAAAAGGAAATCTTACTTGGCAATACATTAGTCCATTCCTAATAATCTAGCATGTTGGATTAGCTTTGCATACCGTTTTGATTTCTCAAGTAATTTGCATGTCATTTATCTAGTATTCCACATTTCATTGTTGTGAAGGTATCTTCCTAATACTTCCCATATTGTCTAACATAAATCATTTCATCTAGATTTGAGACTCTCATTCATAGAATGACTATTTAAAATCCTGGACCACCAAATTCGCAAGTTAAAATTCAAATTCATATAATGACTATTTAAAATCCTAGAACACCAAATTTGCAAGTTAAAATTCAAAACCATTCCTTTTGTAAAAGTCCGTTGGAAAAAGCATCAACTAAAAGAAGTTACTTGAGAGTTTGAAATTAAAATAAGAAAGGAGTATCCTTATCTCTTCGATAAGCTTAATGCTTAATATCTAATTCTTTTTCGATAGTAAATTCTTAAGAATTTAAGAATGAATTCTTTGAAGAGGAAGAATTGTTACACCCCTAAATTTGCAAAATCTTATTTTTAAGTCTTAAAATGATAATTTGATAAATATATTGATAATTAGAAAAGTTGTAAAAAGGTTTAGAATAACATACATAATTATGGGAAATACAAGTTTAGAATGAAAATAAGTATAATTAAATTAGAATTAAAATTATGTAAAGTTAGAATTGAGATAGGATGTATATAGGAAATAGAGAAAATATTTTTCTAAAATTACCCTTGATACATCATTATAATTACCATTCCACCCTTATTCTAAAAGTGGCAAAAGTCGCTTTCCTCTTTCATTTTTTTCCTTCTTCCTCCACTATCGAGGCCTTCTCCTTTTCCTAAACCATATACCTCCAAGACTATACTCTAATCCATCTTGTCAATTGAAGCTAGGATCTTGTGTAGTTATTCTTAAATTTCATCAAGTTTATTCATTACTAGGGTACCATATTAGATTGAAAAGTAGGTTTGTTTTGTAAAATGAAAATTAGGGATCTAGGAAAATGTCTTAATTTCCTTAATGATTGATCATGCTATGTGGAAAGTAACATCTTTTTGAGATTAATCACATTCACTCTCTTCAAAAGAAGTAAGTAAATAATCTACTTACTTGAAACTTCAAAAAAAGTGTTAGCTTGAATTGGTTGTTAATTATATTATGTGAAATATGATGAATTCTAGATATGCTGTTGATATTGAAATTAAATTAGCCACTTGAGCTAAAAATTTAAGTGGTACTTAAGTAGAATGTTATATAATGGAAGAATGATTTTTGCATCGTTGAATTAAGAGAAGTTTGGCTAGATTTTGGCACTTTTGAACTATGTTTCTAGAAATTCCAAAAATGATACTCGATTATAGTAATTGAAAGCTACCTTGAAATAGATAGTACTCAAGTACTATATTCGAGTACTTAAGACCCTTAAGTTACTAACTTCAATTACTTAAGTAGTGTACTCAAATAGAAGGCCATTCTAGGAAGCTTATATTTAAGTACTATACTCGAGTATCAGGCCTCCTAATTGCCTTGTAAAGAGAGTACTTGATATAGTACTCAAGTATGGTTCAAATGCAGAGAGTCTGTACTTAAATATTATATTCAGTTATTATGGAAATTTATATAAAAATTGAACCATAATGTTAAATTGTTATAAATATATTTATATGCATGTATCTATATGATTTAGTTATGTTGTGTCATGGTAATCTAATGGTCGAAGCATCATTATTATAATTAAATGAATGTGATATATGCTGTAATGCATTTTGTGATCGAAAGGCAAATTCTATTATATTAAATTGCAAATGTTGAATCTAGCTAGATACGTTGATTAGTGAATATCGAGAAAGATAAGGTTAGAATTGTGATTAATAAAATATCTGAAAGAACAAGGTTAGGATTATAACTAATAATTCAAGAGGTACAAGATGGATTTACAATCATTATTTGTATAATTTTATGCTTTGTTTGGTACTTATTGGTGATAATTATGCTTTAATTTGGATGCTAGTGAAAGTATGTAAATGTATAAGTTGCTAAGTAAATTATCTTTTTATTAAGACTTTGAGTCTCATTATTTTTCTTGTAAAATGTTTTCAAGTGATCAAAGTAAGGATCTACAACCACCACTAGCTATTAAAGAGTAATGTTATAACATGAGCAACCATAAATAGAACTTAGGGAACTTGTATAGATGTTTAGTGGGGTCTTTAGGAAATTTTGTAAATATTTGAATGCTTTGCCTTAAACTTAGAAAAGTAAGTGTTATTTTGAGAAATAAAATGCATTAATATTTAATCAATGATTTAATTAAACATAAATAACTTAATCGTCATTATGACCAAACTAAGTAGTTAGGCTTGTGGTTATTGGTAACAAGAAATATGCTAGTTACAACTAGGTAAATTGTGACAAATCTTAATTAATCATGGTATATTTGCTTTGAAATATAATATTTAAAATTTTGATATAATTTAAATAAATAAAAGAAAGAGAAAATTGTATGAGTTATTAAGTAATAAAAAAATAAAGTAAGCTTAAAAAAATAGAAAAAATGAGTGCATATGTTGCAAAATAATATTTGTTAGAAGAAAAGGAAAAAAGGGCCTAGAAACTTTAATCATTGAAAAAAAAGACTTGTAATTTTTTAAAAAATTAATAAAAAAGTGAAATAAGTAATTAATCTATATCTTTATTCTAAAATTTAGACTTATTTTGAAGATGCATTAATTAAAAATAAATTAATTTAAGAAATTTAATTAGTTTATATTTAATGTAAAATATAATATTTAAAAATTAATATAAAATATTGATAAAATTTAACTAAATAAATTTAATTTTAATTTATAAATATTTTTATTAAAATGAAATATATAATTTATTTATTTATTTATTTTATTTTGGAAAATAGAAATAAGAAATTAGAATAAAAAAACAAAAATAAAAAATAAAAAAGAAGAAAAATTGGAAAGAAATTTGAGGAGGTTTGGTGGGAAAATATTAAATAGGTGTGCCCCATGTGGAGCTGGAGGACACACTCATTAGGTATTAAAATGATGATGATGATGATTTTTACCAAAAATTAATTTTAAGTGCTTTTATTTAATTCTATAAGTATACAATTTTACCTTTTTTTCAATATACAAATTGCTCCCTAAATTTGATATTATATTTTGATTCTTCAAAGATGCAAAAGAAAACAAATTAGACAAACTTATTTTATTTCATCAAATTTAAAGTGAAAAATTATATTAACATATAGCCTTCATTGCAAATGTTTAAAAATAAATTTTCATTTTATTTGCAAATGAACTTATTTTAAAATGGTCTTTAGATTTCATTCCATTTAATTTAAAATTTTTGTTTTAATTATAGTTACAATATTATAAATTCTATCAAATTTGTCAAGGATTCTATCAAAGTTCACTTTATTTGGCATGAAATAGTTGTTACATAATAAACCTTACTCTAGCCTCAACATTTTATTTACCTTGATAGCATTAATTAAATTCAATTTTTAATTAAATTTTATGTATTTTTTAATATGTTTTGAACAAAATAATTTTATGCAATTTTTAATATGTTTAAAGCAAAAGAATTCAAGGTATTGGTTCAACATATAATATGAGTTTGAATTCTAAAAATGAATCTTGTTCAAATAGGAGAAATCCTTTAACAATAATCCCTAAAGTAGTTGGTCTAATCAACCATTGTTTTGAAAATGAATTGAAATTATTATTTTAATACTTAGTATTATTTTTCAAAATTAGAATTCATTTATAAATATATTAAAATCATTTCTATTAAAATAAAAAGAATTGAATTCTAAAATAAAAGCTTATTCCAAACAAAGCATAAAGCCTTAAAGTTATGATATAATCATAAATTAATAATTTTCACAAATTAGTAATTTATAAGAGATAAAATCATTGAAATTCATTTCATTTTGTTACAAAATTATAAATTATGCAAGCATCCCATAGCATAAAAACATCACTAATTTGATTGTTAACATTATATTATCCACTAATTCTCTACATATTTATTGTTAATTTCATGACTTATTACACCTCTCATCCTTGTGAGCAAATTAGGTTTTCAAATATTCAATTCCATAAATATATTGTTAATGTAAACTAAAAATGATCTAATTTATAAATTAGAAAAATAAAAATGACATATTATATTTAATACTATTAAATATAAATAATTTAAATTATTAGAGGAAATAACATTTCTCATTATATAAGATAAGAAATAAAATATTTTGCAATAAATATTTGCCACTTTAGTAATTTTATCTCCAATTTGACTAAAAGATCACATGAAATTGAGAAAAAGACCAAAACTTATGCTTTATGTACTCACTTTCAATCATTGCTCACCCACAAAATTATTAAACCTATAATTGGATCCATTTTGATTGGAGTTGGTAGAAGTAGGGTGGATGTGAATATAAGAGGTGAGTTCGATAATCCTGTGAGGACAACATTACACAAAAGCCACTTGGACATTTTTGTGGAAAAGAACAAAATCTTTTTAAAATCTTGATTGTTATGCCATGTAATATTAATAGACATAAAACCTAGTTTGCCATTAGTAGCTCAATCCCCCATTGGGCTAGAAGATCATGTGAAAATGATAAAAAAAAATCTAATCCCACATACATTTACTTTCAATTCACTTTCAATCACAAAATAGTTAAGGTGTAAAACTAAATATCACCTATTTCATAAGCGTGAATTAAGTGTGAGTATAAAAGAGTGAGTTTAGTTAAATTGTGAAAATCATGTTCTGATGTAAAAATCATTTAGATATTTTTATTGAAAGGGACAAATCTTAGTTAAATCTTTATTGATATGCTATTTAATATTAATGAATAGGCAATAAGAAATTAAAGTTAATTCCTGAGATATATGCCATGCTAGTTTAGCTACTTGACAAAGATATCTAAGAAATAACCATTAATTGAAGTTATAATTTCCCCAAGTTCATATGATTGAGTTTGTTACTACAATAACTTGGTTGAAAGACTCAAGAAATTATTTCTCAAATTCTTAAAGATGTGTATGTGTATGTGTGTGTTTATATGTGTGTATGTGTCTATATATATACATATATATACTATTTAAAATTTTTCACCTTTGTACCAACCTCCAAATTTGATTATCAAATTTCAAAATCCTTTATAATCTCATTAATTCCATATAGGGTAATCACTTTCAAAATGGTTAGCAAAAAAACACTACAAGCAATGGCAAGGACATGGAGAAAATTAATTTCAAATCAAAAGAGATTTATTTTTTTTCATATCAAAAGAAAGATGCTTTTCCAAGTGCCTTTAAAGTTAATAAATGTCACTTTGTTATCTATAGCATTGATGGTAAGCATTTTGGTATTCCTTTGAAATTTCTTGAAAATGATATCTTTAGAGAAATTAACTAAAGAAAAGTACAGGCTTCCTAGCAATGGACCAACTAGATTGCTAAGTGAAGCTACACTTATTGACTATGTAATTTCATTGATACAAGAAAAAAATGGCTAAAGATGTAGAGAAAGCTTTGCTTTTGATTTTAGCTACTAGTTGTTATTAATCATCTCTATACTTTCAACTCAACAACAGCAATATAAATTATCTCTATAGCATCTAATCATTGAATTTTATATTGTACAATACACACACACACACACACACACACTTTTGTAAATTGCCATTGTAAAGTTTGAATCAATACAATTAGCTAAAAATGTGTTTCTACAACAAAACATCCTTATTTAATGGAAAATTTCCTTTAAAATTGTGATTTACTTTTACATTTACATATCATTATAACACATAATATGTTATGATGGTAAAATCCATTGCAAATTCCCTTATTTTTAATGTACTAATGTATGTAGGCTTATGTTGAATTAAAGAGTTGTAATTCATCTATTAGTGGCATGGCATTGTAGTTCTTTCTTAAGATTATGAAGCATTGCACCCTTTTTGTCTTACTAAGCTCTCTACCATATCTCTATTTGGTCAAGTATAATTTCTTGGTGAGATTTTGAGATTGTTTTCTCTTACTTCCTATGACTTTTCAAGTTAAATTTTAGTTAATGAAAGGATTAAGGTAGAGTACTAAACTAAAGATAAGATAAGAAAGGTTGCAAGTAGAATGCTAAAGGTAGAGAATTTAATAGGAATAATGAATTAGGCAAAAACTTATGAAAGGTTGAATGACATAAAACAAGGATATAAGTTAGGAGTCATGTTTATTTGTATGTATAATTAATATTTGGGAAAATTACAAATAACCCCTCCAATTGTATCGTTGGATTTTACCCGTTTGAACTATAAAAACTTGAATTTTACCCCCTGTAACTATATAAAACTTGAATTTTATCATTACTGTTACTAAGTTAATGATTATAACACTTAGCAACAATTCTATAATACTTAGTGACGGTTATAAACTAATGTCATCATTTTTAAGGACAGTTCATAACCACCAATAAGTGAAAAAAATTTTAAAAATTAGTGAATATAGTGATAGTTTTTAACCTCTGGTAAGAAAATATAATAGTGGTGGTTTTCTTAATAGATTCATTTAACTTGGTAATAGTGGGATAAAATTCAAGTTTTATATAGTTGTAAAGGGTAAAATTTAAGTTTCTATAGTTTAAGGGGGTAAAATCCAATGATTCCATAGTTAGGGGGTTATTTATAATTTTTCCATAATATTTTGATGCTATGTAAAAGTAAGAATCTATAAACTTTTGTTGATATACGTAAGGTTGCCAATGTGATTATATTTTTTAATATAATAAGCTTTCCTGCATAAATGTTATATTCTTATGATATGTTTGCATGTATGGTATACATATAAGCATGTATGTTATATAGAGTATACAACCTAAAAGGTTTTCCAATAAAGGTTGGAATGGGACTCTGATTACTAGGTTATGGTTTGCTCACTCCCTTCTTAATATTTTCAAATGTTAAGCTTAAATGTTTAAAAGTCACTAATAGTGTGGTATTTATAGATAATGGGTATGTGATTTAAAGTATCCATGATATAGTGCAAATAGTCTCTTAACTAGGAAAGTTCTTAATGTGAGATTTAAGAAAAGTTATGATCATGAAATTTCTATGAAAATTACATAAACCTTTTATTTCAAAATTCATATTTTATTAAAAGCATATGGAAGTAATTTTTGCATAGCATGAGAATATGATTTCATATTTTCAAAATTGTATGAAAATATTTTAAAGATGCATAATGTTAACTAGTCCTTAATTTACCACCTTGGTGATTTGAGCCAGTCATAGTTTAAGAAATTTAGGTGTGACAAATTTGATGATCACATGTGTATTACTATTAAGTAGCATGAGCTAACTAAGAATCCTTTATTGATGAGGTTGGAGGATCATGACAAATGCAAGATTAATGAAACTATTGGGGAATTTCTAATGGCCTTGGATATATATGCTTTGATTTCAATGCTAATGCTTTTCTAAGTATATAACATATTTATTTGTCTCTAATGCTTTTCTAAGTATATTACCTATTTATTTGCCTTAATTTTCCATTACCATTACTAATCTTTGTCTTTTACTATTTTCCAAATACTTATAAAAAAGATAAAAATGAACATAGCAAGGTCTCTTACAAGTGGGATGAAAATCTCTTGCCTGTTTACATTTTACAACTTTAGTTGTTATTTATTTCATAACCATAAAAGCAAGGATCATAACTTGTGTGTTGGTAATGTTAGTCTTTGAGGTATCAAACCTAGAATTAGAATGGCATAATGGATTTCTACATGAACTTTTATTTTTATAGCCAGGTTTATTTAAAAATGCATGCATAATGGATTTTTCTATAGCATGAAAGCTTTATTTTCTATTTTCAAAATCATATGAAAGTTTTAATGATGGACAATGTTGACGAATCCTTAATTGACCTCCTTTGCAAGCTAATCTAGTCATGGTCCAAGAAAGTAAGATGTAAAAGCAATAAGGACTCTAAAACTATTTCTTTTGGTGCTCATGCTAGAAAAATGGATAAAATGGTCAACCTAAACTAAGATAAGATATAGTTACCTTATAAGGACTCATCAAATCTTAAACATGCAATAAAAAAATTGGATGCTACTTAAGTAGGATTGTATATAGATTAATGGAGAGCATATTAAAAAGGATAATTCTTACATGTAATTCGGAACATATACTAGAGAAGCATAAGTTTTTGATATTTTAAAAGACCTATATAATTGATGTGATGCTCATGTTAGTATGAAAAAGGACTATATTGATAAGGAAAAGGAAATTATTCTTGCCTTAAAAAGAAAGGATATGCAAATTGCATATTCTTAAGGTTTGCTTTTTAACTATTTGTATCTTATGATTATTTTGCATGGAATTGTAGAGGGACATCCGATAAGAAATTTATTCCTACCTTTAAAAAATGTACAAATTCCAAAAAGCCATATATAATAATTTTATTGAAACCTCAAATAAGTAATAATAAGGAAAAATGTAGAATTAAAGAGTTAGATTTTCAAAAATATGATCTTATGAATGCCAACATGTAATATCCCTAGGAGACATTTTTCAAGAACTACTCCTAAAATATTAAAGTAAATGAATACTTTTTAATTAAGCATGCTCAACCCAGGAAAATTTTAGAGATAGGTAACCTTCTGGAAAGTTTTCCAAACCCTTTGAAGCATTGATAGAGATAAAAATTGAATTAAAATATTGTTAGAAATATACCCAAAAGACTAGGAAAATTTTAATAGAGCCCAACTTGATTTTAGAGACCCGGATAAATTAAAATTTGGTAAAATAGGATGAAATTGTAATAATTTAATTTGATTTCTTAAAATTCTTTTTGAAACAATTAAAATTCATTTATTAAGGCTCAAATATATTTCTAATAAACCTAAATTGAACCTGAGGACTAAATTAAAAATTGGCCAAAGAATTTCAGATAGGAGTGAAATTTTGAAAAGTTTTGAGGTCAAATTGTAATTTTTCAAAAAATTGAATTTGGCCCATTCTTTTTGTATTAATTTTGGACAAAATTTGGGCTGAGAAGAGCCTAAATTTCTGACTTTGCTGCTGCAAAATAGCAAAGAAAATTTCAAAAAGAGTCCATGGATATTTTAGGTTTAATTGCAAAAAAGCCCATTTTCATGAATTATGTAGAAAACCCTAGGAAACTTAAGAAAACTCCGTTCAACTCTTCTCCTCCTCATTTTGCACGAAATTGCAGCTGCCATAGGGGAATTTTTCAAGTTTTCAACACAATCAAACACACAAACAAGCTAAATCAAATACAAGATTTCAAGTTTTTCCACTTGCTTGAATACTGAAGGAGAAATCATCAAAAACTTGGAGCTTTCATCATCTTTTTCTTCAAATTAGAAAATTTTTCATTTAGGGAGCAACTTAAAGCTTTGAAATTTAAAAGTTCAGAGGTGAGTAGCAACTCACTTGATTTCCCATTGAATTTTGATTGCAAACTTGCCAATATTGCTTTCTAGAATTATGATTTCATGAAGCTAGGTGTGTGGCCATGCAATGAAGGCATGGTACTGAAAACTTGTGTTCCTAAGTTTTATTTAAAGATATTAGAACAATATTAGCATGAATGAATGATTAGATTACCATTTTTTAAGCCTTGATTGTAGATGAAATAGAAAGAGCTTAGAAATTATTTTGCTAATTTTGCTCCTAGAATTCCTGAAAATCTAGAACTAAACCATGAATTTTAGGGATATGCTAGAACCTCTTAAAAATTTAAAACCACTATTTTCTAGTCTCTTATAATTCTGGGATACATATAGAATTTATTGGAAATTTTTAGAAATTTTTAGAAATTTGAACAAGGGACATTTTTGCACAAAGGTGCAACTCACCCAAAAACAGGACGTGAATAATTTCACTTCTGTTCTTGAATTAATTGCGGCACTAAATGATGATTAAAAATTCTATAAAAATTCCTAGATGCCCTTCCATATGTTAGTTAAAACATAGTCAATTTTTGGGACATTTGAGCTCATTTTCCTAGTGAATAAATTCATAAAATTTCAGAACTCTAATGCTGCCAGAGATTGAAACTGTTTTAGAAAGGCATGATTCAAAAATTTTATGGATAGATTCTCTTGATTAATTGTGAAACCTAAGGACTCATATTTGTCAATTAACATGTTTAGAACATCATATAATTATTTGAGAGATTTTAGAGGTGTTTTAGAAGTCATAAAGGGTCTCTTATTGTAACGTACTCTTTGCTACCTTGTTCTGGAGTCTGAATGTGAATAGTATTGTTGAATGAATATTTGTGAAATACACTAAGTATTTGATGCTTAGAAATACATTGTGATGATATTAGAATATGATTGGAACAATTTTTTGAATTATTGTAATTATTTGAATGTTCTTTAAGGGTATAGAATATAGTGATAAATTAGATTGAGTTGTAAAATGTTAAATGTATTGAAATTGTGATACATTATAAGAATATGCAATGATTTATAGTCTTTAATGTTAAATGTGAAATCTACACTTGTTACATTGATTAAGAAAAATAAATTAGGATGTTAATGGCTAGTTCATATTGACCATATTTTTATTCTATTAGATTAACATAATTTTGCCTTAATTGGCACAAAAAGTCTTTCATGACTCATATGATATTTTAAATGTGATATGTGGAAGGAAGAATTTAGCCTAATGGCTTGCAGCATTCTTCTAAAGGAAGGAGAGGGGTGGTAAGAAGTGGAAGGGAAAGGTTAGAGACGAGTAGGATAAGGCTAGCCCATAGAAATAAGGAGAAAACCTGTATATCATACTAGCCATATTTATTAATGTAATGTTAATATATAATGCATAAGATAAATGTTGGTTATTAGATGCGAATAAAGCTAAGTATATGGAAATTTATCCAGTCTTCTTAATTTTGTATGAAAGAGAATTGATCATGAAAAAGTATAGAAATAAAGATTGAGTAGCTACTCACTGAGTATTTTATATACACACTTCTCTTTGATGCTATTTTATTTTACAGATAAAGAACAACGAGCCCAAGCAGAAGATTGATACATTGCATAAAACTTTCTAATTTCCATGGCGCTTTGTGTAATAAAAGATTAATATATTTGAGTTATCCTCTATACAGTTAAAGTATATATATGTGATAAACAGTTTTATTATGCTACTGAATATTAATATCATATATTAACTTTTTCATTGCACATACAATGCAATTTATTTTACTTATATCATTTGATGCTATCATATATTCATATTTTATTACAAAATAATTAAATATAGTTTTCTACAGGCTTGTAAAGATATTTGATTGGTTGGATACTAGTTAGATATCTTTATGCTAATCACGATATTTGAAATTAGGTCGTGATAAAGTTAGTATTAGAGCATGATTCTGGGTACAGTCTATTATCAGAGTTAGTCAGTTATATAGTATAAGGGCCCTAATCATCCATGGAGAAAGAAAGAAAAGGCAAATATCAGTCACCGCACTCCATGTTATTTTAGGTATTATTACTGTTATTTTTCAAACAATAATACTCACTTATTAGTTAATGTGTAGTATAGGAATGGCACTAAAGAAATGAACTAAAGGTGGAATGCCACATAGGGTAACCAGAGCACACCCTGAAGTATCTGAGCAAGAAGCTTCAGCTAGTGTGCCTTCTGTACCACCACAGAGAACAAAACTTACCCAACTGGAAATTCTAGTTTGGATACCCTTGTTCCAACAAATACAACAAACCATGGAAAGGATTTTAGAGCAAACACAACTATAACCTATTCCTACGGCTGCTCAACCAGAACTCGGACAACCAGCACTGCTAATGCCTCCATAAGAGAAATTGCAGTTGGTCCATGAGTTTCAAAAATTAAACCCCCTAAATACGATGCTACAGATGCTACAATATATGTGTACCAGTTTTTAGCTCAAATAGAACTCACTTGTAGGCTATTAGGATGCAATAAAAACTTAATGGAGCTCGTGAGATTCTAGTTAGAAGGGATGGCCTATTTCTGGTATGTGCATAAAATAAAACCTTTGATTATAGCAAACGAACCCATTACATGGAGACGCTTTCAAATAGAGTTAATTAATCACTTTCTCCTTCCAAGTGTTCGTGAGGCAAAAATTTGAGAGTTTGAAAAGTTAAATCAAGGCACCAAATCAGTGGCGCAATATGATACAAAGTTTACTGGCTTAGCTTGATATGCTAATGAGCTATACCAATAGAGCGAGCTCGAGTTAGAAGATTTATCTATGGACTTAGAGATTATATTTATGATTGCGTACATGTTATAGATGATACTACATATCAAGAGGCCCTATATCAAGCTCTAAAACTAGAATTTCATCTAAAGGACAAGCAGGCTAGGGAAATTGGAATTAGTAGAAGAAAAACTAGATTTCAAAAGGAAGGAAGCCAAAGTGCAAGTAAATCAATAGCCAATACACTTGGATTAACCAGGATAGAACAAATTAGTTGTACACATTTTTTGGAGCAAAAAAATTCACAGAGATGTACACTTAGCACTTGACTAACTTTCATTACTCCACCTCCGGCTCCTAGACCACTCCAATGCCCACGGTATGGATGTAATCATATGGGATGTTATGATACATGTTTAAAATGCAGTCAAATGGGACATAGAGCATTTGAATGCTTAACAATATTGCCAAGGAGCACGGCTACAAATCCTACAATACAACCTAGACAAGCCTTCATTCTAATTGGTTTTACCACACCATCAACCAGAAGGAAGACAAGCAAGGAACCATCTAGAGCATAAGCACGTGCTTATGCTTTAACTCATCAGGAGGCCCAAGTATTAAATGTTGTGGTTTCGAGTACAATCTTGGTTAACTTTTTTTTATGAAAGTTCTTTTTGATCCTGGTGCTACCCATTCTTTTATTTCTAATGGTTTGGTAACTAGTCTTTTACGACTATTGAAAGAATTAAGAGAAACACTGTTAGTTAGTATACCAGTGGGAAAAACCATGGTGGCAACCCAAAGTATTGATAATTGTAGGATTGATTTAATTATGATAGAAATGGTAGATTACGATGTGATTTTGGGCATGAACTGGTTATCCTAGTATCATACGTGTGTTGATTGCTATTCCAAATTGTGATTTATCAAGGAAATGATGGCAAAGTCCAAACTTTCCATGAAGAAAGACAAACGGGAATGCCTACCTTTTTATCATCTATAAAGGTTCAAAAACTTATAAAAAAAAGGTTATATTGCTTGGATTGCATCCCTAAAGGAGAGTGAAAAGCAAAAGGTAAACATTGAAGACATTCCAGTTATGAAAGAGTTTCAAAATATGTTTTCTGAAGATCTAGTAGGATTGCCACCAGATAGGGAAATTGAGTTCACAATTGATACTATCCCGGGGGTGGATTTAATATCTATTGCACCATATCAAATGGCACTAGTTGAATTAAAAGAATCGAAAGAGCAATTACAAGACTTGTTAGATAAAGGATTCATACAGCCGAATACATCACCTTAAGGAGCATCAGTGCTTTTTGTTAAAAAGAAAGATGGATTACTATGGTTGTGTATAAACTATCGATAGTTGAACAAAGTGACCATCAAGAATAAATATCCCTTACCAAGGATAGATGGCCTATTTGATCAGTTGCAAGGATCACAATACTTCTCAAAAATTAACTTACAATCAAGATATCATCAATTGAAAATCCAGAAGGAAGATGTTTCGAAGATGGCATTCTGTACCTGCTACGGACACTATGAGTTTTTAGTCATGCTTTTTGGATTAACTAATGCACCTGCAGCCTTCATGGATTTAATGAACTAAGTATTTAGGCCTTTCCTTGACAAATTTATTATGGTGTTTATTAATGACATTTTGGTATATTCTAAAAGTGAAGAAGAGCATGTATAACATTTATGCATCACTTTGCAAACATTATGCGAACATAAGTTGTATGCAAAATTTTCAAAATATGAATTCTGGATAAGTAAAGTACACTTTTTGGGCATGTAGTATCAGAAGAAGGCATACAGGTAGACCCTTAGAAAGTGGATGCAATGCTTAAATGGCCCCAACCCTCTTTCGTGATCGAAATATGGAGTTTCTTGGGATTGGCTAGATATTATAGAAGATTTTTAAAAGACTTCTCAAGGATAGTAGCTCCCCTAACTAATCTAAAGCGTAAAAAGATGAAATTTGAGTGTAATGTAGGATGTGAAAAGAGTTTCCAAAGATTGAAAGAGTGTTTAACAACTATTCTAGTTCTAGCTCTACCCAATAGCACAGAAGATACACTGTATATTGTGATGCATCTAAAGTGGGATTGGGATGTGTACTAATGTAGAAAGGCAAGGTGATTGCCTATGCTTCCCGACAACTAAAAAAGCACGAAGTGAATTATCCCGCTCATGATTTAGAAATGGCCGTTATGGTTTTCACATTAAAGATTTGGAGACACTATCTATATAGTGCCACTTGCGAAATTTATATAGATTATAAAAGTTTGAAGTACATTTTTTATCAAAAAGAGTTAAATATGCGACAAAAGAGATGGATGGAATTTTTAAAGGCTATAACTATTCCATTCACTATCATCTTAATAAAGCCAATGTTGTGGCAGATGTATTAAGCCGTAAAATATCTAAAGGTAAGGGATTAAAATCAGAAGAAGACTCACACGTGGAAGTAGCCTGCATAAAAATACAATCTACAATTATGGAATAAATAAAAGAAGCCTAAAAATAGGACCCACACTATGAACAAATGATTAAGAAGCAAAAGAAGAAGAGTCCAATTTCACAATAATTGAAGATGAGGTGATGAAATACAAAGGCCGGTTATGGGTTCCTTTATTAATGCATAATAAAGTATTAAAGAAAGCCCATAAATCATCATATACAATTCATCCCGGCACAACCAAAATGTATTAAGACCTAAGAGATGTTTACTGGTGAGAAAGAATGAAGAAACATATCTAGGAGTATGTCATCAAATGTCTAACCTGCTAATAAAAAAAAGCATAACATTAGCACCTAGCAGGTCTTCAACAAAACATTTCCATTCCAGAACGAAAATGGGAGAGCATCACTATGGATTTCGTTATTGGATTACCATAGATTAGTAAGGGATATGATTCTATATGGGTGATTGTGGATCATCTTATAAAAGTTACTTACTTCCTACCAATAAAGACCACTTACACGGCATTACAGTACACACAACTGCATTTGGATAGAATTATCTTTTTGCATGGTGTACTATTTGTAATTATTTCAAATCAAGGATCACAGTTACTTCTCATTTCTAGCAGTTATTTCAAAAGACATTGGGCACATAAATATGATTTAACATGGCATTCTATCCGCAGACAGATGACCAAATAGAGAGAACTATTCAAATGTTGGAAGATATGCTCAGAGCATGTGTCTTGGAATTTGAAGGAAGTTAGGAAAAATATCTTTTATTGATGGAGTTTGCCTATAATAATAGCTATCATAGTAGTATTCAGATGGCTCTTTTCAAAGCTTTATATGGAAGAAAATGCAAATTACCAATAGGATGGTTCGAACCAGGAGAAACTAAGACAATAAGCCCTGATCTAGTAGAAGATGCTATTAGTAAAGTTAATGTCATTAAAGGAAGACTACAAGAAGCTCAGAGTCATCACAAGTCTTATGTAGACCATAGATAACGAGATCTAGAATTTCAAAAAGGCGACTACGTGTTCCTTAAAGTTTCACCAATGAAAGGTGTCATGTGAATTAGAAAGAAAGGAAAGTTAACACCACGATATGTGAGGTCATATTTAATTACAAGGTGAATTAGAAAGGTTGCATACCGATTGGAGTTGTCAAAAACAATGCAAGCGATACATTCAGCATTTCATGTATCCATGTTGGGAAAATATGTTCCGGATCCATCCCATATTATAAAAGAAGATCAAGTAGAATTGTATCCTAAATTAACTTATGAAGAGTAACCGATACAAATAATAGACCATTAAATACATAAATTACGATTGAAAGAAATTCCCATGGTCAAAATACTTTAGACAAAGCATGGAGTTCAAGAAGCTACATGGGAATCCGAAAAGGATATAAAAAAGAAATACCTACAACTATTTGGTAAGCTCCTAATCTTACTTATTATACAGAATTTTAATAATTCTGTACGTATTATTAATTACTTTGAAATTTAAGAAAAAATTTTATTGAAAGGGAAAGAATTTGTAATAACCCTAGGAGACTTTTCTCAAGAACTAATCCTCAAGTATCAAAGTAAATTAATACTTCTTAGTTAAGCGTCCTCAGTCTAAGAAAATTTTAGAGATGGGTAACCTCCTGGAAATTTTTCCAAACCCTTTGAAACATTAATAGAGATAAAATTTGAGTTAAAATATTATTAAAAATGTGCCCAAAATATTAGAAAAATTTTGATAAAGCCCAACTCGATTTTAGAGGCCCGAATAAGTTGAAATTCGGTAAAATAAGATGAAATTGTAATAATTTAGTTTGGTTTCTTAAAATTATTTTTGGACCAATTAAAATCCATTTATTAAGGCCTGAATATATTTCTAATAAGCACAAATTGAATCCAAGGACTAAATTAAAAATCAGCCAAAGAATTTTGGGTAAAAGGGAAATTTTGAAAAGTTTTAAGGTCAAATTGTAATTTTTCAAAAAATTAAATATGGCCCATTCTTTTTCTATTAATTTTGGATGAAATTTAGGCTGAGAAGAGCCCAAAATTTCTGAGTTTGATGTTGCAAAATAGCAAAGAAAATTTCAAAAAAGTTTCATGGATATTTTGGGTTAATTGTAAAAGGCCCATTTTCATGAATTATGTAGAAAACCCTAGAAAACTTAAGAAAACTCCATTTAGCTCTTCTCTTCCTCATTTTCACGAAATTATAGTTTCCATAGGAGAATTTTTCAAGCTTTCAACACAATCAAACATACAAACAAGCTAAATCAAACACAAGATTTCAAGTTTTTGCACTTGTTTGCTTGAATACTTAAGGAGAAACATAAAAAACTTGGAGCTTTCATCTTCTTCTTCTTCAAATCAGAAACTCTTTCATTTAGGGAGAAAATTAAAGCTTTGAAATATAAAATTTCAGAGGTGCATAGCAACTCACTTGATTTCCCATTGAATTTTGATTACAAACTTGCCAATATTGCTTTTTAGAATTATGATTTCATGAAGCTAAGTGTGTGGCCATGCAATGAAGGCATGGTGCTGAAAACTTATGTTCTTAAGTTATATTTGAAGACATTAGAACAACATTAGGATGAATGAATGATTAGATTACCATTTGTTAAGCCTCGAGTGTAGATGGAATAAAAAGAGCTTAGAAATTGTTTTGTTGATTTTACTTCTGGAATTCTTAAAAATCTAGAACTAAACCATGAATTTTAGGGACATGCTAGAACCTCTTAAAAATTCAAAACCACCCATTTTCTAGTCTAATATGATTCTGGGATACATATAGAATTTTTTGGGAATTTTTAGAAATTTTTAGAAACCTAAACAAGGGACATTTCTGCACAAAGGTGTAGCTCACCCAGAAATAGGACGTGAATAATTTCACTTTTGTTCTTAAATTAATTGGGGTATTAAATGATGAGTAAAAATTCATGGATACCCTTCCATATGTTATTTAAAACATAGTCAATTTTTGTGACATTTGAACCTCATTTTCTTAGTGAATAAATTCATAAAAGTTCATAACTCCAATGCTCCCAGAGATTGAAACTGTTTTGGAAAGACATGATTCACGAATTTTCTGGACAGGTTGTCTTAATTAATTGTGAAACCTAAGGACTCATATTTGTCAACTAACATTTTGAGAACATCATATAATTATTTGAAAAATTTTGGAGGTGTTTTAGGAGTCATAAAGAGTCTCTTATTGTAACATACTCTCTGCTGCCTTGTTCTGGAGTCTGAACGTGAATAGTATTGTTGAATGAATATGTAATGATCCTGAATTAGTACAATAGTGATAAAAAAATATAATAATAATAATTATAATAATAATAATAATAAAAAAGAAATTTTTATTGAGATTATAATGAGTGAAAAATTACTTAGAAACTTAAGAATAGATTTTAGAAAATTTCACTTAGAAATTCATTGAATTTCTGTACTCGGTAAAGTGAAAAAGTGAGAAAATGAGTCAGAATTATAGTAAATTAATTCAAAAAAATTATGTGGATGATCAAAAATAATTTTCAAAGCTAAAAAATGGTTATGGAAAGTCAAAATAAAATTTTTAAGATATTTAGAAGTCTAAAGGTGAAAATGTAAAGAAAATAAGTAATTCGGGGCTGAATTGTAATAAACCTTTTTATCTTTTTGGCCTTTTTATTTTTTTTGTTGTATAGGTTGGGTTGGCCCAAGTGTTTTTCAGACCTAAATGTGAAAAATTAAGGCCTAAATTCGTGATCCAACACCAGCCCAAACTTTCAAGGGAAGCCAAGGACCAAAATGAAAGAAAATGGTAAAATTTGAGGGCAAAAGTGTAATATTTGAAAACTTTTAATTTGTGTCTCATTTTTATTGGCTAAAACATGATTTGCTGGTCCGAAACCTTAATACTTGGACATCCTATGCAGCCCACCAAGTGTCCCCAAAATTCCCCCAAAATCTAAGGCAAATTTAATGTTTGAAATTGATGAAAATTGTAGAATTTTTTAGAAATTCTTTAAGAAATTTTTATATAAAATAAAAGAGGCTTAGCAGCAGAAAATTTGTTGCTCCTCTCCAGCAAAATGTGACCACATAGAAGAAGAAACAAAGAAAGTTAGACAAAGTAGATTCAAGGGAAACTTGGCAAGTTAAATAGGTAGATTTTAATACCCCTAAATTCTTGTGAAATTCTTCTTCCTCTTAACTCTAAAATCTGATTTTTATTGTCTTGAATTCATCTCCCTCTCCCTTAGAACTCAAAGTTGAAAAGAGAAAGAAAGAAGTAAGGATTTAAGGTGAGTAATAGCTTGTTATACATTTTATGAATTTCTAATGCTAGATTGTCATGATGAATATGATCCCTTGGACATGATTTGTGTTGGTTGCTGTAATAATTAGTTTAACATGATTTGAACATGTGATGATATTGTTGGAAGTGAGTATTTGGATCATGAATAATGAGAATGGAAGTGGTTTTGGCTGTTGCAAAGAAATTGTTAATATTATGTTGGAAATGGTATCAAGAAGGGTGAAAAATGCTGTTGAAATTCTGGTTGGTGAATAGTCACGTGGAACCTAAGTGATTTATCATCAAAAAATTTGATTTTTGATATAATAAGGTCTCTCATGATGTGAAGTTGAATTCTGAAAATTTTGAGGATTTTTAGAAACTTTTAGGTATTTTAGAATAATTTCCTAAATCAGGTCATCAGTGCTGTCCAGAAACAGGACACTTTCACGTTGGTTTCTATTTTCGAATTTCTTGGGGCCTAAAATGATCATTAAAAATTGTGAAAATATTTAGGGAAACCAATCAAGGTGTTATTAATATTTTATAAAATTTTTAGGGCAATCAGAGATGAATTGGTCACCCAATAAAATGGTGAAAAGGAGTTGTTCATGACAAACCCTAAAATGCCCAGTCTTGTTCACGAAATTTTTAGGAGTATCAAATGATTGATAAAAATTTTGAAAAAATTTTCATGAATCACTATGATTGTGATGTAGTATGGGTTAAAATTTTAGAAATAGTAAATTTTATTTGGTTCTTCAAATAATTCCTGCCCTTATGCTGCCTAGATAGGGTCCATATACAAAATATTTTGTGTGACATGAATTGTTTGATTTGTATACATGACATATGAATTATTTGATTTGTATACATGAATATCCTTTAGGGTTTGATATAATAATGAGCATAGGAGGATAAATGAAGCATAAAACACTTATGGCATAGTTAGTATTTTGATACATTCCTTGAGGAAAATTGTGGTTGACGCATGTGGCGTCCCACAATTGTTTATTCTACTTACAAAAATGTGGGAGGGAGAAAACATCCTTCGCAAAGAAGGAGAGGAGGGGTAAGTAGTGGAGGGAAAAGGTTAGTGGCCTCGGGTCTAGGGTGGTGGGAGATAAGGTTGGACCGAAGTCATAAGGTGACATTACATACCAACTAATGCCATTCCTCAAACAACATAATGTCTAAACTTGGACTTTTAATTAGAAAAGCAACTTTAGATGGGAAAATCGAAAAAAGGCAATAACAGGTTATTATTCACTGAGTATATTCATACTCATTCCATATTTTCTTTAAATTATCTTTTCAGTTAAAGACCATGGATCCGTGGACGCTCAGTAATACTTACAGAGGATATGCCACAACACCCCTTAGGACGTATGGAATAGAGTTCCACATAGAGATCCGGGTCACTCCTAACAAAATAAATATTTTGTATCATAAAAAGTATTAGCCCATGGACAGGGAGCCAAATGTCTTTGAGATTTTCTTCCCACTGGTACTGGTTACCCCGGATGATGATTCCGGGAGTAATATGACACCGTTAGGGCCCATAACATCTAGTTCCAGTTCTCCTCCAGAATCTGATCTAGAGGAGGAAGGCCCTAATCGAGTTAGTGAGTCATATGATTAGATCTAATGTATTTAAAGTATTATAATGGATTCATCTTTGTAAATATTTTTGTGTTGTTATATGTATATTATTTTGGTATTTTAACTTTTTATTATCTGCTTTCTTTCAGCACGCCCTAATATTATTCTTATAAGTATATGCGATATTGTGTCATCTTTGGGGGCTAGTAAGGATATCTTATCAGTGTGGAATATTAATTGGATATCTTTATGCCTGTCATGACTAAAGCACATCGAGTGGTGACAGAATATTTGTGAAATACACTAAGTATTTGATGCTTATAAATACATTGTGATGATACTAGAATATGATTGGAACAATGTGTTGAATTATTGTAATTATTTGAATGTTCTTTAAAGGTATAGAATATAGTAATAGATTAGATTGAGTTATAGAATGTTAAATGTATTGAAATTGTGATACATTATAAGAATATACAATGATTTACACTCTTTAATGTTAAATGTGAAATCTATACTTGTTACATTGATAAAAATAAATAAATTAGGATGCTAATGCCTAATTGGTATTGACCATACCTTTATTCTATCGGATTGACATGATTTTGCCTTAATTAATACAAAAAGTCTTTCATGGCTTATATGATATTTTAAATGTGATATGTAGAAAGAAGAATTTGGCCTAATGGCTTGCAGCATCCTTCTAAAGGAAGGAGAGGGGTGGTAAGAAGTGGAGGGAAAAGGTTGGAGACAAGTAGGATAAGGCTAGCCTAATGAAATAAGGAGGAAACCTGTATATCATACTAGCCATATTTATTAATGTAATGTTAATATATAATGCATAAGATAAATGTTAGTTATTAGATGCGAATAAAGCTAAGTATATGGAAATTTCCAGTCTTCCTAATTTTGTATTAAAGAGAACTGATCATGGAAAACTATAGGAATAAAGATTAAGTAGCTACTCACTGGGTATTTTATATACTCACTTCTCTTCGATGTTATTTTATTTTACAGATAAAGAACAAGGAGCCTAAGCAGAGGACTGATACATTGCATAAAACTTTCTAATCTCTATGGCGCTTTGTGTAACAAAAGATTAATATATTTGAGTTATCCTCTGTATAGTTGAAGTCTATGTATGTGATAAATAGTTTTATTATGCTAGTGTATATTAATAACATATATTAACTTTTTCATTGCACATGCAATGCAATTTACTTTACTTATATCATTTGATGCTATCATATATTCCCTTTTTATTACAAAATTGCAGATATAGCTTCCTACAAGTTTGTAAAGATGTCTAATTGGTATGATACTAGTTAGATGTCTTTACACCAGTCACAATACCTAAAATTAGGTTGTAACATAATAGTAGATTTGGTAGCATTTAAGTGTTGTATAATGGTAGTAATTTAAGACTAGAAATTATTGAAAAACAACCTTTATAACTTCATATATTGATATAGGAAGGAGTGGTGGGAGTTTGGAGTTTCTGTACCATTTATATGAGTCTAAGAGAATTGTGGAATAATTTAAAAACACCATCTTCTCAAATTAGTGGTCTCTAATTCCTAGCAAGTGACTTTAGTGATATTGCCTATCCTTAATAGCAAAAAAGAGATCTAAAGAGCTAATCTTAATCAATGTTTATATTTTTCCTCTCTTATTAAAACCTATAATTTTATTTACATGTGTTAGTCAATAATTAGTTTAAGTTATATGCTTATGGGCTAATATGAGTTAGGACTATTGTATCCTTATTTTTGTAAATACTCTATTATAAATAAATGTGTTTATCTTATTATTGAGCATGACTTTAGATTCCACTTTTTTTAACATGGTATCTAGAACCTCCTAAACCTAGATATACTTCTCTTATCCAAATAAAAAAAACCTAACATCTTCTTCTTCTCCTTTTTCTTTTTTTTTTCTTTTTTCTTATACTTGACTAGGTCATGGTAATTGTGGCACAAACTAAGTTATTATTTGGCAAGGAAGGCTAGAACTGAAAACTGGGTTGATTGGGGCATAGATCAAAGGTCAACAATCTAGTTTAGGTGACACATGCACTACACACATGAATGTTGTAGAGGCGTACGAGGCCTAAGCACAAAGAGAAAAAGAAGCGCATGTATTGGTTTTTGATGATAGGATTTTTCTGATAACTTCCCTAGTGAGTTTAAGGCATCTCTATATGATTCTTTTTTTGGTTTATAGCTTTCAACCTTATTTTTAAAAAATTTTCATAATAATTTTAGAGATTTTTTAGTTAATTTTTTGGGATTCTTTTATCATGACTATTATCAATTCCAATTTTGGCCAAAATAAGAAGGAGTTAACCATATTGGTTAGTTTTTGTACTCATAACAATTTTAGTGGGCATAGTATGTCTAGTAAGGATAGAAAAAGAGATTCCATTGTTTTCTATAGCTACTGTAAAGAGTCCTTAAGTTATTTTGAAAAATGCATAATCAACTAAATTTACATGTTACTACAAATAATCTAGTAAAAGTCACTGAAGATAATTATACTATAAGTTTACTAAAAAATGAGTATATTGAATAGTTATAGTTTTGGGCCTATTAGCAGTTACCATTTACTTAATCCATTGCTATATTAGTTCAGACAAGTAACCTCACTACATATTTTTCCTTTACTAATTTTAAATAGGTCATTGATTCTTGTGCTACTGATCGTATGACAAATCATATAGGTGTCTTGTTCATTTTTCAATCTATTCCTTTCTCATATATTACTTTAGTTAATAGATCTAGTACCTCTATTATGGGATGTGGTATAATGAATGTTAATTCTAGCATCTTTTTGTCCAAAGTGTTGATGCAATCTACTTTCAATTAGTGAACTAACATGTGCTTATAACTATGATATTTTCTTTTTATCCTAACTATTGTATTTTTTACAATCTTTTGATGAAGAATATTTTTGGTAAAGGATATGAATCTAGTAGCCTATATTATTTAGAAGAAAAATTATCTTGAACAATTGTTGCTACTACTATCACTACTTATTAACAACATAACTATTTAGGTTATCCATCCTTATCTTCCTTACAAAAGTTATGTTTAAGTTTATATACTCATTCTAATTTGAATTGTGAGTCATATTAGTTTGCTAAACATTATCATTAGTTTTATATTTTTAAAGTTAATAAGTGGATTTCATTCCCATTTAAGTTTGTACATTTTGATGTTTAAAGCCTTTGCCTAGCTATTTCTAAATCTAGTTTTTGATATTTTGTTACTTTTATTTATCATTATTTGAAAATTACTTGGTTTTATTTGATGAAACATCATTTAGAGTTATTTAAAATCCTGTATATTTTCTATGTTGAAGTTTTAAATCAGTTTAAAGCATCTATATGTCATTTGCATAGTGATAATGTAAAGAATATTTTCTTGCACAATTTGCATCTTATTTGTCCTAACATGAAACAATTCACTAGTCTTCCTATACAATTACTCCACAAGAAAATAGAGTAGTTGAACAAAAGAACTACCACTTAATGGAAGTTTCATGTACTTTATTATTTGATGAAAGTGCCTAAGATTTTTTTAGTTAATGTAGTTTCCATAACCATTTTTTTATCAATAGAGTACTTTCCTTAATTCTTAATAATTAGGTACCTTTTTTCATTTTGTTGCCTTCTATATCTTTATTTTCTCTCACTCTACATATTTTTTTGTTATACTTGCTTTATTTAGGATCATCATCCTTAGGTATTAAAACTTGACCCATAATCTTTAAAATGTGCCTTTCTTGGTTATTCTTGAATATTAAAAAGGTATTAATGTTATTTTCCTAATTTGAATCATTATCTTATCTCTTTTGATGTTATATTCTTTAAGTCTACTTCATATTTTGGCTGTTTTGAACCTTTTTCTTCAATGCCTAAATTTAATTCCATTAATGAATATTTTGTCGTGTATTCTACTTTTTAGAAGTTTTATGTCTCTAAGAAAAAAATTGGATTCGTCCTCTTATTAATCACACTTATTCTTGCATAATGTAAGTACAAATTATAGCATTTTCACCTGAATGTGGAGCCATCTAGAATTCTACCAATTATTGAATCATTGCTAGTTTTGTCTCCCCTACCAACATTTTTCCTCACCAAATTCTTCTTATTTGCCATTTGATCTTAATATCCCTATTATCTTATTCCAATGGTATTCATAGTTGTACTTGAAAAGTTAACATTATCTATACTTATCCTATCTTTACCTTTGTATCCTATTTCTTACTATCTATCTTCTCATAACCATTTATTATGTCATTAGATTTTATTAATATTTTTAAGTCTTTTATAAAGCCATTCTCTCATTCTAGGTGGCTTGTTGTCGTGGAGGAAAAAATGATGGCTTTTAAGGCAAATTGAATGTGGGATATTGTACTTTCACTAATCAATAAACATCTTATTGGATATAAGTGGGTGTTCATTATGAAAGTTAATCTAGATAGTGCTATTGCTGATTAAAGGCTTGTTTAGTGGCTAAAAGGCATGCATAGACCTATAGTGTGGATTATTTAGAAACTTTCTCTTTAATTACAAAACTTAATTTTGTTCAAGTTTTTATCATTCTTGTTGCCTATCATGGTTAACCTCTCTACTTGCTTAATGTAAAAAATACCTTTCTCATGGTGATTTATTTAAAAAGTTGCATATGGACAAAAGACCTAGGTTTATTGCTCTAAAGGAGTATGGAAAGGTATGTTGACTAAAAAAAATCTTTGTATAGCCTAAAGCAATATTCTTAGGCTTAGGTAGGAAGATTGTAAGGTGATAATTAAAGTTTGGGATGAAAAAAAGTGACATTATCACTTAATGTTTTATAAAGTTTTATAAATAATTAGATTCTTCTTGCATTCTTTTTACTATCTATATGAATGATATTATGATAACTAATAATGATAAATTGGTCATTTCAAAGCTAAAAGCTTTTTTTCAAACTATGTTTAGACCAAAAATCTTGGAATACTCTAGCATTTTGATAAGCATGTCACAATACATCAAAATTATATTAAAAATTAGTTTGCTATAAAATAATGCAATATAGTGAAACAAGCAGGTCATACTTCAGTGATCCCTTGATTTATCTTTTCTTAATTGAATTATTAACAATGTTTATATAATTATCTAATTTACTATGCACTAAAAACATAAGAAGTTAATGCAAACAAATACAAAACAAAACCAAAAATAGAAACTGGACAAAGTGCAGATTGCAAAATGCAATAATAGAATGTAGTATGCAACAATATGTAGAATGCATACTAATATAGAATTAGAGTGGGGGATTTTGTGAATTTAAATTAAACTGAATGTATTAAAAAATAAAAATATAGAGCAAACAAAAAGAAGGAAAACTAATATAATAAAACAGCTAATTCAAGAAATTAAGAGCTTTAGTTTAGATTAATCATGAATCAATTGGAATTTAACTTTTTTAATTAATCTTTTAACCTTGAATCACTTGGAACCCCTGCAATAATTCATAAATCCTATGCTAGATTACCATATAGGGTTTGATCAATTAGGATTAGCCAAATTAAACAATCCTTATAATCCTTAAGTTAAATCAAAATTGATTTAATGATAGAATACAATTGAATTAATAAATTAAATTAGAAACCTCTAAATTAATCCCTCAACCTTCTACTTCTGTGTAAAATCATGATTTACTAGCCACAATTCAATATCAAAGTAGCATAATATTAAAAATCACAAAGATGAATACTAATTATACCAAATTAACATCCAACACATGCAATTTTAAGAAATTAACTCATAGAATTAGGAAAAAAGGAAAATTAATTAAAGAAAGTTAACATTAAAATTCAATCTCATAATCCAGAAAGGGAGAGTCTCAAACTCCTTGAATTAACTTCAAATTTAAGCTTCCATTGATGAAGAATGAAAGAGAAACAAGAAAAAGAGAAAAATTATGTTACGAATCTATCTAAAAGTTTCTAAAGTCTAATCAGTTTTCTCTTTTTATTTAACCTAATTAACTTGAAACCTAATTAGATTTGGATTATATGTCTCTTAGGATTATAATAATAGAGCTTTTCTAATTTTTAGAAGTCGATACCTATTTTTTACAAGGCAATTAACTTTAACAGTTATTATAGTAAATTACTATAGGTTTACTTTTAACCAATTTAAGACTACTAAAATAAGGTAATTTTGGTAATCTATGATCATCAAAATTGTAAGCCTGGATCTTATGAAATTTAAATAATGGTTTCATGTTAATTAGACCTTTGCAGCTCCAAATATAGCCTAAAAATCAAGACTAATTTATTGGGACAAAGATAAGGCTTTATCTTCTCAACTAAATAAGGATTTGAATGAATCTGAAGTGGGCTTTGAACAAAACACTAAATTGAAATTGCTCAGAAAACGAAAGGAATCTTCTTACCTCAATATATTCTTAATCTCTTAAGTGAAGCAAGGATGTTTGGCTCTAAACATTGTAATACTCTTATAGTTTTAAATGTTAAACTTGGCTTAGAAGATAAGGAATTCCTAGAAAATCTAAAGTGATACAAAAGGCTAATGGGTAAACTAAACTACTTTAACATAATTAAAGACTTAATGTTTCCTTTTTAATATGTATAATAAGTCAATTTATGAATTCTCTAAGAATTTTTCATTGGATGCAATTATGCATATCCTAAGATATCTTAAGTAGGCATATGGACATGGAATTTTGTATAAAAATCATGGTCATTACATAATAAAAGGCTTCTATAATACAAATTAGGCAAGGTATCTTGCAGATAAAAGTTCCACTTTTGGGCATTGTATTTTTGTTAGTAAGAATCTTTTGTCTTAGAAAAGTAAAAAAATAAATAGTGGTGTCTCGTTCAAGTGTAAAGTCCAAATACATAGCAATGGCTTATGCTACATTTAGCTTGTGTGGATATCTTACCTTCTTTGTCAACTTGGAATTAAGTCTTTTGGAATTATGTAGTTATGGTGTGACTCATATTCACTATAAGAAATTCATAACTTTATGATAGAAATTTGCAATAAATATCAAATCCCTTGCTAAATATAGAAAATATTAAGTGAATTGTGTAAGTTTAGCAAAAGAAATTATAAAAATTTAATTTCAATTTATGTAAATGTTTTATAAGGGAATAAGTAATGACTATGGCCATCATTAATATTAGCATGGCCCAGGTATGTTGCTAACCCATTGCAATTAGTAATGTGAAGTGGATTTTCTTCTTAGATTTTTTAGTGGTATTATTACCTATTTAATGAGAGATGAGCCTAGGATTTAGGCCTCACAATTTATTAGCAATGGTAGACTTCCTGCTAATCACTTGCTAAATGGAAAAAAGTTTACATTCTCAATTTAGGAAATAACTTTTCTTATTTGAAACATTTCACAGACTAAAAAGAAAAAGTTAGGGTTCCTAGAAAAGGTATTCTAAAGGTTTCTATGATAAGTTCATATGGCATATGGTAGTTTTAGTGGTGAGAGAAGGTGTTCGACATCAATTCTTCATGGTATCCCTTGCATTATAAAGAATAGCAAGGCTTAGTAAGTACAGATACCTTCTTTATTCACTCTTTGTTAGGTTTGGTTAATTTTTTATGTTTCATTCTTATGATTCTCAGTATTTATTTTTACTTTATTTTGTTTTGAATGAATTTTATAAGTTTTTTCGAGCTTGTTTAAAGGATTTTGACATTTGTTAAACTGTTTTTATTTATGTGTGATCTTATGTGACACAATTTATGTTCCTTTATTTTGTTATGTTATAATACAATTCCATTGATTTTTTTTTATATTTCTAACTATTATTTGGCTTGATTTTACCATTATTAGATTGGGGTTGTATCATTAGCAAATGGGTAGCCTAGGAAAATTAGTGTTTTTCATTGATTTCTTATACCTTTTTTTTCCTATTCTAATATCATTTTAACTTGGAGATGCTTGGAATGCTTTGGAAGTTGTAACTAGTGCATCCTAGCTTTCTTTTTCTTTTATATGTTTATTTACATGTATTCTTAGGTAATGTGCCATGTTATGGTATCAATTCCTTACAAATCCAATTAATCAAATGGAAAATTTGTACATAATTAGTAAAAATATAATTGTTTACTAATTAGTTTTACTTTGATAATACTTTTCAATCAAAAGTTATCAAGTTTTCTAATTATTCTAAAGAGATGAACAAGTTCCTCTCTTTCTACTAACTAAGTTAACAATAATTCATATTTGTTGCTTTAAATGCAAGAACATTAAGAACTATATAAAAGTTTTGAAATAAAACTGTTCACTTCACTTTTGTCATAACAAGCTCACAAACAAGAAAATGTATAACTATTCACTTCCCCTATAAGTAAGTAAAATCTGATTTTGCCATATTTAATAAGTTTTATGCTTATATTTTCAAATTTAATTTTCCTTATAACTAGCTTTTATAGATTGGATGTAAGCTAACAACTTAACTGACTAATAATAATGGGGTTATTGCTATATAACTTTTTTTTAAACTATTGTTGTATAACTTTGGTTATTGCTGTTGAGATTATTGGTTGATTGTTATTTTTGAAACTATTGCTTTAAATATTTTTTAGAGTAGTACATAAGGAATTAATATCTAAAAAAAATTATGTGCTCTGAATCCTTATGCTAATCTAGAGAGTCATTTAGTTCTAAGTGTCCTATTAGTTATTTGGGTAGTTCCTTTATCTAGTTTTCTACTTACTATTTATCTTTAGGAAACTTGTTTCTTAAATAGTTGCAAAGAAACTTGATAATTGTTTCTTATTTTTAGGAACCTTATTTCAACATGTCTTAAATAGTAGCAAAGTCCTTGGAAATTCTTCAGAGTTATATATTTTTCTTGCAGTTAGTGAGGCTAATTGTTTTCAAGTAAGCGTTTTTCTCCATGCTTGTGAATCAAATACCATCTATTCACTACATAATTATAGAGCAAAAAGATAGGTGTTATTTAATTCCTAAGCTTGGAGAAAAAGGTCTACATGAAATTAATGATCCTTAACAAAAACTTTAAAGGTATCCATATGACCACTTAATTTTCTATCAGCAATTGGACAATGCTTTGTTTTCTATCCTATTGTATTTGGCAAGAAAAAAATGCCTTTTTTTATAGCAAGCAAGAACAAAATACATAATTTATAGATAATAGGCTAAGTTTTGTCAACCTAGTAGCTATTTTTTTCCTCTTATTGTGTTGCAAGGATTTCCTATAAACAAAAGCATCAATTATAAGTCACAAGAGACTAGCCCATAGAAAGAAATAATGAAAGTGAATTAAAAAAAAAGAAAGTGAAATATAATACTACCACAATATCAAGTAACCTAAACACTGCTAAAATTTTTCACACTTAATTAGTAATCTTCTCAATTTCATTATTTTGCATATGTACACTTTAGCTAGTTTGGCCTTTGTTTCTTTTAACTTATAACAAACAAGGAAACATAGCAAGTAAACTATCTTAAGTGAATCTAACCTTAAAAGAAAAACATGAAAAGCTACAAAACTAAATGCATAACCTTTTGAAAGCTAATTTTGCATTATGAAATTCATTTTGGTATGCATTCAGCTTCCCTTTTTTAAATTCTTTTCTTGTAATATTTTGAAATTTTATAGACATTAAAGTAATATTAATGCCTAGAAATGGTTTTAAAAATTTAAATGGATTCCAAACAAAGGTATTATAAAAAAAATTAAGTTTTTTCATGTTCCATTAGAGCTTAAAGGGTAAAATAAGATAATGATTTTCTTCTTCTTCTTTTCTTTTTTTTACTATGAAAAGCTTTTAGATTTAATAGTTAAGTTTGATTATCCAGTAAATTTAAGGATAACCTCTAAGTTAATTCTTTCTATCTTTATCACTTTTCCATACTATTTGCCTTTCTTAGTTAGCTACTCTCACCCTATAAGCCATATAGTGTATGCTAAAAACTCTTTAAAAATAAAAGAAATTATTTTTGCTTATTAAATTAATTGTGTTCAATTTCTTCATTAGTTTGCTTATGAGGAACCACATAATCAAGTCTAGCAAATAATGCAATGCAAGCATTCTCATCCTATAAATTGTCAAATCCAAAATTAACTTACTAGTAATCAATCAAACACCAATAGATAAGTCAAAAAGGCCATTGTAAAACTAAATAACTATATATTATATTCTATCAGTTATTTTCCTATCTAGATTTTCATTAAAGGAAAACCAAAGTTCTTTTTATTTTTCTTTATTCTCCTTCTTAAATCATAATAATTTATGCATATGCACACAATACATTTACTCTAGAGTAGTTTTAAAAATATTGAGATGTTAAGGAATTTCTTAAATGGCATAGTACTGATAAGGGATAGGGGATAGGGTGATTTTAGAGATAGAAAAATAGAGGAAACAAATTGGCAGTGCAAAACAAACTTCTTAACCAACAATCAAAGCTTCCTAAATTTAGTTTTTGAAATAAAGAGATAAAAATCAAGTAACTGCTAGCCTTTCTTTCATTTGTTTAGTTAATGTTTCCTTTTATTATAAATCATTACATTATTATGTTTCATGGTTGAATAATTCTTTATAATTGGTCTTTCTTTTTAATATAATTATGGTTTTTTAATAACATATATAACATATTGAGAAAAATGCTTTTGATAATATATTCAACATTGTGACGGATGTAATGTGAAAACAAAAGCTAATATGAAAGTAAGGAAGGACATGGCATCACATTATATCCATCACAATTTAAAGTTGAAGGTGGTTGACAATAAAAAGATTATGAAATTTAAAGCTGCATTTATTTAATAAAGGAGTAAAGGAAGTTAGTATACAAGTAGGTGAAAAATTATAGACTTTTAGATGGGTATTGCTCAAACTTATCCAAGTGTGTGGATATACAAGAATGCAAGCTATTAAGAATGAAAAGTTATGACTATTATGTTTTTATAGAGAACCTCTTTTCAATAGCATTCAAAGAAATGTTACCCAAGTAAATTTGGAATGCATTGACTTAAATGAGCATATTATTTAGAGATATTTGCTCCACTATCTTGAAAGTTAATTAAATGGGAAAACTAGAGTCAAATGTCATTGTGCAAAATGGAGAAAATTTTTTTGTCATTTTTTTGCTTAATAGAGCACCTAACAATACATTTGCTGTATGAGGCAAGAGCTGGTAGGTTAGTCTAATGCAAATGGTTGTAGCCTTTTAAAAGGTAGAATCAAACACTTTTACATTAATATATCCTCCTAATAACACATTCTTGTTATAATTTTAATTTTTCATCTAATTATAAGGTTTTTACATCACTTGAAGAAGAAGGTTAACAATAAAGTTAGTATAAAAGATTGTATATGCAAAGCATACATTATTTAGGATATCTCAATTTTTTACTTTGTATTTTGAACCCCATAATCAAACAAAGTTAAAATAAGTGGACCAGAATGATGATGGTGGTAAGGATAATATTCCTGATAGTTTTCTCTCTATCTTTATGCATTCAAAACAGGCAATTAGTAGGGAAAAATTTGCCACTTAATAGAAGAGTTTAATGTAACAACCATATATGTCTTGTTAAGCTGTGCAAAGATTAAACCATTTATGAAGTATGTATATGTCTTTAATTATAGGATTTAATAATTGATGCTCTTTCCTGTCATTGTAAAAAAAAAGCCCAAACTCTATTCAATAGTGCAGGGTATTTGAAACTCAATTGAATGAAAACTATCCTAACATTCAATTTGTTAAGATAGAAACAAAGATCACCAATGAATTCACATGTTAGTTGTAAACATATGTAAGATCTTAGTCATTTGGAATCTTAAATAATTATATGTTTTAATTAACTAAGAGATCTATTAAATATGCTTCTTTTATAGGTCTTTAATGCAACAAATGGTGCGTTAGATACTTACTTGAAAGATTTAGTTTTTAGTCTATGTCATATGGTTTGCACATAGCCTTAATATCATGTCAATGGATACAGATTCCATATAGCTACACATGATGCAAAAAAAGCAATAATGAATAGTAAAGTCTATATTAAAGGTACTAACTATAATGAACCTAACAATTACTATTAAGTTGGAGAACCATGATCCAATCATAAAACACACAAAGGTTATCTTGTTTAAAGGTGATTGGATTGATCTTTAGTTAAAGTAAGGATATAAGGTTCATAATTAATGTGACATAGTTGAAATCCATAATAGAAAAAAGTTTGCAAAGTACAAGCCTTTCATTTTAGCCTAACAATATTAATAGGTGTATTATGTGGAATATCCTAGCAAAAAAAGAAAGAAAGAAAAAGTTGATTGGTAAGTTATATGTAAAGTTAAAGTTAGAAACAACACACATAACTACCATAAACCTAGATGATGACCTTGGTAGTTAGCACATATTGCTAATGAAGGCTAAGGGATATATATAGATAAGGTAGTTCATATTGATGATGATGCAAAAGAAGAAGCTAGGTATGATAAAATCAACCATATGTCTTTATTTTGAAATGGTATTTTTAAAGGAAATAAGGCTATGCTTGAGTTAGGAAATAGTACAAAAGATGATATTGATGACATTAGATATGTAAAAGTTTGAATTTTTTATAAAAGTCTTTCAAATGGGTGTATAATCAATGGGATAATGAGTTATATTTAGAAATACTAAGTGATATGTATGATAAATTTACATTCTATGTTATACAAATGACATGAATGATCTATTTACATCCTTTGTTATATATTTACATTCTCTATTACATATTAAATAATTTTTATTGTAATATATTAACTGATAACTCTTTCTCATCTTATTCTTATGCATTTACAAGAATTATAACTTAACGAAGAGGAAAATGTGGAGTTAGTAGAAATAGAGAGCCATAGAATGAAGTATTAGTTTAATTGAAAGAAAGAGTGGTGCCTCAACTAGGAAGGATAATGGTGTCACTACTAAGGAATAGGTTGATACTTATACAGAACCTACATATGAAAAGATTTAGCTAGATAAGGCCTTTAACTCCAAAGTAGCATTGACCTCATCAGATGCAATAGGGAAAATGTAAGTATTATATTATTAGTTTTTATAAACAATGCTTAAGAAATTCATATTGGTTTTAATTTGTTGCCTTTGTCAAATTCTACAATGCTAAGGCTATAAGGAAACTTGTTAAAATCATGAAAAGATCTTTCTATAGCCTATGGATCACATAGTTTAAAGTACCTAATAATTAGAAGGATAGGTCATTTATAGCATTCAAGGTTAAACTCATCATCTTTATATTAGAATAAATTTCAATTTCCTTTACTTGAATTCTTTAATCATAACACCAATATTTTTTTTCTGTTCATGAAAAGAAAATACTAATGGGATGCTTGTCATGAGTTCACAATTTGAAGTGATTGGGAGGTGAAATGTAGTGAGTAATTGTCCAATCATCTATACAAGACAAGGGATGCACACAAAGAAAAAATTAAAAAGATCCCTAAATGGATAGGTAACTCTAATTAGAAATCAATGTTGCAATTGAGGAGATGGATGAAAGCTTCAAGAAACTACCAAAACAAAAGACCGAGAACAAAAATTCGAATTATGGTGTCTTAGGCCTTTCATTACACATAAGGGGATCAATTCCCATGACTAAACATAAAAGAAAGTATGTAGGAAGCTCATCTTTACATTTAAATAGTGCATACCTTATTCATGTGAATTTCATGTAATTTCATTTATTCTTGTTATAATTTGTTACAGGAAATGCTAATTGAGATCAAGCTCACATTTTCACAATTGTCTTTGAAGTTGCACATGAATGGTGAGCAATTTGTAAGCAAGAATTTTAAAAAGACATGGTTACATAATTAACACATATGTATAAATTTCTTTCCATATTATTTAATTATGTACACAATGTTAATAAAGCATTTAATTTAAAGTTATAACATGTTTAATGTTATAATTTTTTGTATTGAACTACATTAATAGGGTGATGAATTTGCAATAATGTCGTCTAGTTTAACATAGAATTGTAATTGTGAGCATTTTTTTAAACTCTTTCTTGCATCTTCCATAGCACTATTAATTTTTTTGCTTCGAATTAATGTTGGCAACTTTTAATGAGGGAAATTTTGATTTAAATTTATTATACCTTTGAATTCATCCTTGTGTAATAATATTTGTGTTAGGATTCAGACTAACATACGCAGTGAAATTTTAAAATTTTGATCCAAAACCTTCCTAGGATCTATGCAAAAGTTATAAATCAGTATTAGGGTTTTACCTTATTTGTGTTCGTGTTCTTTCCGAACAAATCTTAGAGAGATCAAGATGAATCAAACGTTGGCCAGAAGATACAGCGTCTCTACGGTATCCACACGGAATGAACAACAACTTCTCCTCTCCACGAAGCTGCTAGAATTCATTTCTCTTACTAGGATTGGGTTTGGATGTTTTCTAGAGTGAGTTGGGGCTTGATTGAAGTCAATGTGTGTGTTCTATAATGTGCTGCCTTTAAGTCCTTTTATAGAACTAAGATATATCACAATCCTAGTCCCACTAGGATAATGCTTCAAAAATCATAATCACACTAAATAACTATCACCTTATTCTTATCCTAGAGAGAGTGAGGAGAGATAGGACTTATCTATTAATTATCTAATATTAGATAATAATAATATTATCTCATAATATAATTATCTAATATCTAATAACGTAATTATTTAATATTACTTTAATATCAAATAATATCACATAATATATAATATATATATTATGTGAATAAATATATATTATCTTAATAATATATATGCACGAAAATAAGTCCAATTAATTAAATTTTAGTCCAACTAAAATTCAATTAATTATTGTTTCATACCTACTCTTTTTGTATAACCTTGTAGGTTCTTACTACATTGATAATGACTCATTTTAGGTTATAAACAGTGAGCAGTATCTAGTAATACATCACTGCCACTTAAGTAGTAAAAATATCTATGATTCAACATCTACATAATATATGATCAATATTTTACATCATAATCCCTTTTGTAATAATATCCAAATCAAATTGGAGGCATGGAGTGCATCATCCTCGTCAATGTTCAATTTATATTTTTTGATACTGAGTAGACTTAAAACAAATGATCAATATCACATATTGATCCAATTGAGCATGACCATGCATTTCTAAATCTTACTCAATCAAGGGGCCCAAGGATATTTCTCTTTTATACAAGAGTAACAAAAATCCCATACATCACTTATTTTCCTTTGTATGATTTGTGACACATCCAATCAACGTCTTACTTGTCATCCTGATTACAGGTGATATAGGACAACATTAAAGTGAGTAACTTTTTATGTAGTGAACCGTAGTAACTTCAGGTTAAAGGACTATGCGCATTATAATCATATCAGAATAACTAATGACACGTTTATCAATGCAGTATTCTCACAGTTAAAGGTGTACATGGGCCGGGCCGGGGCCATCTGGCCAAATCAAATAAAATTAAAAACCTGAACCCGGCCCGGCCCGATTAAGTTTTAAAAAAATTTGGCCCGACCCGACTTTTAAATTAAAAAGCCCGAAAGCCCGAAAAACATAATTTTTTTATTTTTTAATAAAAAATAAATTTTTAAAATAAAAAATATATATATTTAAAGAGATAATATGATATTTAAATATATAAAATATTTAATATGTTAAATTAATATTTTTTATATTAAAAATAATTAGATATAATTATATTTTCTAATATATAATTATATTATTAAAAATAAATTATTATAATCGGGCCGGGTCGGGCTTATCGGACTTTTTTGCCTTGACCCAAGCCCAGCCTAATTATTAATCGAGTCATAAAAAAAAGTCCCATCGGGAAAAAAAAAAGAGGTCAAATACTTTATTTTTTCAAGCCGAGCTCATCGGGCCAGGCGGACACCTCTACTCATAATGGGTCAGTCCAGTACATTGTTCACTAACAATATACTCATGTATTGACTAGATATCACATATCCATGATTCATGATCATCAGTCACTATACATATTAATCTCGATGTATTATTACTATCCTTTTCGTAATAATACTTGACTAGGGACATTTTAGGAATAACAAAGCTATTCCAAGGATAATTATTATATTTAACTTATAATTTATGCAAAATAAAAGAAAATAAAATATAATAATTATATTACCAAAATGAAATGTAATATATTGTGTAATATTGCAATCATCTCTATGATTGACTCCTAAGACATACATTAACAATTTGACATTATTTTTAATATTTCACCCTGTTTGGTAGGAAAGATATACTAAGTTGTTTATAAAAAAATATATGGAGCCATCAAGCAATGGAGCAAATAATGGTGAAAGTGGAACTAGTGAAAGTGCATAGATAATAAAAGAACTAACTAAAGAAGCTAATTTAAATTTATTTTATTAAGCAATTGGCGGATAAAAAAAAAGGAAGAGTGTATAAGCATGGTTCAAAGGGATATGTGTAAATTGTGAAAAAATTTGGAGTAGTTCTTACACCATTACCTAGCCAACCATAGCTCATAGTTGAAGATATTATTGGTAACCTTTCCTTTAAGTCTATTATGGAATAAATACTAGAAAATCATCAATATGAATTGGATCAATAATTGACCTAAGTATAAATTAATTGGTTAACCTCTTGAGCACTTTATAAGGGTTTTAGACTTGAATATCAAGTGCACAAGCTCCACCACCACTTCCAAATACCAATAATGATGCTTAACTTATGTAGAAATTAGAAAATTAAGTATGAGATTTTTATATGATGTGAAACCTATGCTTTTTGGAAGTTTTGTGATTTATTTTTCATAACATTTGTAATTTAGATTACTTTCTCTACCTTTTTTGTATAGGATACATAACAATTTAATATGCATGTTGCCTAATTAGTAAATGGAAGCCATCAAACTTTATTTGTCTCTTTTTATGCAATGTTTAATTCATTTAACTTGCATTCTATTTATAAAGAAACAAGGTTGTATGTTTTCTATTTTTAACCTTTAGTAATGTCAAATTATAGCATAATGCCAGCAAAAAAAACATCCTTTTAAAAAGGGAACAATCATGGATTTGCTCCTCACTAATTAATTAGCAAGGGATTAGCTATCGACATAACCCTTGTTAAATTATAAGCAATGAACTTAGCAATTGCAATGTCTTTCACAAATCAATAGAGTAAAATGGCAAATACAATGCTGGATAGGGGATAACCTATTTAGTTAAGGCATTACCCATGGCAATGTCCCTTGCTAAAATTAGTGAGGAAATAGATCCCTATCACAAAATTTGTCTCTATTTACATGGAAACTTGCCTTCTATAGATGTTTTAGCTAGGGCATTAGTGATGAAAGTATCCTGGGCTAAATTTAGCAAGTAAATAAATCCCTCATTAAATGAGTCACTAAGTGACAAATTATATTTTTGTCATCAATTTAATGATGGAATATTTGAAATTAATGAGGGTGCATGTCCCTTGCAAAATCTTATAAGGGAAGGTTAAAGACTTCGCAAAAAATTACCAAAAAAATTTTAACCTTGGATTAGTGAGGTGTTCTTTCCATCACTAAATTTAAATTAGTAAAGGAAGATTCAAAATTAGCAAAGTATTTGTCCATTGCTAAATGGGTTTTTTTTTTGTAATAATTGTTACAAATTTGATTTTTCATAAATGAATAAAATATGTAAAAATTGATTGTCATTTTATTAAGTAGAAACTTTAAGAAATGATTATTGGTTTTACTCACATTAGAATTGGGGAATAATTAACTAATTAATTTACTTAAGCTCTCCTAGAAAAATGTATTGATGATATTTATAAAATACTTGGTATATTTAACATTTATGCTTCAGTTAGAGAGGAGTATTAGTAAGTAATTAGTTTGAGTTATGAGCTTGTGAGCCAATATGAATCTTAGGCCCATTGTAACTTTATTCTTATACATACTCTATTATAAATATATATTCCTATCTTAATAATATGGATATCATTATTCAAAATTTACTTAGAGAATAACTGTTGAACCCCCAAACAATAAAGTTTCTAAAATATTAGAGAATGGCTTTTACTAATGCTTGTGTACGTGCTTTCCCTTACATTCACTCAAATTATCACATTTTTTTAGTTTCTTTAGTGAATCAAGATGCATGTAAAAGAAGTAGGCCTTTTAGGTTCATTATATCTTAGCAAGCTTAAATAGATTTCAATAGACTTCTAGAGGATAATTGAAAATATAATAAAACATAAGTTAAAAAAGTTAGTAGTACCTTTCTATAAGTGAAATAAGAATGTGTTTACTTATATTATTCAAAAGAAGAATTATTCAATAGCTCATTTAAATGAAATCTAAAAAGCAATAATAATTTTAAAAAATTTCTTCCTTGATCATATAGAAAAATAATTGAATAGGTGATTTAGAAAAAGTTTTGGCATAAGAAAAAAATGCACTACTTCTAAAATTCTATAAGCCAATGGATTGCCCAGAGAGATAAGAACCCTAAATATGTATATATGTATATATATGTCATCACACTCAAACAATAATAAATAAAATTTAGAGGTTATTGAATGATATAGGAGGATGGAAGTATAAAGCTAAGTTGGGAAAAAAGTAAGGTTTACCAAAATTTATTTGCAAACAACCAAATACTTAAAAATTTGATGCAAGATCTTAGCTATTGACTAGCTCTAGATAATGGTTGGAAAGAGGTATGTAAGTCTCTAAGTAATAAGGATATTAAGAAAGCCTTATTCAATATTGTAGGATTTAAAGCTCTTAATGAGAATGATTTCTATACTTATCTTTATCATTGTAACTAAACAAAATTTAGCAAAGAAGTGTGTTCCTTCATTCATTTCATATGAAATGATCATCACCAAATAAACTAGATTTACAATACCTTACTAATATAAATTTCAAAGGTGGAAAACAAAAAGAATTACCTAACTTCGCTCTATGTCGCTTTGTAATGTGTTTTTATAAAGGCTTATGATATGTGCATTACAACACTTCAAAATTAATTATTACTAGTTTGCTAAAAGTAATGTAATATAAGGTGATAAACTAGCTCGTACCTTGGTAATCCCTTGAAATATTCTTTCCAAATGATTTACTAATAATAATTACACAATTGTTTAAGCTTTTTATACATTAAAAATAAAGGGAATGAATGCAAATAGATTGCAAACAAAACTCAAACAGAATGCTAAACAGAATTCAAACAAAATATAGTGTAAAACAAAATTAATACAGAATCAAATTTGGGAGGTTTAATATGAATTTAAAAAATGTATTAAATAAAACAAAACATAAAATTAAAATAGCAAGAAAGAAAATTAATATAGTAGAGTAGTCGATCTAAGAATTTAAGAGTTCTTAATGTGGATTAACTATCAATTACAAAATATTTGACTATTCTAATTAATTTTTTAACCTTGAATTATCTGAAATCCTTGTAATAATTTGTAAATCCTATGCTAGATGATTATCTAGAATTTGATTAATTAAGATTAGATTAATTAAATAATTGTTATAATCCATAAAGAAACTAGATTGAAATTGATTTGAAAATAGAATTCAACTAAATTGAAATATTAAATCAGAAACCTTTAATTTAATCACTTAACCCTCTATCTCTTTGTATAAAATCATGACTAACTAACCATAATTCAATATAAAAATAGAAAAAGATCAAAAGTCATAAGGTTGAACATAAATTATACCAAATAAGCATTCAACTTATGCAATTTCAAAGTAATTAGCAAAAAGAATTAAGGAAAAAGAAAAATTAATTAGAAGAAATCAACATTACACATTAAGATATCATAATTCAATAGAGATAAGCCTTAAAATCCTTTAATCAGCCCGACATTTAGCCTTTAATGGTTAAAGAATAAGAAACTAAAGGAAAAAAAAACTCTTTTGTTGAATTATATAATGTTTAAAGACTTTTTTTTTCCTGGAAGCACAAAACCTTATATCTAACTTGCTAATCTCTAAAACCCTATTAGACCTGAATCATATAGCTTTTAAAGTTACAAAAATAAGGCTTTGCTAATTCTTAGAAGCCTAGAACTTATTTTACAAAGTAATAAACTTTAAGAGTTATAATAGTAAAATTTCATAGGTATAACTTCCACCTAATGTAAGACTATGAAAACTATACAATTTTTGTAAATCATGAACATAAAATTTCTAAGGCATGTCTTAAGAAGTTTTTGGTATTGGTTTCACATTAATTGAACTTTTGGAACTCTAGATATGACTTAAAAATCAAAACTAGCTCAATTAGGATAGAAATAAGATTTCAACTCCTCAAATAAATAAGACCTTCCAAAAGTATGAATTAGGCTTTAATCAAAATATCAAAGTTGTAGGGATTTTTTTAAGGTTTTTAACAATATAAAGATCAACTAAAATGGTATTTGAAGCTCATGAAATAGCCAAAAACCTGAAATAGTATGAAATCTAGTATTAATTGAATAAATTCAAAATATTGTAAAACTAATCCTAAATTACATAACAAGGCTAATTATATGAAATTAAGCATATGTAACATGCTAAGAGGTATCAAATAGGAGGACATAATATAAATAAACTCTTACACATCAATTTAATAAAAAATTTTGTTAATAAGCTTGAAGTTATTTTGCCTAATATTATTTGCCTTTTTCAAGCAAGCCTAATCCTGAGGCGCCATATCTAAGACAATATCATTGTTGTTTGGGAATTGACAATTTTGTGGAAAATTAAATCTCAAGAGTAGAAGAGAATCTCAAGGGATTTCTACTTATAATGTATGTATGGTGCTCAAGGGCATCTTCAAAATATCATTATCACTTACCCTTCTTTCCATCACATGATTTTGAATATAAGGCTTCAATATTTGCTAAATAAGAAATTGGAATTGGATCTCTGAAAAGGTCTTTGTTAATCAAATTAGTATGTATCATGAGAAAGAAACACAAAATACTGAGCGACTGAGGATGTCAATGTTAAAATTCCATTCAAAGTGCATACTTGTGTTCATATAATAAGTATAGTGAGGTAATAATAAACATTTACTAGCCATGTAGAAATTAAAGCATTATCTTGAAACAAATTTAGCAATTGGAATAGGATGTCTATGGATATGCATATATATCTATGTCTATTTTTATTTGAAAGATAAGTATCTACATATGATTATATGATTTTGGTACTCTAGTTTTTTACTTGTAGGTATTTCAAAATTAGTGAAAACTTCTTTTTTTTATAAAACTTTAAAAGTATTTTTAAATAATTGTATTTAATTATATGAGTTTAATTGATTTATATCAAGTTGGAGTCTACATTATCAATAAGTTAAGTTTATGGGAAGTCACTTAAAGGTGATTTCCAATACCAATCATGTTCTTAGAGTTAAAGTATGATATTATATAAACCATTTGCAATGAATTTGAAGAATCTATTGTCCATGTTTTAAGAGACTATGTAGTATGAGGTAAATTTGACTTATTGTAAACAATTGCAATGATACGGTTATAAATGTGCATCTTGTTTCTATGTATATTTGAATTGATTAATTTAGATATCTTATGAGTTAAAATTTATAATAGAGTAGTCCGGTTGATAAGTTTAGTACATTATTATAATTGTATAATTTAGAGTATTTACTTACTAAATCTGAATTTATTATTTTGTATTTATTTTACAAATATGTAAGTTGAGCTTTTTCTACCTCCTCCTTAGAGTTAGATCTACTAAAAGCCCCTTTCAAGATGGTTTTGGTGGCACCAAATAATTGCTATTTTTTTTTGCCTTATTCTGTTTAGGCTAAGGATAAAAGAGTTATAAACTATACTCTTCTAAGTTAGTAAAATTAGTTTATCCTCATCTTGAGAGGAATACAAGCAATTTAACTTTCTTTTATTTTGTAAACTTTTTTATGAACAAAATATCATCTTTTTCTCAAATGTTATCTTCTCTCTCTTATTATATGCTTTAATTAAATAATCGAATGAATCAAATTAAGTTGGTGGAAATTAGATAGCAAATTTCACGCCAATTACTAATAGAATTAGATTATGACACTTATGTTTAGTTGGGAAAAGCCCAAAGATGGAAGGATGATATTAAATGTACATGGTATAGTGAAACCATATGTAGCTGGGTGTGGTGGGATAATTTGAGATCATAAAACTAGTCAGATGAAAGGCTTTTCTTTTGTAGGCTACTACACTGCTATTGTTAAGGAGCTGTGGTAGGATTCAAGATATTGGGGAACTATCATAGAATGCAATTTTATGGAAGTTGTTAACTTGATAAAAGAGAATGAGGGACTAAAACAAATTGTACATGATTAGTGTGACATACCCATGGTAGGCTCCCATAGAAATGGAAGGTTCGCTTCTATGATAATTACAGAGAAATGTAGAAGCAAACTACTCACCCAGCTAGCTTTTGACTTATTTGAAGGCTTTCTAGTTTCATGAATCTTCTTTAGATTGAATTCAAGGGAAGTTAGGTCAAGATGTAGGTATCAACTGACTTGATTATAAGTTTTGTAATTGTTTTATTTTCATATGGATCTTCGACCTATGTTTAGTAAAAAAAAATACTGTTTAGGAAGAGATTATGTTGAATACAAATTATCAAGATAACCAATATTGAGAGTCAATCTCTTATTTTTAAACTATAAATAGAGTTTAGGTGTACACTTAGTGTAACAAATATGTTAGTTTATAATTTATTAATTTAATTAATAAATTATGAGCTAATTTTTAAAAGTGTTTGATATATTAAAAGTTTGTAATTTATAAACTCTTATTTGATATGTTTCCTAAGGTGATTTATAATTTATAAATTAGAAATTTTTCAAATTTTTTTCAAGTTTGCCACTCTTCTTTTAATTAATAACAATCTTTATCTTTATAATTTGTAAGCAGTGACTTTTTAAAATTTTTCATATTTGCCTCTCTTCTTTTAATTAATAAAAATCAACATCCTAATTATATAAATAAATATTTAATATATCATCATTAAATTAATATAAATAAATAAAAAATAAGTAAGTGAATAAATATGTGATGTCATAAAATATAATTAATTAAATTATAGGTAATTATGATTATATTAATTTAATTTAATTTTCAAGTAAATATGAATTAATTTAATTAATATGTCTATTTATATTAATATATTATTTTATGTTACTTTTATATTTTTAATTAGTTTAATATCTAATTTTGTCAAATACTTTTAATATAAATAATTAATTTATTAATTATTAATTATAAACTTTCAACTATTTATTATTAATTAATTTATCTATTATCAACTAACTTATTAATTAATTGAAGAGTCTAGATTCAAGGCAAAAAGGAGGAAAAATTAAAGAAAGGGATAGCATAAGACAATTAGAGTTGAAATAATTTGAGTGAGAGAAAAAAAACACATTTAGAGATGAAATAAATGTTAAGGCTTCCGAGTTCGAGTCAAGGGAGACTAGAGAGAAATACAGCGCATTTAGTCGATTCGTCTCCACTAGTACTTTGAATTGCACATTCTGCTTCCATCATGCTATGAATGGCGACAAATAACCTTGTATTGTTGCAGATGTCCCTATTACCTGAAAAAGGTATCCAAAATCTGATGCCAATCTGAAGATGACCTTAAAGCAGACTACGGACATCTTCAACTACGGTTCGACTCTTTGCTGCTACTCGCTTCAAGTTGTTTATAAACTAGAGATATTTCTAGCTTGGCAAATAGAAGAATCTATCATTATGAAGGAAATCCGCCACACATGAGCTAATTTCCCTCCCTCTTGTTCTCCTTTTGGATTCTCCTAAAATGATTTTTTTAATACTGCGGATATCTTCTGGTCGAGAGATCTGATTTGTCATATTCTAATCATTGTCTCTAGGTCGATTAGATTAAGAATCTGAAGAATTTATTGTTCTGCCGCCTTATATGCGATATTCCTGATTTAGTTTGAAATGCCATGTATTGCTTGATTCCGATCCGAGTCTCGTATGCATATGATATGATTACGAGTTCTATATATATATATGTGCGCGCTGGTCATAATTACTTGCGTGGCTATTGTACTTTTAACTAATTTTTAATGTTATTTTTTGGAGTTTTGGATTCTAATAAGTGTTTGGGGAAGACAAGTACACTTTCGAGGGGCATTGATTTTTCCAGCGAAGGCATTTCCTACTTCCACGGATTATTATGTATGGAGACAAAATTGTCCCCCGTTCCCCCAAAGGAGCATAAACATTCAAAAGAAATGATTTTTTTTTTCCTTCAAGACACACCGTTTGCTTACTTACATTCACAGATGGAATTGATTTTTTTCCATTTCTATTTAATTTTAAATCATTAATTAAGATTGAATTCAAATTTCAATTTAAAAATAGAATTTATTAACAATATTAAATTAATATACATATATATACTTAATGATAAAAAATATTATTTAAATAAATGAATACGACATTTGAGTTAAGATAAATATTAAATATGACAAATACACATATTCTTGCCTGTAGAACATTAAAATAAAAAATTATACACAATGATGTATGATCTTTCTTTCAAGACAAGTCATTAATTTCTTTTTTGTTTAAGTCATAAATTTGAAGAATTATATATTGTATATTATGCAACAAACTAAATGCAATCTTCAATTATAATATATTTTTTCTAATAATAGTCATCATTCAATTTATGGCACTACTAACAATTGAGTTAAATGAGAAAAATTTCAAATATTTGTCATATTCAAAACACATAAAATTGGTAAAGATTAGTTTAGAAGAAAGAGAAAAAAGAAAGAGGTGAGAAAAAAAAATAAAAAAGACGTAACAATTAGAGTAGCAAAAATGTATAACCACTGCATTTCACTTTGGAAAAAATAAAATTGCATTCTTTTGCAACTTTTAACACCTGTTATTTGTCTTCAAATTTGTATTCAATTTGCGTTTAGTTTGAATTTTATTATGAAATATATATTTTAATTAAAAGTTTCTTTAAATTTATTACATACTGCACAATATATAATTCTTCAAATTTATGATTTTGCAAATAACTAATTTGTCTCTTTATAAAAGGATTGTATTCTATTATGTATAATTTTTATTTTAATAATCTATAAGTAAGAAAACGTATATTTTTCATATTTAATATTTTATTTACCTCAAGTAGACATTATTCAAATATGAATTAATATTTTTATATTCATTTATTTAAAAAATATTATTATATATTAATTTAATATTCTTAATAAATTTTATTTTACGATTGACTTCAAATTAAAAAAATAAAAAATAAAAACCATCATTTCTTATTAGTGAATGAAAGCCGTAAATAAGTTTGCTTTTTGTTAGATATTTATTTATGTTACTTGAGGGACATTTTTGTCCTTATGACCAAATTTTCGTGGAAGCAACAAAATGTTTCCTTGGAAAAATCATTACCCATTTTGAGGGGTTGATATTTGTATATTATTCTCACTATCATCTATTAATTTTCATGCATTAAAGATAATTGTTTCATGAATGAGTTTAAATACTCTTTTAGCTGATGATGAAATGGAAAACTATATATTTACACATGTGATGGTCATCTGTCCTTTTTGAACTCAAGAATAACGCTCAAGAGATTAGAGTTTGGCCCTTTTGTGGAGAACTACTAGACACATTAAAATTGCATATATATTAACTTTTATTATAGAATTTCATGTCAATTATATTTTGGACCTTTAGAATAGGGGTGGAAATGAGTTAAATTAAATTAAGTGTAAACATAAATAGGTTAGATTTACTTCAAAATTTTTTGACTAGGCTTAGCCTACAACATATTTATAAGTCAAAAGGTCTAGTCCAACTTATTGGATCATAAAGCATAATTATTAAAATTTAAATTACTCATTAGTGAGTTTAAAATTTTGATTATATAGGTTGTAAACACGCTTCTTAGTAAAAAATACAATAATAATTTTGCTAAATAAATAATGCATTTAATAAAATTTTATCTATAATTTTATAAAAATCTTAGTAATTTAACTCAATAAATGATAATCATATTTATCTAAAATAAAAAGGACTAAATGACACTACCGTATAAATTCATTTGTATATACAAAATTTTTCAATAAAGAAATTTATACAAAATAAATAATTTTATTGATTTGACGATGCAAATACAATTTCTAATTTGTAAAAGAATATAAAACAATCTTTCAATTCTTGTCTTCTAATTAGCTTTGGTCAAAGGTTTAAAGAAACTTAATCTCAAATCATATGGTAAATGCTTTGTTTCAATTAAGGGTTTCAAGGAAGCTTAATTTTAGATCGAATAGTTGAATTTGACTTCAAATGAAACCTTTGATAGAGCTTATTCTTGAATCAAAAGTTGAATTATGACTTCAAGGAAGGGATATAAGGAGGCTTGATTCCTAATAGAACATTGAATGCTTAACTTTGATAGAGGGCTTGAAAAGCTTGATCTTTGATTGAAAGTTGAATTTTCATAAAGGATTTATGTTTCTAAAGATTGAAGAGCTTGAATTTTGGTGTTGAAATTTTCAATTCAAAACAAATGTTCTTGATGGAAGTTGGAGAATTTAGGTGACTTGATCTTTGTTAGCAAAATGTTGGAAGAGCTTCACATTTCTTCCTTTGATGACTTGTTGATATTAATAGCACAAAAACTTCCTATATATACCAATTCTAGTGAAATCATACACATAAATCAAATGATGTGTCACTTAACATATTTATACTAATCTTCTAAATTTAAAACTTTTTTCCACCCAATTTGAGATTTCCTAAAAATAAGGAACATAATAATTAAAAAAAATAACTTCTAGAACTTCTCATTAGGCTTAATTTAATTTATCATCTAAGATTTTTTTATGGAACCCACTTATTTTCCAAGTGAAATTTTAAAATTTATTAAATAGCTTTTTTCTAATTAGTTATAAGTTATTAGGTGAAAATTAAATAGATTAATTTTTAATTATCTATAAAATCTCCCTCAAAACTTGTTTATGAGTTTGAACACAATTTGATGTGAGTAATCAAGTTTTGGTATATATGTGTACATAAAATGACATTTCACTTTATCCATTTTGTTTTTAATGCAAGACTTCAATTTTTTTAAAAGAAAACTCTACTCTTGGGATGTAACAATCTATTATTTCTCTTTTCAAGTGATATGTAACATGTGCTTGAAGATACTTAATGACCAATGGTGTATCTATATATATATATATATATATATATATACACTTGATAAGAAAAATATTTACTATTTTATTTTTTTCGATTTTATATCTTTTAGATATTACATATGCTTAATTTTATAAAATAGGCCTTGTTTTATAATTTTGGATTGATTTTACAAGTATCTAAATTTATTCGATAAATGTTGGATTTTGATACTGTTTCTATTTTTTAGTCATAACTTGGGCTCTAGTTCTTGGATTGAGGCAAACTTTATATTGATAAAAATCTAAATAATATATCTACAACTTTTATGTTTTAGTCCAAGCCTAGTTCAAGCGTTTTGGAGGTCAAAAGTGGCTGAGAACTTGAAGGCATCATTTTATCCCAGCTGAACTAGTTTTTGTATTTGGACTATATTTGGAGCTATAAATGTCTGATTAAGATGAAATCAGTGTTGAAATTTTGCTAATACCTAGGCCTACAACCTCAAATTAAAATATTAGTGAAACTATATTGTTTTGGAGGTCATTCATCAGATGGAAGTCAAACCAGCAAGATTTCATTGCTGGACCTTCTAGAAAAAATTGCTAAGTTTTATAATCCTAATAGGAGTAGGATTAGCAAGGCCTTAATTCTTTTAATCTTAAGAGGAATAGGATTATGATTATATGGGTTTTATTAGATATAAATAGAGATAAGGGGGGTGAGCAACATATCATACAATCATACAATCTGATTATATACAATTAGCAACATAGTTTTTCTTTCTTCTTCTTCAAGCTTTTGTCTTCCAACTATGGAGGGTTAATTTTTTTAGGTTAATTCAAGGAGTTTGAAGCTCTCCTCTTAAGGATTATGACATCATGCTTTGTAATGTTAACCTTTCTTAAGTAATTTTCCTCTTTCTCTATTTAATTGTAATGAATTCTTGAGATTCCTTGTGTTAGGTGTTGATTTGATATAATTGATGTTCATCCTTATAGTTTGTAAATTCTTTGCTATTTTGTTATAAAATTATGGTTGATAAATCATAGTTTTATATATAGGGATAGAGAGTTGAAGGATTAATTTAGAGATTTCTATTTTAATTTCTGAAATTAACTGAATTTTAATTATAAATCAATTTCGATCTAGTTTAAGGATTATAGCAATTGCTTAATTCAACTAATCCTAATTAATCAAATCCTAGGCGTTTATCTTGTGTAGAATTCATGAATTATTGCAGGAATTTTGGATAATTCAAGGTTAAAGAATTAATTAGAAAAAGTTAAATCCTAATTAATCTATGATTAATCCAATTTAGAGCTCTCAATTTTCATGAATCAGCTATTTACTTCTATTGAGTTTCTTCTAATTTTACTTCTGCTTTACTTTTATTTTGTGCTTATTTAATACATTGCTTTTACATTAATTATGTACAACCAACCCCCAATCTAATTCTCTTATATATACAACCCATTATTACATTGTTACATTCTAACTTTAATTTTGTTTCTGCACACATTCTGTTTCATTGCATTATTATTCTATTTGCCTTAGTTCTTCATGTTTTCATTGCATAAATAATTAAATAATTGTATATATATTGTTAGGAAATCATCTAGGAAAGATAAAATCAAAGGATCATTAGGGATACGACCTAGTTGTTCCATTATACAACATTATCTTACAACACACCAGCTTGATACAATTTTAGTGCATTGCAGTGTGCACATCAACACTCATTTTTTTAAGTTTGTCTTATCCAATTAAATGATTAAATTAAGTTAAATTTTTTAACATCATCTTTATTCTTTATATTTTTCTAAAAAATACTACTTACCACGAAGTTGAGATAATGTTTGAAATCTTGAATTAGAGTTTATTTAAAGCTTTAAGATCTTAACACCATAACTATAAAAAGAGCCTCTCTTTTCTTTTTTTCTTAGCATCACACACACTTTAAAATATGAGGTTAATTCTTCTAACTTTTCTTGCTTTTGATCTTTCATTTTTTTATTTTTTATTTTACATTGTGATCATCTTGATTTAATTCTATTTATGCTTCTCTAATATTGCATGTATTCTTTCAATATATCTCTGCTAATAATGGATGTAGTAATTAATTCAAAAATTAATTATATTTGCATGTGTTGAAGAAATTATTATATAATCACTATATTCATTGAAGTAATTAGATTTATGATTGTTTCTATATGTGACTATTTAGTCTACCTCATAGATTATTGTCTCACTGATAAAGGCTTATTCTATAATTTGGCATTGCTTGTTTAGCTCTGCATTTATCTTTACTAGAGCAGTTTCTTTGATCATAATTTCATGATTTTGTGTGCCAATTACATGGCCTTCTTGGATACTTATGAATTATTGGTTTAAGTTTACGTCAAATTTCCATGTTAACTTACGGTGGCTTTATAGGCTTTCTTAAAAGTAATGTATTATTATATATTGGTCCTGTTTTAAAAATAACTTTAACATTAGCTTCCTTATTTGATTTCAAATTCATTATTTGTGTATTGACCATCTATTACTTTGGTTAATTATTTTGGATGCAACTTGTTGGTTCTTTCAAATTTAATTTCATTTACTACTATTCTTCATATATCGAAGGTTTATTTTTCCTTATTAATAAGGTAACATATCTGTTATTGTTGTTGTTGTTATCATCATTTTCATTTCAACAATTTTGAAAGACTTTTCTTGAGCTTTATCTTGATAATTTTTAAAGCTTTTCTATCAATTTGAAGATGGTTTATTTCAAAAATACTTCCTTACACTTTAAGAAGACATATATGACAAATTTGATTCATTCATATAATCATATAGAATAAGGAACAACATTACCTATTAAATAGCCAGTCATGATTCCTCATGGCATTCACTATGTTGATCTTGCGCTTATGTCAAGTCTCATTTGCTAGAAAGTTTCATCTTTCCATGACCTTTGCACTTTTGACCTAGCACAATTTTCTTACTTGAAGGCAATCTAGTTTCAATCTTCTTTTCGTTTAGAGATTGACCATCATAAGAGTTATTCTTTATTGTTCAATCGTATTAGCTAAAAGGAAGTTGTTTAGCAAAATCAGCCTCTATTTAGCAAACCTTTCTACATTGGGAATGGCTTGAAGACATTTTAAGTCATAACAAAGCATTCTTGTTAAGGACAGAATGTATAATGCCTTGTTTACCTCCTTATTCATATATCATAACCATTTATCTGCTATTCAAGCTCCATGTGAATTTTGGAATCCTTTAATAAATAGTTTTTTAATGTTTGCTAGAGAATAATCCATTTCTTTTTGGAACCTAAAAAAATTGTTTGCTTACTATTTTTGGTGTTTTTTTATGATGAAGTCATTTTTACTATTATTAAGCTATAAAGCACTTATAGTGTGAGCGCCTTTATTTATGGTGGTGAAGCAAATATTAAACGTATCCTTTCTACTACTGAGCTATAGAGCTTTTATAGCATGAGTAACTCTATCTATAGTAGTGTAGCAAATATTAAGTATATCCCTTTTACTACTATGCTATAAAGCACTCATGTTACTAGCTTCTCTATGTATGGTAATACAACAAATTCGAAGCATATCCTTTTTACTACAAAGTTACATAGAGCTTATGGCATAAGCCCTTTTTATTAATAGTAGTTTAATAAACATAATGCATATCCCTTTTGCTATTGAGCTACAGAGAGCTTATAGTGTGAACCCTCCATTTATAGTAGTGGAGCAAATATGGAGCATATCCCTTTTGCTATTGAGCTACAAAGAGCTTACGATGTAAGCCCCTCTATTTATGGTAGCTACAAATACTTATTCGTTCCTTTCCACAAATATTGTCAAAGAGTAGATGATCACAATGAGATATTTATGTTAAATTGGGTGAAATTCTATTTTTTTGATTTAATGTTCAAGATGACAACTAGTGATAATAATAGAGATGATTACTAATTGTAAAGACTATCCTTCATAATTTTCAATTTTTCATCTTGCATTAAAACTTTCCTATCTTGATGATCCAAGTTAACCATCACTACAGATTTGCTTTCATTATTTTATCTTAACAAGATAAACTTTTATGACAATGTCATTTGAAAAATGCTCAAAACCTTACATCATGTCCAAGACTTCACATCCAAAGACTTTCATGATTTCATCTTTAAAGATATTCAATGCTTTGCATATGAAAACATTTATATCTAACCTTTGAAGACATTCAACACTTAGCATTTAAAAACATTTATGATCTAACCTTTGAAGATTTTCGGGACATTGCATATGAAAACGTTTAGGGCTTCATATCAAAATATGTTTAGAACTTCTTATCAGTTTGCAGTTTTAATACCAAATTCATTTATCTTCTTTGCATAGTGCATAAGTCATCAAAGATGCCTTAGGTTATACTTTTTAGCAAAGGACTAATATATTTTATTAAGTTAGAATGCCATCATCCATGACATCAACTTGGAGGTTTTCATTCTTAAACATGCATTCATATTAGAAATATAAGGAAAACTTCACAATAGACATGTATATTAAATCTTAGCAATCAAAGAGAAGATGTATAACTCATCAAAATTATGAATGTATTGAGATTTGAATATGAAATCTTGTTTTTAATTTCATATTCAATTTTTTATTATACAAGGATATTCTTATTTATTATTAATTTTTTTACAACTATACTTAATAACTTACTAAGTTGCCTATGTACCTTATAAAGAATCAAGTTAAATTTAGTTCAATTTTTATTTTAATTTAATTTAATCATTCATAGTTTATACTTATATGGGTTAGAAGTATTATGTAGGATATTTTTTTTGAAGCAGTACATAGTTTATACGCTTGTGGGTTAAGAATACCATTTAGTTTATCCACATAAGATTAGAAGAGCGATCTAGTTGCTTTCATATGTAGAAAGGCTTCAAGAATTTTCCATTGATTAAACTAATCCTCAATCCTTCTTGGTCAATTAACTTATATGGACCATTGGAGTGAACTTCTTGGATCATATATGGACCATACCACTTCAAAAGTAACTTGTTACCAATTTTATAAGTGGTGTTGATGGGTCTTCTAATAGCTAACACTAAATCCCTAATTTGAAAGGAGAGTGGCCTTACTTTTTTATTGAATGCTTTCAAAAGATAAGCTTGATTACACTCTAACTATTTTGTGCTTCAAGTTTTTTCTTATCAAATGTTTCCAAGTCTTCAAGCCTTAAATACATATTCTTTTCGCTTGAGAAACCTGTTTGAATTGCTATTTTTAATGATGAGATTTGCTTCTCAGGTGACAATATTGCTTTAACACCATAAATAAGCAAATATGGCATTTTATGGGTAAGTGTTCAATATATGATTTGATATGCCCATAATGCTTATCTAATTTTTTTCATGTCAATCCTTCTTTGATTTATCCATAACTTTCTTTAACAAACTACAAAGAGTTTTATTGAATGATTTAGCCAAACTATTAATAAGGTTTCGATGATTAGTGAATGAAATTTATATGGAGTTAACAAGCTTCACACCTCTTTGCAAAGTTAATGTTATCTTTTACCATAGTGAACTAGTAGTAACCTATTATTTTTATTCAAAAATGCAACTTTGGTCTAAACTAATGAGCATAACAAACTTTAGAGTGAGTTTCTTCTAATGCACTTTTTACTTTATCTTCTTTAAGATATCATAAAGACACACCTTTAAATGATCATTGATAAAGAATATTTTTATAGCATAAGAATTGAAAAGCTTAATAGTGAGTTTTAGTTCTATGCTGAGAATCATCTAATAACTTGTTGTGTTCAAAGTAATTAATCAAATGCTAGTGTCAATCCTCTTTTTCAATTTCAAAGATAGAAATATGATCCACATTTTCTTTATAATCTTCAATCTTATTTTCAAAAGCAGGAATGACCATCCATCTTTGGCATACAAGCACTTTTACATCAACATTTGTATGTGCTAATGTTAAAGCTAAATAAGCTACAAGATTAGCTTGCTTATTTTTTCTTCAAGTTACATGGGTTATTTTACTTTGATCAAATTGTTTAAGAAATTGTATGGTATATATTTGTAGTAGTTAAGAGATCAAGCTTCTTCACTTCATAAGAAGACAAAAGTTAATTAGTTTTCAACTTTGAATCTCTAAACACTTGTATCCTTGAAATCTTTATCACTTAATCCATTTTGAGTCTTATGATTAAAGACTAGTATCCAACCACATCATTCGAGCATCACTTGGTATATGGCAAAATGTACCTTTTTAGGCTTATGAAAATAACCCTAATATTTCCTCTTTAGTTCTTATTGCACCATTGAAGAACATCTTCCATGAAGGTGGAAGCTTAATAAGCATTACATCTTTATTTAGGAGTTCATTAGATAATTTCCAATCATTAGGGATTGAATGATTATACTAGAAGTATACTAGTGCTTGGCCTTTCATTATTTTCTAAGGAACATATACAATGATGAATTCCTGAAGAAGTAATGACCACTTAGCCAATCTTCTTGATGATATGGGCTGAGACATGATATATTTTAAAGGATTGAGTTAAGAAACCAATCTAATATTGTGAGCTTATACAAAGTATTTGAGCTTTTAGACTACAAAAATTAAGCTAAACATATTTCTTTATTAGGGTATAATTCAACTCAACATCATTCAAAGTCTTACTAAGGTAGTACAAGATATTCTCTTTTCCTTGATCATTTTCTTGAGCAAGTGAGACTTTGAGTAAGAGTTCCCATGTAGCAATATAAAGGATGAACAATCAATTTGGCATGCCTTGTCCTATTCAGGCAGTACAATGCATTCTCTTTTCCTTAATCATTCTCTTAAGCAAGTAAGAGTTCCTATAGAGTAATATAAAGGATGAGCTATAGGACTAGTGTTTAGACTAGATAAATTTTAATACCAATTGAAGGGTTGATATCTTCTTACTAGATTTGAGATGAACCTATATATGTAAGTGAGCTTTCCTTGAAGACTTTTTAGCTTGTGGATGTTTCTTGATTCTAGCATCTTCATAACAATATTGATTGTCGAGCTATCAATCTTCATCCTATGATGTTGTACAATAAAACCTAGGAATTTTCCAAATAAGATAAAAAAATGCATATTTAAAAGGGTTTATCTTTAATTGGTGCCAACAAAGATGTTCAAATGTCATTTTAAGATTTTCTAAGTGTTGAGACTTCTCTTTTGATCTCATTACCAAGTTATCAACATAGTATTTAACATTTTTGTGAAGCATATCATTGAAAATCTTTTACATCACCCTTTGACAAGTGGCTCTTATATTTTTCAATTTGAATAGCATAACTTTATAGCAATATAATTTTCTTAGAGTGCAAAAGCTATGAGCTATTGATCTATTAATGCTATAAGAATCTACTTGTAACTAGAGATTCTATCCATTAATGAAAGAATCTTATGGCCAATAGTAGAATCAATAGTAAGCTTAATAATTAGAAGAGGAAAATTATCTTTGAGGAGTGCTTTATTCAAATACTAGAAGTTAACACAAATGCATTATTTTTTATTTTTCTTCCTTACAAGAAAGAATTAGAGATTTAAGTTGGATACTTAACTTCTCAAATGAAGTTGGCATTAATTAGCTTGCTAACTTCATTTTCAATTAATAGGATGAGCTCAAAGAAAAAATGGTGTTGTAATTGCTTTACTGGTTAAACACCATACCTTACTGATATGTGATGAACTATAATTTTCAAGTCTAACCCTAGCATTTCTTTCTATAACCAAGAGAATACATCATGGAACTCTTGTAACAAACTTAGTTATACTTATACTTCTTCCTCTTTAATGTAAGATTTATGTTCAAGAAAATTGGATGGGTATTATTTTTAGTGCCAAGGTTGATTTCCTTCAATTTATTAATGGTAGCTCCAGCATTTTCCTCTAATAAAACTGGGGCAATTTCTTTTTCAATTGGAGATTCTTCATTGTTCCTATTAATTATTGTTATATGATTCATTGAAGCACTTTTAATGCCATTAGAATTTCTATTTGTGGTCATTATATTTCATTTTCTTTCTTTCAAACTTTATTGAAAGTGACCACATATTTTGTATGGGACTTCATTCATGAGGTGATGTGCAAAATATTGAATATATTATTTCCTCTTAGTTTATGCCTTTTAATGTATTATATATACTTAATTTTATGAAATTGGCTTTATCATGTGATTGGATGTTGGTTTTTCAATGTTTTGAAATTATTTGGTTAATGTTAAATTTTTACACTATTTTAAGTTTTTAACTATAACTTGAGTTCTTAATGTCAAAATTAAGAGATTATTGTATTATTAAGAAGATTAAAGGAATCTATAAAACTTTCATATTTTAACTAAAGACTAGTTCCCACATTTAACAGGAAAAAATTAGTAGTAAAGATGATGCTTTATTTTTGTCCAAGCTTAATAAGTCTCAATTTTTAAGCCATATCTAGAGCTTTAGAGGTCTAGCCATGGTGAAACTAGCACAATAATTACCTAAGACTTAGCCTAATAACTTTCATGTTTTAGGTTTAATGAAACTGTCATTTGAATAGGTAAACATAAGTTAGAAGTTAAATGATGAAAATTACTATAGTAAAACACTATCAATATATTAAATTATAAATTAGGTTATGGGCTTCAAAAATTTACAATGCCCTATTCTTTGTAACCCTAGGAGGCATATTAACTTAGTTCATTATGTTTTTTAACAAAGGAAATTAGATTAAGGGTTTATGCTTCCAAAGGTAAGAATACACACAATTTTGAATAGCTTTCTTTTCTTCTTTAAGTTTCTTATTTTCATCCATGAAGGGTTAAATTTTGAATTAATTTAAGGATTTTAAGATTCAACTTAAATTGGATTATAAGATATTAATTTGTAATGTTGATTATTATTATTAATTAATTTTCCTATTTCTCTAATTTTTATTAATTTTTTTGGATTTGCATAAATTGGATCTTGATTTGGTATAATTTGTGTTCATTTATATGGTATATTATTTCTATCTAGTTTATTTTTGAATTTGGATTTGTTAATCACTCTTAATGTAAGAATAAAGGATTGAATGATTAAATTAGAGGTTTTTAATTTAATCTTTCAATTCAACTAAATTTTACATCTAAATTAATATGGATTTAGCTTTATAGATTATAATGGTTACTTAATTCTATTAATCTAAATTAATTAAATCCTAAATGGTCATTTATCATAGAATTCGTGAAACATTATAGGGGTTCCAAATGAGTCTAGGCTAAGAAATTAATTGCAATTATCAAATATGTTATGAATTATGATTAATCTACCAAAAAGTTCTTAATTTCCTTAAATCAATTATGTTTCTTTACTATTCTACTATGACAATTCTATAATATATTTCCAAATTTTCATTTAGTTAATTTTGAATCAAATCCCCTTAATTTAGTTCTATTTTATTTCTTACATTTTGTATGCATACTATTTGCATAATTATCTCAACTCCCATTACTTCTTATGTTTTTATTGTATAAAAGACTTAGATAATTTTATAGTCATAGTTAGTAAATCAATTTGAAATGAAGTATTAAATGGATCACTAGGGTTTTGACTTAGTTTATTACCTTATATTTCAAATTCTTATCGAATCAATAATTTTTAATTTTGATTGGCTTTAACAATTGTTATGAGGGCATGAGACTTTGATGCTTCTTTTCTAAGACAAGTGGTTTCCTTCCTTATTCTGTATTCTTCCCTTTAAAATAAGATGAGTTAAGGCCTAATCTGTTAGGATCAGGAGCCATACGAGCGCAGCAGAATAAACCGATCCCATCCATCGGATCCATGCAAAAACGTTAAATTAGAATAAGGGTTCGTTCAATACCTTTGTTGATGACTCTAGAACTCGGTCGTTGATTACCTCTTCAGCTTCCTTTTAGCCAAAGACTCTGAAGTATCCACATGAACCCGTGAATCACCGATGAATGTCCACACAAACACCGATTGGAATTGATCTCCTTTCACCTCGTAGTGCTAGCTACGCCTCTTCAGGGGTTTTGGTCAAGGAGAGGTGCTAGGGTTTTTCTGTGCCTTTTTGGGGTGCGTAAATAATGATAAAATATTAACTATTATTACCCAACAAGTCTATTTAAATAGGTGCATAGAAAAACCTAACCTATTTGGACTTTATTCCATGTACAATTATAGGCTTACTATTAGGCCTTATAATTATAACATGAATTCTCAAATATTAAGCCCAAACAATTTGGTCCATTAATTCCAAATTCACTAGGCTCTAAGTGTGCGACCCTACAAGCTCTCATTACATTGGCAATGACCATTGATCATATTAATGATCATAAATAATGATCGGTGTCTAGTAACACATCATTGTTACCTAAGTAATGAGAAAGTTAGTGATTTGACTAAACCTTTACACGTGATCATCACCTATGTCCTTTTGTCCTATACATCTAGATTGAGCACAAGACATGGACCGTGTTATTCCCGTATAGCCCAATCTTAAAGTTTCTTGATTCCTAAGTAAGCTGACTGAAACAAATGTAATCGACATCCCATGTCAATTCATCTGAGCATGACCATGCATTTTCTCAGCTTTACTTAATAAAGGGGTCCACAGATGTTACTCCTATTATATAGGAAGGACAAATCCTATCTTAATCACACAAACTCCTCCGCATGATATGTGACATATCCAATATCTACCCTTGCATTCACTCAACCATTAGTGACATAAATAGTATCAAAATATAAAACTCACATGTAGGGAACCTTGGTGATCTCAGGTCAAAGGACCATATTAATAATGATAACTAAGAACCACTCATGACACTCGTATAACGATCCATGTAGTGTTCTTAATATGGGTCAGTCCAGTATACAAGTTCTCTAACTTGTACTCATGTGTAAACTTAATATCCCATATAAGTCTTCGCACATGCTAGTCTTAACATATCAAAGCAACCTAATCTACAATGATATATGACTAGGGACATTTAAGAATACAATTATTCTAAGGTTATTATCATAATTGAATATATTACGCAGACAATATATATAAATATAATAATTAAAATTGCCATTAAAATAACATGATTCAAAATTATAATCATTAATATGATTAGTTTTAGGGCATATACACTAACATAATCTAGAAAAGATATTCTTTCTTGAGGTAAAATCTTTAGTTCTTGGTTCTCTAATCTATTGAAGACTGATATTTGAGGAGTTTATTCACCAAGGCTTTCAAAAATAGTATGTTGAGGTGTAGCAATTTGATTTTCATCATCTTTGATAATGATATATTGGCTTTCCACCTTCTCTGTTGAAATGGGTAATGGACTTAGATGCTTGAAACTTAATCCAATTCTTAAGGTTTTAATAGTATAGCTTTATTTCACTAAGTTCTTTTAAGTACTTATAAGGCTTTTGTCTTCCATCATTTTTAGAGGAATTTTTCCTAATACATTTGGCTTTTGACTATTATAGCCTACTTTAGCCCTTAAATTATAAGTAGTTGAATTAAACCCCTCTTTGGTTCACTTTGATGGAATTGTAGCAAGTTCAACAATTGGAGCCTTGCCTTGGTCTTTAAAATCCTCTAAATGGAAGATCAGTTATGTGAAAGGTTTCAAGCTTTTGGATTAGAATAGTTAGATCTTTCAATTCTTCCAATTAAGCACTTTCACTTCCCATAAAGGCAAATTGGCCTTCTTTTCTTCTAAAAAGTAGGACATAATGAAGTATTATAGTACTTTTTGTTAGGCCTGAGCATCGGGCGGTTCAGATCGATTTTGAGATAAAATCCAAACCGCCCGAGCAATATTTCATTTGTTGACAGTGAAATCATTGTCGACTGTTTTGTGCTTAAAACCGATAAATCGGGTTGAAGGGGGTTTGTTCTGGGTTGCGCGGTTTGATATGGATTGTGCAAATATGTTGTATTTTTTTCACCTTCCCACTAAAATCAATATATTAAAAATCTCATTTTGATCATCTGCATTTTACTTTCAAGTGCATCCTTAAGAAAATAGATGAAAGAAAATCTTGCGTTGTAGAAACAGATAAAAATGAGAAAACACATACGAATATTTTATATTTAACTTGTAAATCAAACATATTTGTTACAATAATCTATAAACCAATGAGAATCAAAAGAGAAAAAGATAAAAATAAGAATTTATCAACAAGGAAAATGAAAAAGAAAAAGAAAAATAAAGGTGCAGAACAGAAACAGAGGGCAAAGGACGGAGAATAGAGAAAGAGAGAGAGATGGGACGAGGGCAAAGGACAGAGAATAGAGAGAGAGAGAGAGATGGGACAAGGTATTGGAAAGTATAGCATTATAAAAGCCTATTACATCATCAAATAGAGAAAGTAAAATTTGATTAGAAGTAATCGGATACATTTGGATTAGTACGGGTTTTTCTTCTATAATTAAAACCGACCGTAAAATAAACTATTCCTAATTTTTACGTCCGTTTTCGACCAAGAAAAATATAAAACCGATAATATTCGGTTGTTTTTGGATTAAATCGGACGGTTTTTATTGGATGTTTTCCTTTTGCTCACCCCTACTTTTTGTCTCTTTTTTTCATAATCTTTATGAAAACTTGCAACTTCTTTCCCTTTATTGTTTGGCATTTTATTTTTCAAACTTTTCTTGCCAATTTTTGTAGGAAAAGAAGTTTCTAGTGTAGGAGGATGCTTTTCATCTATTGCATTATTCCCTAAATAGAAATTAATATTAATAAAATAGGATTTAGCTTTAGAGAAAGGTTTATCATTAGTGATTACCTTCCTTACCTTTCCATTGTGACATACTTAAAGCATTGTGATATGTTGAAAGAATAACTCCATATTCATGTACCCATGGTCTTTCAAGTAATAAGTTAAAAGTTGTTATAGTATTAATGACATAACACAAAGCACTTCATTTCATCTTATTCATTTGAAGGCTAAGTTGTATTTTCCCAATTACTTGTTGTCCACCTTAGTTAAAACCTTAAATCATCAATTGGCTATGTAACAATTCATTTATAAGAATCCTAAGGTCTCTTATTGTTTTAAAGGATATGGTGTTTATAGTGAAACCATTATTTATTAAGTTACAATTGACTTTCTATCTGTAGTTAAAGCTAGTGATAAAAAAGGATGATTATGACACTTAGAATCAAGAAATAAGTCATCATCTGTGAATATTAAAATAGTCATGTAAGGGTTTCTCATTCTTTATTCACTATTATATTATTTATCATTAACACTCCTCATTATTTACTCAGTAGCATATGACGTACTTCAAATCATGAAACTTTTAGCATGAAATTAAGCAATGTGATGTTCTTTCAAAGCCTCTTATTTGCCAAGACATTTGTTTAGATTTATGCTTGTTCTAGTTTATTCACCATTTTGAACTTTTTTTAGCTTGCTTTAAAAGACATATGTTGATTCTTTTTCTCACTTTTCTTGTATGTGACTAAAGCCCATCCTTCTTCATCATCCAAGATGGAAGCATTATTGAACATGCCTCTAATTCCATTAAAAGTTGAAATAATTAAAGGAATCTTGGTTAGCTTAAATACACCAAATTAAATCATTTGAGTGGGAAAGTAATTTCCTAATAAAGATGGAATGATCATTATCAAGTTGTTTATTACATTACCATCATTAAATGTGATCTTGTCTTGTCTAGACAACTTCATGATTTTATCTTTTAACACAAAGCATTTCTCAATTAGGTGGCCAACTAAACAATGATAAAGTTTAAATCATCCATATATTTTTACTTCTGTATAAGGCTTTATTTTGGGAAACTTGATCAAATTAACTTTATGCAGTGATTCTAGCATTGATCCCACATCAGAATCAAGGAATAGATATTCTTTATTCTATCTTTCCTTTAAGGAAAATTTTCTTTCTTTGTTAGAAGAACTAATGGCTTTATTATCTTACTTGTTTATATTGATGTTAAGCTTGATTGGTAAAAAAGCTACAATTATAGATTGCTTGGTTTTAGGCTTGGAGGATGAAAACTTGCTATTTTTTTTTCAAAAAACCTCTTTTTCTTTTTTCTTGTCATGAATAGGAATCCTCTAACTTAAGTTAGCAATAATACTAAGTTTATGTCATGTACTTTTGTAGCTAATTCTTCAAATGTCTATGGCTTGATGGCATAAAGAATATAATTTAAGTTTTAATCCATTCCTTCAATGCACATTGCTATTATCAATGATTCAGATAATTAATCCTTATAGTTAAGGCTTAAATTCTTCCATCATTGAATGTAATCGACTACAAGTCCATTTTTCCATTAGCGAGTGTTAGTAAGTTCCAACATATTGATAGTACGACACGTGCTATAGAAATGATTTAGGAACTCATGTTCAAGCTACTCCCAGCTATTAATCGATTTAGGTGCTAAGTTAGTGTACCAATCAAAGGCATTTCCTTTAAGAGAACATGTAAACTACTTTACCATAAGGTTTCCATCAGTTTCGACATTATTACAATTTTTAACAAAGTGAGCAATGAGTTATCTAAGATTTCTTTTGCCATCAAACTATTGAAATTTATGTGGTTGATAATTATAAGGCTTTTTTGGTAAATTAATCCTTCGACTTTACAATTTGACATAGGAAAAGGAAACTTGCCCTCTTCCACTTGATCTTTGATAACTTCTTTGATGAATTCTTTTAGTTAGCTAGTAAGAATAACATCCTTTAGATAAGATTGTTTGTTCTTAGAGTCACTTTATTCCTTTGCAATTTCATCTCACTTATCTTTTTCTAACTCATCTTTAAATATATCGTTTAAATGATCATGCAATTTGGGAAGGCACTAACTTTTTGCAAGATGTCAAAATTTTGTTTATCTCTCATACCTTATCTATCTTGGATAGATTTCATTAATGTTTTAAGTGTCTTTGCTATAATTGAGACTTACTCCTCTAGGGAAGTTATATTCATTGCCATAACAAGTATCATAGTAGAACTTAAGAATCTAGAAGAATCAAGAAAGCAATTTTTTAAAGAAGATTTCTTCAGTTTGGATGCTAGAATGTTTGTAGCAAAAAAGATAATATTGACTTCATTAGCCCCTCTATTAATTATAGTGTTTATTGCTGATTCAAAATTTTTAGATAGAGCAAGTTGAGTTAAAATATTATTGAGAATCTTAACTTCCTTTGACTTTGAACTTACCATATCTATAAGTGAGGGTGATTTCTATGATGATGAATTCATCAAAATAGGAATCAGATTTGGTGTTTTAAGCATACAAATTTACAAAGGTTTTTGTTTTCCTTCGAGTCACAAGACCTTGAGAATTAGATCTTATTAAGATGATTGAAGGTTTCACTTTAGGTGTAATGAACAACAAGTTATTGAAGACTTATTTCTTTGAGAACATTTAAACATGTCTAAATGAATTTGATCTTAATGATAAAAGATAAGAGGTAAAGATTGTCATATTGAGCATGCTTGAAATTTGTACACACAAAATTTCCTAATAAAGAAACTTATGTTGAACAAATAATTTTATTGATTTGATGATAGGAGTACAATCTCTAATTTTTAATTTTTTAAAAAAATTACAAGATAATCCTTGAGTTCTTCTTTTTAAGTTGGCTTTGATCGAAGGCTTAAAGAAGTTTAATCTTAGATCATATGGTAGATGCTTTGTTTTGATTGAGGGCTTAAGGGAAGCTTAATCTTGGATTGAATGGTTGAATTTAGCTTCGAATAAGGGCTTTGATGAAGCTTATTTTTTAATTGAATGTTTGAATCTTGACTTTAAGGGAGGGTTATAAGGAAGCTTGATCTCTAATCAAAGGTTAAATGCTTGACTTCAATGGAGAGCTTGAAGAAACTTGTTCTCTAATCAAACATTGAATCCATAAAAGTTTCATGTTTAGAAAGATTTAGGAACTTAAATGTTAGCGTTGAAATCTTCAACTCAAAACAAATGTTCTTAATAGAAATTGGAGACTTCAAATAGCTTGATCTTTATTGATAGAACTTTACGAAAGTTTCACATTTCTTCTTCTAATGACTTGTTAATGTCAATGGTACAAATGAGCTTTCTATATATATTAATCTTAGGGAAATCATCTATATAATTGTGAGACTTAATTTATTTATACTAATATTCTAAACATCAAACTTTTGTTCTACCGAATATGGGACTTCATAAAAATAAGAAAAATAACAATTAAAAATAAAAAATTCTAGGATTTTTCTTTGGGCTTAATTTGATTTATTACTAAGAGATTTTTACAAGACTCACTTATTTTCCACTTGGAATTTTAAATTTTAAAATATAAACTTTTTAAAATTAATTATAATTTAAGAGAAAGAAATTAAATAGACATATTTTTAATTATGTGCATCATTACATTGATAAACTCTAAGATTTTGAATTGATTAATGATTGGATTAAAGATTAAGAAGGTGCAATGATAAAAGTGTAAAAATTATAATGCAATTATGTTAATTTATAGGTTTTATTTGGTAATTGATAAGTGCACAAATACACCTGAATTCTATGTGTTTCATCCACTTATTTACTTAGTATTTTGTGCAAATTAATTGAAAAGGACACTTAGATGCTCTATATTTTGTTTTTAGGTCATGAAATGACACATATGAGCATTAGAAAAGAATTCAGAGGCAAAACCATTCAAATCATGAAGCATTGGAACAAGATTGTTCACTCAGCAAAGAACACGGGCCGTGTTGAACCCCGTGTTCATGGCCGTGTTTCGTTCTGGACTGCTTCGAGACTTCACTGAGTCATCCAGAGAAGAACATGGGTTTGAACACAGGCCGTGTCAAACCCCGTGTATATTTCTGTCATTCGCTCCTGAAGAACATGGGGGGTGTCACACCCCGTGTAATATGCTGATCAGTCTTCGTTGAAGAACATGGGGTAGAACATGGGCCGTGTACTACCCCGTGTACATTACTGTTTGACAATTCGTTAGAGAACACGGGGCGTGTCACACAACGTGTTTCTTGCTGCTCAAACTTTCGCTGAGAAACACGGGGTACAACACGGGTCGTGTTGGACCCCGTGTACATCAAAAATATAAGTTTTACGCGAGATCTTGCAGGAAGAGGAGGAGAAACGGAGAATTAACAAGGAGAGCTGCTGGGAGAAGCCCTAGGAGAGACTTAAACTCACCAAAGGCGCCTTCTAACGCGGATTCAAGCAAGGAATTGAAGAATCAAGCAAGAAATTTGTAGATCTTCATGGATTGTTTGACTTCCCTCTCTGTTTTCTTGTTTTCTTCTGATCTTGTAATGTTCTCACACTAAACCTTTGTGCTTAGCTTAGGTGAACTTGTTCATGGAGTTATGGAACTGAATTTTATATAATCTAGCTTGATTTACTGTCGAATTATGATTTGATTTTGCTGTTTTGTCTGGAACAAGCCAATATATCCGGAGTATTGGATTTGTGTTATGGATTAATTGATTCTAGGTTGAAATGACCAATTGATTAATCGGATCTAGCATGATCATTAGGGATATCAATTAGACTTAGAAATTAAGCTAATTGTATTCTTTTGCACAGGATGAAATGTCCAAGAATGGATTCTAAGCAAGTTAATGCAACCTAGATGAGTGATTACTAGAGTAATTCTGGGCACTTAATCTTTGGTTAGTAGCTAGTAGCCTTGCAATGAGGTATAGCTTAATTTTGGTAATCCAGCAATCATAATTAACAGTAAATCAAGTTAGAGAAGTGAATTCATTCCATAATGAAATGTACAAGGGATCCTTAAGCTAAGTACGCTTTTATTCCATTGAATCTGACCTTATTTTGATAGCTAAGCTCTGTTTTTTACAACTTATTCTTGATTCACACTATCAATTGATCTGCCTAGATAATTTTACTTGAGATTAGTTAGTACTCAACCTACAATCCCTGTGGAGAACGATAATCTTTTATACTATAACTAGACTTAACCCGTGCACTTGCGGGATTTAGAGGTCAGTAATCAATTGATTATATTAGCAGTTAGCTGATTATTTTAATTAATTTGATCAATTGATAACTTTAGCTATTTTAATAAAAATATTTAATAAAATTACTTATTTATTATTAATTGTTTATATATAAAATAATATATAAGGACATAAATATATTATCTAATTTATTTTTTTGTGCATTTCCTTTTAGTTAATAATATTTCAGATTTTATAATTATTTACCATATTATTTTTTCTTCTAAAAGAATATGTCATTGTAATTTATTGTCTATTAATTTTTTTAAAAAATAAATAACTATAAGTTATCATACTGATTAAATTTCATATACAAAATAAATAATTATAATTTATTTTACTTGCTTATTTTTTTAAAAAAATAAATAATTATAGTTTCATGGCTTAAGTTCAATAGTTTTTTTATTAATAATGACAAAAGCGAAGACAATTATATAATTAATGAGCAGTCTTGTCTTTTGTAGAATTTTTGTGATTTAGCTAACATTAGTTGTCAACTTTTTTTAAATTAACTTATTAAGTGTCAATTAGTTAAATAAATAAATAATTTATTAAACACAAAAAATAGTTAAAAATGACTTAAATCAATTGAAAATTGATAGAAGAGTCATTTGTCAATATTTTAGTTTAGGCCAGGTTTAGGGCAGTAGATTAGATCCTTAACAAGCCATATTACAGGCTTTTCATAAATGATCTTATTTATTCACCTGATTCTTGTTATGAAATGTCCGCCAGCCCTATCATTTAAACGATAAAATAAAATGTATAAGAAACCTAATTTTAATTATAAATTATGAAAAAATGTAAAATATTTTATTCAATTTTGAGTGATTGAATTTTGTTGCTTTTTAAATTTATAAATTTAAAAGTTACTTCCTTTAATTTCATAAAATTTGAAATTAACATTTATCGTCAATTTAGTAAATCATTTTATCAAATGATGTGATTTTTGTATAAATTGTTAAAAAGAATCACAAAATTATAGTGTGTCAAATTATTTTAGCATATAATTCAATAATTCATTTATAATTATTTAATTAAAATTCAATATATAATTTAACTAATTTTTAGCCTGTGCATTAATTATTTTGTAATATTTGATTTATTTTATTAATATTTTATAATAAAAAATTAATATAAGCTTTTTATATTAAATATGGATATAATTAAGATTTAATATATTATAACATTATTTCTCCTTGCAGATGATTATTCACTAATATTATCCTTTGCAATATGCAAGTTTTCTTTTTTCTTTTTTTCATTTTTTATGCCCTATGCGCTAAAGTAAATCAAATTAACATATATAATGAAAATATCATCTTTTTTATGTTAACTGATAATTAATATTCGTAACTTGTAAAATTGCTTAACACATACATATGCAATCAAAGATTCATTATTTTGATAGAATATAAATTTTATGAAAAAGGCATTTGTAAAAAATTATTATTGAAAATAAAATTTATCTTTTATTGATATAAAAAATTATTATTAAAAAATGTATCTAATATTATGATTTAAATTTAAACATGAATAGTAATTATAATAAAATTCTTAATGAAGAATAAAAGTTTAATATTGTGTGTCAATAACTCATAACTACTAATGGTAATTAAAACAAAATCTTTAATCCTTAATGAAAAATAAAAACTTTTGTTTCCATTTTAAAATGAAAATTTCTTGATTTATATCATTATAAAAATGATCAACGATACCCAAGCAATAAATATGAATCGTAAAGACAAATTAGAATTTTTTATTTTTGAAAAAAATCAATAGTTTGATTTTTATTCTTATCAAAAATATTTTGATACTTTGATGATCAGAATAGATTTTTATTTTTCAAGTAGAGTTGTAAGAGTTTATTATCTAATCTTGAAAGAAATTGTCATATAGACATATGAAAAAAAAAAGATAGACTAATTAAAAAAATGAAATCTAAAATCAAATAGAAAATCGAATGTACAGAGAAACAAGATGATAAGAAATTATGGTAATTTGGGTGATAGAGAAAGCATAGATTTTAGAGAAATTTATATCACTAGACTAAGAGATTATGAAAATAAGTATTATAACTTGTAAATGCATTAAATTCTAAATGAAAAAAAAGATAGATAGAAAGAAGGTAAAGATCAACAAAGGGGTAAAGTTTCAATTTTTGAATTTTGATAAGGAAAATCACAAAATAAAAAATTAAGAGATTCATGATTCAACTAAGACCAATTATACAAAATAAAAAATAAAAAAATTGCACAAAAAAGCATCTCCTATAGTGTGTGTATTAGAAAAAGGCATTACAAAGGAAAATAATATCAATTTTAGCAAGATTAATCTCATCTGAGACAAGCCTTAATCATACTGATTTCTCTTACCAAACAATATCATGTTTGCAAAGAAAAAAAAAGGGGCATGAGTAAAAAATGTAGAGCTCTATTGCTATTCCTTTCTATTTGCCATTGAAAATACTATTTACAAATTAATAATAATATAAGGAAATGAATTTGAAATCCAAAATTTAAAAGCTTAATTTTTGTTTTAGTAGATGCAAAAATTGATTGTAAAATTTTTGAACTAATTTAAAGAGATGATGATCAACATATTAAGAAAGCAATAAAAGACTTAGTCCCTTCATTTAATTGTGTGAGTGTAACTCATTGTGACATAATATTTATTAAGAAGAAATGATAAATTAATATATAGCAAGTTATGAGAATGACATTTATCATAATATGAAATAAGGAATATCATGATTAATATATAATATACAGATTTTTGTTAATTATATGATATAGAAATCATGCATGGAAAAATGACAAAATATGTTAACTTATTGTAATCTTTTGTTTCTTATTTAAAAATTACATGAAATAATTAGTTAAGTGGATGATATATTATTTTCAAGTTTTGTGAAGTATAAATAAGTAGTTTCCAAAATTTTAAAATCTTCAAGATAAAATTTGAACATCCTAAAATTAAAAGGGATTTTTAATTTTTTTCCACCAAATTATAATTATCTATTACTAATAGAAAAAGGATTGGAAAATTTTGGACTCCAATTTTTCTCTTCCCAAAAAAATCAAATATAAGTCATAGTTAATTTAAATAAAAAGGGGTTAAGATGTCATTTTAGACAATTTATATGGCAATTTTATTTACACTTTTAATTTAATAACTATCCACTACTATGTATTGAAATTAGTGGATTTTGATTTTTAACTCTTAACTTTTATATTATTTAAAAAATAATAAAGTTTTAAAAAATATATTTATAATACCATAAAATTAATCAGTCACTAACAAAATAATTTTTTCCAATAAAAAAACTAACAATCAAAATCATTCAAAATTACTACAAAAAATTGCTTGAAAATCTTTACATTTTTTGTTTTTTTTTATTTAATTAATTTAAGTTATTATTATAAGAAAATTAATTCAAAAAAATCAGTTTTTTAACAAAATTCTTATAAATGGTCGTTCCAATTTATATGCATCTTGCATAATATTAATATATTAAACTCAGTATTTGTAAAATTTCAATTATTTTAATTGATATTGAATTTTTAAGTTCCTAAATCATATTTAATATCAAAATAAATAAAAAAGTCTCACTCATGAACAAATTAAATTGCTTGAGCACTTATGTATGTAGACTAAAAATTGTAGTTGCTAGGTGCAATAATGGATAATGAAATAGTAAAAAATAATACAATTTTAAATTGAGTGGACAAAAGAAAAGCCTTTAAACACATGCAATGGGAACTCCTGTAAGGAAACTGGTAATTAATAATAAAAGATTAAATACTCATTTGGATTCTTAAAAAATGGACTTAATATCAATTTAGTCCTTATTTAATTGTGTAACTAAATTTAGTCTCTTATATATTTAATTTGATTCAATGTCATCCTTCCACCATATTTAAATTCAATTTTTATCTTATTTTTTCTCTATCAATCTTAATAGTATGTGTTTCAGGTTAAAATACTGTTAATAGAGTTAACATAATTTGTTAGAGGTGTTTTATGTTCTACGGTACATTACATTGTAACAAATTTTGTTAATTTTGTTAATGATATTTCAAGTTTTTTTTATTGATGTGATAATATATAATCAATGTGGAGCCACCATTCCATTTGGCATAAAATAATATAAGTTAATTTTTGAAATAGTCACAATAATTACTTTGGTACTTTAAATATATAAGAGAAAAACAACATCAATTATTAATCATAATATCTAATCTATTAAACTGAAGTAATTATATAAGAATATTGAAAATAAAAAATATCATAAAACTAGCACTACTTTCTTCGTTGTAACTTATCTTATTGGTACATTTTTTGTCAAGAAAGGAGGAACATATTGTTAGATTTGGTAAAGAAAAAATGAAATAAAATTTGAATTTGAATTTAGTGAAGGGATAATATTAAAATAAATTAAATTTATGAGATTTTGAGTGACATAATTAAATAAGAATTAAATTAATACTATATTCATATTTGAAGAATCAAAATAAATATTTAATCTTTAGTAAAGGGATGATTTTAGATTTATGAAAAATAACATTAAACCAAATTAAATTTATAAAGTATTAAATTGATTGATATAATTAAATAAAAATTAAATTGATACTAAGGAGTTGTTTGGTAAACAACTTTTCATATAATTTTTAGCTGGTTGGACTTACAATAACTAGTTAACTTAATTTTTTGTCTAATAAACTATTTGGTAAACAGCTGATTGGAATAACTTTTTACAATGAAAAAACTATTTTTATAAACATTACATGAAGCAACATTTTGATCAGCTGATTCTGTTTGTATTTTTAAATACTGAAACTGCCCCTAAAAACTTTTCATATTTTCCACATTGCCCTTTGTAAAAAAGTCCTTCAACTGGTGCCTATTCTTTCATTTTTTTTCACCTTTTCTTTCTACTCCAGGGTTCACGCCATATGCTTGATATTCTAATCTTAGTTATTTATAATTAATTCATTATTTTTCAATTGATTCATATCCATGAAGAATATTAATTTATTAATTTTTCATTTCTTCTACTACCAACATATAAAAAATCATAATATTTATTTTTCATAAAAATTAAATAATTATAGTTATTAATTTTTATTAGTAAATTTATTCACTATAAAAATTATATTAATTTAATTTTGAAGGAATGTTTAATATATTATAATTTATAATGCTATATTCTTTATAAGAAAATTTAATTTATTAAATAATATGATCTAAAATATTAAAATAAAAAATACTTAAATAATTCATAAAATATACTAATACTCTTTTATGTCATTTTATAATAAATAATTAATTATAAACAATTGATTTTACTAAACACTCTTATTTAAATAGCTACTATAATTAGTTGGTCAAATCAACTACTATAATCAACTATCAGCTAATAATTAATTGAATCAACTAACAGTTACAATTATCAACTAATTGTTAAATAAAGTCTAAATTTATTATTTTCTTTTTTGATGATAATAGGAATAGTTAAAATATTGTACGCATAGACACAAGTATCAAACCTCGAATATAATAAAAGATACAAAACTTTCGAGCAAAATTAAGTGCCATTTGAATTACAACTCTCGGCTATTAAATTTATCTTTAAAGGATTATAATAAAAAATAAGCATCCGTACTACCATGAAAGAGGAGATGCGCCTAAATGATCAGAATGCCCTTTACCTTCCCCGCCCTGGCGCCCAGCTAACCCGAAGTCCAAACCACACACGAAATAATCGACAGCATTCAAGAAAGAACGCAGAACCAATGAGGTCTTCAGAGTCTTCTTCGACGAAACCAAATGCGAATTTACGAATCACTGACAAACCCCAGAAGCCACCTTTCAGGCCTGCGAAGGATGACACTAAGCCTGTTCTTCAAGATCCAGTACTCTTTGTTTCTATATATATTTGTGTATATCTGTGTGTCTGAATCACTGTGTCTTGTGATTGTAGGTATTCTGTTTTGTAAATTTTTTTCCATTCACTTTTGTTCTGTTTTGTTTTGGGTGGTAATGGGGTTCGTGTTACAGATTCTGAGATCAGACCCAATTGAGACAGAAGAAGCCGTGCTGCGATTGCCTCCATTCTCTATCACCACATCAACTTCAACATCCAAAATGGCTTAATTCTGTAGGTATATTTCTGTATTTTTTTTAATTATATATATATATATTGGTCACTGCCATTCTTGTATATTTCATTTTTCAAAAATTGGGTTTTTAAGGTTCGCTAGTTTGAACAATTTGAAGACTGTAGTTTTCTTTTGGTATGTAATGAAATCGAGTTCTTAGTATGATAGTATTTACTTAAAATGTATTTTGCATACCGCTAATTCTTCCGGGTTCTGTTGTGTGATGTTCAATCTACAATAATTAAATACTCACATGAGAGTGAATAGTGTTCTTTTGAACTGAAATGGACTTGTTAGAGCATCTGACATGGACTTTCTTGTTGTAAAATTGAGGGTGGTCGCCCAAAAAAAATAAAAAATAAAAAAAACACTTCATCTTCTTCAGAAGCTCTTTCATATGCAATTAATTGTAGATCTCATAAATAACATTTTGCTTGGTCTTTATCTTCTGCCCGCTACATGATACACAGGGGGTAGTCCTCTTTGCCTTGAACAAGTTCACTGTGTCAATTGGCATGTGACTTTTGACTTCAATTTGGTCATATTTAAGTCATCAAAAAGTTTCCGTGCTCAAACAGATAGCCTTTAAATCCCTCATATCTTACTGCTCACTTTAAAAATAAATAGCATCTCTTCATTTTCTCACAGAACCTTGTCAAACTTGCTGTGGTGACTTCGTGTTTAGGCAACAGTGATGCTAATTAAAAAATTTAAGGTCTTAGATTCTTAGATACAAATATGTAATCTGATTTTTGGTGTATGTATATATATGCACATTGTTGATGTATGTACATCATGATACTTTGCTACAGCCAGGGTAGCAGGACTTGATATCTCAGTGTGGATTTTGATTTCATGGTTATGATTTGTATTCCTGCTTCGGTAGTTACAGCTTGAGGATGTCTTGATGTGTTCTGTTTACGTTGTGATTTTTGTTTCCGAGCAAAATCCCTTTAAGTTTGAACTTTGAACTGAGTTAGGATTTTGGTTTGATGGTAATCTGGTATTATACATAATTTCTGTTTCTATCAAATTATTATTATTATTATTTATTTTTTTTGGGGTGACTGATTCAATGGGAGTTCTTTCCCTTTTCTTAAACTGCACCTGTAGACAGGATTTTAGCAAGAAATGTCAGAAAAGATTGAAATTGCTGAATAAGTGGACTTACTGGGTCATTTTATCCTTCACGCATTGGACAAAAATGTAAATTACATTTTTCCTTTTCTACGCTTATTCGGCTTCATAAAGAAATATCTCTTTCCATATGTTGTAGATATCATCGAAAATTTGAGAGGGGCACCTACGGCAAACAAGTGTATGTTGAATTTGAATAGGAGAACATCTTCAATGCTCTTGAATGATAACTACTAAAAAGTGAGAATTTGTGTTGATCACTTAGTTCTTTAAAATTAATACTGTATGCCTAGCTATATGCACAATTGAACGAATTTCCCTGTTTATTGTTTGGGCAGAGAGTAACTACCTACTATGCCTCATTTTGAAGATCTAGTCAGTTTTATGCATTTCCATGTTAGAGAGCAGTAGCACAGAAATGAAACATTTCAAATGTTTAACATTAATAATTGACATTCTCACGAGGCAGCAAGGAAAGTCTTTTTGTGCCACTTTCTTCTTAATTGACAAAAGATTGATATTTAAGAATAGGGTAAGTTGCTTCTTCTGAGGTTATGGGATGCCACTAGCTTCCTTGGGACCATTGGTAGCAAGAGGCATGGTTGGTCAATGATAACAAACCTTATTAGCTGACCCACAGCACATGCCGCTTTAAATGTATGTCCAGATTAGTACTTTCTCTTAGATGTGATCCTCTCAGTTGCCAAAACACACCTTGAATGCCAAATCTCAAAAAACACATCTTCCCAGCATCTCCTTAGTCAGATCAATGTTGTTTTACAATAGTCATGTTATGCAACACAACAATGTGGAATTTTGTAAGGTTTTGGCTATGATCCTTCCATTGATGAACTGCAGAACTACTAGTTTCTACCGTTAGACCTCCGAAGGCAGAACTTGTGTATCCGGTGAAAACTAGTCCTTGGAGAAAATTTAAGATTGCCCTTGCAACTCACAATTATTGTACAGCTTATAACTTTATTAACTGAAGTATGACATAATATAATATGGCGAGTTGCCACTGCCAGATTTTATGAACAGAGAGCTGAACTCTGTATTCTGAGGTCTGGAGAACAAACTATGTAAAGCATTCAGCTATGAAGATTGATCATGTGTAAAATTACTGGGTTTTCACTGAAACATGGCATAACAGGGACTTCTGGACCAAACAATGCCATTTTTGCTGGTGATTAGGGCGGGGGGAGGGGGAACGATCAGTAGCGTCAGCCCCCCAAAATCTTGATGTCTTTACTTTTGTGTTTTTTTCCAGATTTGTCCCTCAAAAGTTTAAAAATTTTAATATATATACATATATATATTCTACCAAAAGCTTGATATTTAGCCTCCTCGTGCTGAAAATTTTGGCTCCGCCATTGCTGGTGATTCAGATTTTGATTGAAGTTTAATATTGCCCTCGAGAGCCATTGATTGAACATATTGGATTTATGTAATCCAAAGAAAACTGTTTAGCTGCATGATTCCTGTGAAATATATCTGGAGAGTTCGGTTTCGTGTGGGGATGGCATGCCATTACTAAACGGTGCCTGCAATATGAATGTAGTTGAGAAAAGAAATGTCACCAACAAAACCATAGATTCTTTAATGGCTTTTGGTCTTCATATTTTGAGTAAAGACTCATTTTAGTACATCTGGAATGTAATTTATCGCAATTTTGTTTTTGGGAAATATTTTATTAATTTTTTCTCTTACTAATGCAATTTGATCAAATATTACTAGTATGCTTACTAAATTGATAAATAGATGTTCATGTGATATTTTTAATGCTTGTATGATAGTTGTTTTTTTGGTAGTCAGGTAATTACGGCATTGTTTCTTTGGTGGACGTCTCTTCCGGCGAGTAGCTTTTAATGCAAAAATCATAGACTGCTACAGTTGCATTCCCCCATGAGAAGTTGTTTTCACTACTCGTGTGTAGTAAAAAATAATCAGTTGTCATGCAATTATGAGTGCTACATCAATAATTCATTATCAGTTTGATGAATACTATTCAAGGGAAGAAATAGGACAAATTTGAAAAAGTGGGGATGAAATTTATAACACTTTTATCTAAGGAATGAAATTGACACAAATAACATTTCACAAGAATAAAAACAAGTGTTTGCTCTCGATTTATTTCAACCGAGCAATGATGTACACGTATAACCCGTCTTTGATTTATTTGTATGCCATAATCCGAAATAAATTGGATCCAACGAGTAAATAATTTATTTGAGCTTATCTATTAAAACAAACATCTACGTAGATTTTAACAAATGTTTGGTTGAGCTTATTATATTAGCTTTCTGCTTTTCCATAAACTAATTAAAGCTTATTTTTATAAGCTTTGTTGAGTAACTTGAAAAAATTCTTATAAAAGCTAAAATGAGTTCAATTAAAGAATATTTTTTATAATAATTTTAAACATAAAATTTCTTAATAAAGTACAAAAAATTCAAAATATTTTCATGGGAAAATGAATATTTTGCATTCTCAAAATATAGGAATATTTTTAATGACATATAAAAGATTATTTTATCTATTTTTTTTATTAAAGTCTTACAACCATTATTCACCTTAGCCCATTATTATTTATTACTATTGATATTTGTTTATCATCACCTATCACCTTTACTCATAACTATTAACTACTGTCTAGTATCATTTACAATTTTTTATTACTGCTTATTATCTCTTATTATTCTTAACCACTGTTTATTTCTATCTATTATTATTGATTATTATTTATCACAATTTATTATGATAATATTTTTTCATTTATAACTTTTAATTTTTTATTTTAAAAAAGTCAAATTGGCTTTGGTTAACACTTACTAGGGTTTTCTCTACTTTATTGGGAGAGTATATGATCTACAGTGATTATATGGGAACATTTATGAAGTCTAAGTACTTCAAAAGTTTAGAAGTATCCACAAGTGTTGATTGGGTATTGATATACTTTAAATATTGGTGAAATCTTTCATACCTTGAGTAAAAATCCAAAGTAAGGATGCCTATATTGATAAACTTGTAAGCTTTGGACATGTGGCAACAATGTTACCTGAATTGTCAAGTTTCTTTTGTTTCAAAATTTATACTTTAAAAAATAGATATTATAGAATGACCCCAGAGAATTTTTAATGGACTGGGTTAGTGTGAGGCTAGGCTATAAGAATGGTAGGACTATCCAGATCCATTGGGTCTTACTTAATCTATTAAGTATTGGACCCAATGGATCGAACCCAAATAAGATCTGCACCCCATTAGGTTGATTTCGAGTTTGACCTATAATTATCAAATTCTTTTCATGTCTCCGTAGTTACCTGACATTGTTCATTCCTTTAGCATTTACTTTTGCAGAGTTGGGGATTTCATTCCCAGTACACAAAAGCCTTCAATCCACTTTTTGAATTGCAAACCATTTTGCACCTCCTCATTGATTGGCTTTATGGATTGTAGATCACTCTACGGTTCTCTATCACTTAGCTTCATGGGTTTAACTTTATCTCTCATTTGTCGCACTTTTTTAATGAGTTGTTCTCCACATATTGCACTTTTTTACTGCTTGTATTTGTGTACATTTGATTGTCATTCAAAGATTATAGCCTGTGTTCATCTATACCTTTGCCCTTTTTAAAGAAATTATGTAATACTTTTTGCATTTTGTCATTATAATTGGTGTTTAATGGTAAGTAATGTTAATATTTAAGTGTCTTATAATAGCATCCAGTATGATCATGTAGTGATGGTTTGATCATCAATGATTATAGCTCAAAGATGCCCAACCTAAAATGAATTAATCGGTATAGTACTATTAGTGATTCTTAAACTCCTAGCCAAAAATCAAAGTTTGTTTTTCATTCATTTTTTTAGGCATCTTGTCATTGCAAAACACATTTAGATTTTTTGGGGACATTGCCATTGTCCATTCTGGATTTGACTTTTTTTCCTTGGTATCATTCACCTAGACTTAAGTTTATGGTAAGAATATTTTTACCCCTTGAAATGTCATACTGGCTTTAGCAGTGTCATAATGACATAGACCATAATTAAGTGAAGATGAAAATTGTCAATTACATTAAGCCCTGGTTTGACAATAAAAAATAATTCTTGATATGATGCTATCATTATCTTTGCTTTGAAAATGATTTTAGGCACGAGTTATTATTATTATTTATATGCATGGATAGAGGAAAAAATATATAGCTAATTTGTTTTTGATATAGCCTAGGTGCTATTTTTAGGATTCATCTTTAAAAGACTGGCTCTCAATAACCATGTTAGTATTTATCTTACAAATATTAGTTATCATCTAGAAAATTAGATGGAATAGGAAGGCAAGATGAAAATAGTGAATAGCCAAATTGAATTTATCTATGCTTGTTTGCTTTAGTGACTAATTTTAGCCCTGCAGACATAGGTATCCAAATCTATTACAAGACATCATATTAGATAAATGTATTATAAGACACCATATTACATACTCGTTAAACTGCATTCTCTAATTAATTGAACTTATAACATAATAATTTATGATCTAATTGTTGTAAAGTTATATGAAGGGGTCTAACATCATTAAGCACAATCTAGATTCAAAGTCTCTTGAAAAAGTTATTATCAATTGAAATAATTGTCTCTACTTTTGATGATTGGTAAAGGTTAGCTTCTAATTACACTAGTTCACTCTGGTTAGTGTTATGTCATGCATGAAAAATATGGAGGAATTCCTTTATGAATGAATTATTTAAGGATAATTTGGATTTCAAGATCAAATCTCAATTGTCCTGCATGTGTAGTATATGTGAATATCTAAGAACTACTTTTTCTTAATAAATTATCTTGGAAATGGATCACAATTTTGAAGAAAAAATGTCAAGTAAATAATAAAAAGGAACTAGAAAGATATATCTTAAATCTAGTTTATGAAGTGAACTTTTTTTTTTTCCTTTTTGCTACTTTTTTTTGGAAAGATGCATTAGTCAAATATGATATAAGAATTACAAATCTCTTCTAGCTTTGTCCAACATAAACTATAAGATAGCCCTTGGGGACATTAATGTGCCTATTCAACCTTGTGGATTAAGAATATACATAGATACTTAAGTTTTTGGCAAACCATTTAGTGCTGAATTGACTAAGCTTTCGCATGTCCAAATAAGGTCCAACAGGAAACATGGGCTTAGAGGATCACTTGGTATTCTTTTAGATGTCATTACCTAGGATTGATGAAATAGCTAAGAAAGTGGACCCACTTTCTTGAGAGAAACCACCCACGTTAAAAGTTAAAACTAGAGAGATTTGATAGATCAAAACCTAATGTATGTCTAAGCAATTATATCCTATGTTTTGAAATCTATACAAGCTTAAGATATCTCCCATGTTTCTATTATAATATTGATATGGAACTATTAATACCATAGAATGTATCGGAAGCACATACTTAAGGCTTACAAAATTTTTAGTGCATTCATAAGATTACAAAAGTTAGGTCATCTCAAACTATTTTGGTTATATATGTTCATGCCATGTACCTAACTAACATAAAGTACTTTTAAGTGATACAGATACATGCATATTTAGGTCATATAAAGTTCCATATTTTGTTCCTTAGTAACCACTAATGAGATCTTGTCTCTGTTATGACACTTTTATTAAGACATAGTCATAAGGTAACCTTTTTCTAGAGAAAAAAGGCAATTTGCAGTTGTTGAGTGCAATAGTGAGTTCAGTGAACATTTATATCTATATTTGAAGATTCTATTCCCTCGTTAGTTATTATTCCAGTTATAGTGAACATTATATTCACAATTTAAACCTCTATTACTATAACAAAGGAAGATCAGCTAGATTGACTATCAGCTCAATCTTGATAATTTTTTCATTTCATATTCCTCTTTGTGTTGGTAATAAAACATGACAATAATTTAGATGGCAATGCATAAGTTAATTTTAATTTGTTTTATCCCATGAATCTTCATTTTGTTATTTATGACTAGGTGGGACTTTTTGTTAGTGTATATGCCTTAAAACTAATCATATTGGTGATTGTAATTTTGAATCATGTTATTTTAATGGCAATTTCAATTATTATATTTATATATATTATCTACGTAATATATTCAATTATGATAATAACCTTAGGATAATTGTATTCTTAAATGTCCCTAGTCATATATCATTGTGGATTAGGTTACTTTGATATGTTAAGATTAGCATGTGTAAAGACTTATATGGGATATTAAATTTACATATGAGTACAAGTTAGAGAACTCGTATACTGGACCGACTCATATTAAGAATATTGCATGGATCGTTATATGAATGTCATGAGTGGTTCTTAGTGATCATTATTAATATGGTCCTTTGACTTGAGATCACCAAGGTTCCCTACATGTGAGTTTCATATTTTGATACTATTCTATGTCACTAATAGTTGAGTGAATGCAAGGGTAGATATTGGATATGTCACATATCATGCGGAGGGGTTTGTGTGATCAAGATGGGATTTGTCCCTCTTATATAACAGGAGTAACATTTGTGGGTCCCTTGATTAAGTAAAACTGAGAAAATGCATGACCATACTCAAATGAATTGACATGAGATGTCGATTACATTTGTTTTAGTCAGCTTGCTTAGGAATCAAGAAACCTTAAGATTGGGCTATACGGGAATGACACGGTCCATGTCTCGTGCTCAATCTAGATGTATAGGACAAAAAGACATAGGTGATGATCACGTGTAAAGGTTTAGTCAAATCACCGACTTTCTCATTACTTGGGTAACAATGATGTGTTGCTAGACACCGATCATTGTTTATGATCATTAATATGATCAATGGTCATTGCTAACATAATGAGAGCCTGTAGGGTCACACACTTAGAGCCTAGTGAATTTGGAATTAATGGACTAAATTGTTTGGGCCTAATATTTGGGAATTCATATTATAATTATAAGGCCCAATAGTAAGCCTATAATTGTACATGGAATAAAGCTCAAATAGGTTAGGTTTTTCTATGCACCTATTTAAATAGGCTTGTTAGGTAATAATAGTTGATATTATCATTATTCACGCGCTCTAAAAAGGCACAGAAAAATCCTAGCACCTCTCCTTGACCAAAACTCCTAAAGAGGCGTAGCTAGCATTACGAGGTGAAAGGAGATTAATTCCAACCGGTGTTTGTATGGACATTTATCGATGATTCACGGGTTCGTGTGGATACTTCAGAGTCTTCGGCTGAAAGGAAGCTGAAGAAGTGATTAACGACCGAGTTCTAGAGTCATCAATAAAGGTATTGAATGAACCCTTATTCCAATTTAACATTTTTGCATGGATCCGATGGATGGGATCGATTTATTCCGCTGCGCTCGTATGGCTCCCGATCCCAACACTTTTGCAAGATCATGGTTTGTAATGCAAGTGGTCCAAAGACAATTGACTTGTGAATTTAGAGAAATAGGTTGAAATGCGGGGGAGGAAGGAAGGACTAAGTGCATAATATCCTAATTAGGAATTAAACTATACTTTCATTATTGGTAGGTACTAGGTATGAAGTTCTAGAGAAGTTCATGATAACATAATCTATTATATCATAAAAGAAGAGATCATTCAATTATTGATTGGTGCTTGCTATGGTGCCCCTAAGGGTTTGGTACCCGGAGTGGTGTGGCAAAATACAAGCCATTGGATGAGATTACAAAAGTCTTAGCATTGACTTAATAATCTCATCCAATGGCCTATATTTTGCCACACTACCCCGAGTACCAAACCCCTAGGGGCACCTTAGAATTCACCTTATTGATTAATAGAAACATTTTTATGCTTAATTAGTAATGGTTGCGTGGTTGATATCACTTATAATATTTCACTTAAAACTTTATGCCATATTATCCTACCTTTTCTTGCTATCTCATTTCTAGGATTATATATTGACTTACTCTTTTTTCCTAGTCTTTTGTTTGCTCTACTCTATTAACGTATTAGTGAGCTTTGTCATATCCATGAGAGTGCTGTAATAGACATAACTTATGGCGGCAATTTAACAGTAAGTGCAAATTGTCTTATTATTGGTATACATGTCTTCTTATTGTCAAGTTATGGATTAGTAATAAGAATTGATGTTGCATATTGGATTTTGGTTCTTTTGGATTACACTATGCCCATTTTCCTTAGAAAACACCTAGTAGAGTCCAATGTGCTTGGCAAATACTATTAAGGATTTTTAATAGTTTGAGTGTTTATTATTTAAGGGATTGTATGGTATTAGACAAATTCATGATGATTCAAAATCATGTTTTCTTTTCTTTCCATTTAGGTGTATTTATTCTCTTTAATGAAAACTTCATTGGCTTTATATTAGCATCACTTACAGGACTACTTCAAAATCACATATTAATTTCTTAATGTTTCACCATATATTCTAACATCATATGAAAAAAATTCTTAGCTAATACATGATATAAGTGGACATTATTATGAGTTTAAACTTGTTTTTTCGCAAGTTATGTATGTGTTTTGTTAGTGAATAGGATTAATAGTACATAAAAAATGAATGGAATAAAACCTTAGTCAAGCAAGAGATAGCATGTGATTGTATTTTGCCAAAGCACGCTTATTTGCCTTTTTTTTATCTTCGAAGCTTAGCTTCATTTTGATTGTATATTTAGATTAAAGTATTATTCGCAAATGACATTGGTAGAATTAACTAGAACATCACAGTGCCTTGTTGATATTGTGTGGACAACATTGATGTAATCAACTATGGGTAGCAAAAGAGTGAGCAAAGAAGGAGGTGTTAGAGAGGTAGTCAATTAGAAGCAAATTCTACATGTGAATAGGGATAATGATGAAAAGGTTGATAAGGTTTTCTTGAATTTGACTATGACAGAGATAATGGTAATAGAATTTGAAAATGAAGCAGTGGCTTAGAATTTTTATTATAGATATATAGCTGTAATAGGTTTTTTGATGAGATTATCAAACATTGGTTGGAATAAGAACTATGAGATGATTTGGCACAAGTATGTGTACAACTCCAAAGGTGAACAGGATACTAAGTACATTAATAAATGGGATAGGACACAAGCACATGGAGCACTAATGAGATGTAATTGTAAGGCATTATTGTATATTCAACTTAACAAGATGACGAACAAATGGTTTGTTCATAAATTCGTAGAAGAATACAGTCATCCTTTGACATCTCTTAAGCATACGTAATTATTAAGATCATATTGGTAGATTTATGAAGTAGACAAAGCAACTATAAGCATCATGTTGTCACATGGAGTGAAGCCATGCCACATAATGGGTTTGATTGTTAAGTATTCACTGGATTATGAGCATGTTGGTTTCCATTGTAAGGATATGTATAACTACATTTGTAAAGCAAGGAAAGGTGTAATTATGGATGGTAATGCAAATACAGCCTTAAATTACTTGAAAGGCCTTGGTGAAAATGACTCTTTATTCCATGTGTGATATATAACAAATTTTGATGGACAACTAGAACATTTATTTTGGTGCAATGATGTATTTAGGGTGAACTTCGAATGTTTTAGTGATGTCTTGGCATTTAATTTAACATACAAAATTAACAAATACAATTTGTCATTTGTCATATTTTTTAGTGTGAATTATCATAGGCAAATTATGGTGTTTGAATGTGCATTAGTAGCCAATGAGAAAGAAGAGACCTACAAGTGGTTGCTTAAGGTGTTTGTTAATGCCATCAATGGAAAAAGGTTAAGCTCTATTATAACAAATAGTGATAAAGCTATGAGGAAGGCAATAAAACATGTCTTTCCTAATGCAACTTATAGGTTATGTGCTTAACACCTTGAACGTAATGTGCAAAGCAATATTAGAGATGTCAACTTCATATTCTAATTCAAGACATGTATGCTAAAGGACATTGATGTTGAAGAATTTGAGATGAAATGACGATTAATTGTGAAAAACTTTAGAATTATAGAGAATGATTAGATGCAAAAAATGTATAGGAAGAAAGAAAAATGGGCAGCTGCCTACTTAAAAGGGAAATTCTTTACTAGCTTGCAAACAACTTCCTATTATGAATGTATGAATTCCACCATTAAGAATTACATAGACAAAAGTTCTAACTTAGTGAAATTTTTACATCATTTTTAGCAAGCTTTAAGTCATGCAAGGTATAATGAAGTGAAAGTTGATTATAAGTCCTTACACATAGAACTTGTGTTGATTACTACATTGAAATCAATTAAGAAGGGTGCTACTTTTATCATGACTAAGGAAGCATTTTTCTTATTTTGTGAAGAAACCAAGGCAGTCATGCATGTGTTATGGTCAACAAAGATCAAAGGATGGCAAATAAAATTTACTTTGCAAAGAAGTATGGTGGAACCAGAACTATTTGGAAGGTGTTGTATTACAAGGCAATAAACAAGTTCAAATGTAGTTGTGGTCGATGGGAATTGTTTGGAATTTCATGCTATCGTGTCATTTGTGTGATGGTCCAAGAAAAAGTTCATGAATTATTAAAAAGTTATATATTGAAATGATGGACAAACAATGGCAAAGGAATTGATGGCTTAAATGTTATATTGGAAGGAGGAAACGAACACATGTATAAGTTACATTTTTTATCCTTTTTACAAAGTCGTAAATGAATGTGTAGCCTCACAGCAAAAACTGCAAAAGACTTCACAAATTTGCAGTAGCAAATTTATAGCATTACAAATAAGTTAAAGGTTGGACAAGAAAATTTGAAAGGTAAGATTGGGCTTGGAGGGCAGGGATTAGAGTTGAATGAAGGGATGAATATGGTTTTAGACCCTATTTGTGTAAAGAGTAAAGGGCATTCAAATTCTTCAAAAACCCAAAGTATTAAGAAAAGGAGTAAATGTTGTGGAAATTGTCATATTGAAATGCATACTCATAAGACTTGTCCATTACTTTGAAACTCACAAGATGCACCATAAAGCACACCATATAGTAGTTCTATGATAAATGAAACTGGTTGTGGGCTAGATGGCATTGATTTGTCGATGGTAATTATGTGAATTTTTGTTTTGCTGACTTTTTCTTTCATCTTAACAAAATCATAAGTTTGTCACTACAATTACTATGAACCTTTTGCTAGATTTGCTTGCAGGGTGGTGATAGTAATTTTACTTTTTTTTTAGGAAGGCATAGGAGGTATTAATAGCTAAAAAAAGAGTATGTGGTGGAGAGTGGATGGTATTGAACCAGATGAGGTTTGTATTTTTTTCTAATCTTGCTTATTGTACATGTTGTAACATTGATATGTGGGTTGGAAACTATTTATTTGATGGATTGTGCCTAACCATGATGGATAATTGTTATTGTGTAGGGTGAGAATTATAGTAGTTTTGATGACAGTACCAAGAGACATTCAATGGGTGGATGAGTGTTTGACTAGCTAATGCTTTTGCAGAATCATATATTTAAGTCATCTAGTATGTTTTACTTTGTTAGCACTAATTTAGGACTCTTATTTTGGTCTTAATATCAAATTGACATATAGTATGATGGTATTCTATCTTTTGAATTAATATAAGCATGTGTTGTGCACTAACCACATTGAAAAGGCTAAATTTGCATGTTGTGCATATTACTAAAGCCATTGAATACTTCAAATTATAAATATTCAATTTTTTTTTTGCATTTGTTATCTTCTTTTCTTCCTTTTCCTTCCTTTCTCATCTGAGAAGTCATGTTCATTGCAATTGATTGGGATTGATTAAAGCTTTATCTATACTTTCTCGACTATAATTAGTAAATCTTAAAGTTAAAGAGCGGATATGTTTGAGTTTGCTATAGTCATTTCAATTGTACCCTATAGAATGTAAATCTTATTTGTAAGTTCACTTATACTTGCATTCATTCACTTTAGATTGTTATGACAAAGAAGTATCCCCCTTCTTGCCTTTCAAACACTTGTAACAAGCAAGTTCTTAACTAATAAAGGATAGAATTGGTAGCCACACATAAAGTTGCAACAATGACATGGGCCAATTTGCTTGTTTAATTACGTAATTTGTTAGTTCTGCTGGAATTTTTCATGCTTGCCATTGTAATGATTCTAGTTCAAAGATGTTTAAAGATATAGAATATTACAGTGTTCATCCTTCAAAAGGATCATCAAGTCTTAACCTTATTAAGTATTTCCTGCTAAACATGTATGCAGAAAGTAAGACATGCAAGAACATGGTGACACTAAATTAAATTATGCAAAGTTTTTAAATATAGATAAAGTTGGAGCACTTCATCTATGACTTTGATATTCATTGATTCATTAGGTAACAAGAAACCTAAAATGAAAGATTTTTGCTATAAATTTACTATGTTAAGCTAACTAAGATATACTTGTTATATTTATGTAAAATCTAGAAATGTAGTATGGCTTTTCCCTACTCCTTATTTGGGATAAATAGACATCTAGTTGGATTAAGTCAAATAACTTCTCATGCAGGAAGAACATGAGAGTTCTACTTAATACTAGCATCAAGACTATATAGGATAGTAAAGTTGTTTTGGCTGAAGAGAACTGAACAACATAAATTAAAGTTTTAAATGAGCTTATCTAAAATTGATCATTTTTTTGCCTTTGACTTAGATCCATCTAGTTTCATCTTGTTTCCACTTGTTATTAACTCATTTGATCTAACCATTTCATTGGTTAGAATATTTTCAATTAAGGGTACATGAGATTCTGATGTAAAAGCTCCCATTAAGGATGCAATGACAATTTTCAGAAAAGATATCCTGTTATAATTGTTTTAGTTATTCTAACATTTTATCTGGTAATACATCATCTTCAATTTTGATATTTTTATTTTAGTTACTTGATATTTTAGAGTAACCATGTTTTTGAGACATTATATCCACTTCAATTCTTTGCCATTTGAAAGTTTACATATTTAATGTAAGCTTAACATGGAATTAAAACTTCAAATTATTTGGATCTTATTTAACTCTTGCCTAGTTATTTTTTTTCTTATTTACAAATAGGCTTACTCCACAGTTTACCTAGTGGTTACTTCATATTAAGCAAGCACCTTCAATGTGGTTAATTTGGCCTTGTGTGGATTAATTGGTATAATAATAGCTTATATTTTTGTTTAGCTTACCAAGTATTACACTAACTACAAGCATGAGCCTATGTGTGCCTTAACCTATCTAGCTCTATGGGTTATGGGACAAATATAATTGCTTGAGTTAGTTTAAGTCTGGAATCAACAGCATTTCTTGTCATTATCATTAGTATATCAATTGTCTTAGCTTTTTGGGTTGGTCACACATTTGGATTAGTAGATGATAGAGGAAAGCCAACAGGTGGGTTGTTTGGCACAATTGTAGCAATTATGGGGATGCTAAGCATTGCTGCGTATGTTCTTACAATGGATATGTTTGGTCTTATACCTGATAATGCTAGAGGAATTATAAAGATGAGACAGTAGGTAACCTTTGGCTAAAATGGCTAAATTTTATTTCTTAGATTTTTGATATTCTAGATGCAGTAAAAAGGATAACCATTGCTACAATCAAAGGATTTGCCTATCACGACCTGATTTTGATCATAATCGGCATAGATTTCGTTATCGATTTTTACAAGTCTTAATAATTTTACTCTTTCTACCAAGCAAAAATTTTCAAATTTCAAGAGAAACTCAAATTATACTATAAATTCTTGCAAAAAAAGGACAAATCCCTCCTTGTTTTTGGACATTTTTTGAGAATCACATGCCCTATAATATAAAATTTGTTTTAATTCCAGATATGATAGTATCATACACATACACACAACATAATTTCAATTTCAAATTTACACATGTGTAACAATCCAACACATTGTAAATCTTTATTTGAGTGCAAATTGCATTCCCAACTATCAAATTTTTAGTAAGGTGATCTTATTTCTCTATAGATACAACAAATTGAAATTTTAACCTGGTGATGCTGATTCAACCTTAAAAGTTCTGAAGCATCCACTTTTTCCTATTTCACAATTTTACAATATCGTAATTATAAATATTGATGTTATCTATTTTCTTTTCAAACTTTCTATTTCAAGGTCTAATCATAATATAATTATATCTTAATATCTTAAATTATACTTTATCCAATTCCTCATATTAATATAGTAATAAAAGATTTTCCCTAATATAAAGATTTTTAACTTATGATTATGTATGTAAAATAACAAGCCTTTAGAATTTAAAAGGCTTCTATTCATAAAGGCATCATTTATCTTATTTCTAGATATTACGATTCCATATCCAAATTATGATATACTGGCACGCCATATCATCAACTCATTGCTAAAACATTCATTCCTAAGATTTACTTTTAATTGAAATATATCATTATTTTGGACTTTTTTTAGATCGAAACTATATAAATATGAATATTTTAGCTTAAGGTTTTAAAAGACTCATTTACACCATTTGATCATTTTAGATCATTGTTTTCTTTATTTTCAATGTTATCATAAAATATCAAAGATTTTCATATATAACAACTCTTTTGGACTAAAGTAATAAAAAAATAATATATTAGATTCTAACTATCTAAATATACTTTAGATACACTAGTTCAATACTCTTGAGTATAAAATCTTTATTTTATTAATATTATATTAAAAATTTAAAATAAAGAAATAAAGTTGGGACTTTCTAATTCAAATTCAAAATTTTAAAAATATTAGAATATAAAACTTTAGAAATACTTTAATATTATTATTCTCACATTCTATGACATAGAACTTATTTTCCAAAACTAGTACTTAAAAGCTATAATATACATACAATGAGTTATACTGAGATCAAGTTGGAATCATCAAGAAATATCAAGACATAACATATCATATTTACTTAAATCATATTATTTTAACATTTTTCTTAACATAAAAGAAAAAAAAAACATTTTTCTCATGTGTTATTTTATGTTTCAAAGCAAATATGTGGGTTTCTTTGAATCATGCGTAAATCTTTCAAAATAATAGAATAAATATTTTATTCCTAAGACGTCAACAGAATTCAAATGATACCATTCGCATATCATTCATCATCAAAATACCATAACTAGTGATATATACTATATTAAATAAATTCGAATAGTCGTTTAGCCTATATCATTTCAGAACTACCCGTATCACGCCCTTACTTCACTGTCTTGGGTATTTAAGCAATAGTTTTCAGAAATTATGTAAGCCTTACTATTACAATAGATAAATTACAATAAACAATTCACAATATAGTTCTTAAGCTAAAAATATCCTAAAAATCCATATCTTAAAGTATAAAGTTTTATAAATATATAAGAAGTAAACTCAATCCATCTGACAGAAATATTAATCTATATTCTTCCTTCTCACCTAGCTCTCTTCTGAGCTTTACCAACAGGGGAAAGAAAAGCTTGAATTCGTACGAGTTTGAAGGAAGAAAAGCAACCTCCACCACCAGAAACTGCCGTGTTTTGTGCCGCCTCCTCTCATGCCAGCTGCCGTCGTGAAAGGAAGGGAAATGAGCTGTGGCAGCGTGGCATTTCATCGGCATCTCCCAGCCCGGTAGACCATCCTTGTACACGATGGAGCTGCCACGCAACGGCAGAGATCAGCTGCTGTACCGGCAATGCTAGCCTGTAGGCGAGCGGCGCCACGCCGGACGAATAGCAGCTCGTAACTATGGTGGTGCCGCAAGGGAAGAAGGGAGAAGAAGTGAGAAAGTGAGAGAGAAAGGCTGATGAGAGAGAGTGCGGTCTGTTATCTCTTTTTTTTTTCTCAGATGAAAAGCGCTGACTTCATAAAGTGAGAGGCAGGAAAATAAGAAAATAAACTGAGAGACAGAGAGCTTGTGCATGACGGGAAAACCCTTTTTTAAAGCATGACGGGATACATAAAAAGAATAAAGGGCGCAGAGAGGCAGTGCAGAGATAAGGACAAAGGGCAGGGTACGGAAACAGTTAAATAAAAGAAGGAGTTGCTGTACCAGTTGTAGAAAAAAATAAACAAAATAATAGAAGTGAATTAGTGAGAAAAATCAGGAAAGAGCAGGGGCACCGACTTTTGCCGAAATGAGTGGGGAAAATAAATAAAGCAACGGAAAGTTTTGGGGTTTGATATTATGCTTCTCACTTCATCATAAGCCCAATTTTTTTTTAATTTTAACCATTATTTCATGAAGATTATTTCTCATCCATCATTTAAATAAAAATCAATTTTTATTTTTTTTAATTTATTTCATTTAAAATTCTTTCTAATAAATTTTTTTATTCCTCCCTCAAACATGTATATAAAAATATATATATTTATAATAACATGACAAACTGAAAATCTTAAAATATTTGCTATTTCCCTCAATTCTCAAAAATAAATTTATTAAATATTATCAATTAATTCACAAAATTTTATACTTAATTACTCTTTTCAATTTGCACAAAAATCTTCATAAAATATTTAAACCTTGAATTAAAATAAATTTCATATATTATCTTATGTATTATTTTCAATATTCCAAAACTTCCAATATGGAAAATAAATTTAAAATCAAATATCAACTGAGTCAATAACTAATCATCCACGAATAATGAAATTTATGAATTTGTAGATTTTAACTTGAGATATGACATTGCCATTAGTTTAATGTCTCTTGCATATTTCCTATTGTTTAGTGCTTATATGGATAAGATTTTTGCATGCATTTGCTCATGAACCTTTTAAATAGGTGTGCAACAGAATTTGCCTGTACTTTATTAATGGTTAATAGCTAATTTCTAATCTCTATTAGATTGTACATTTCTCTTGACTTGCATGCTTTGATCAAATATCAGGTTAACATTACAATTCCAAAAGTAATCATTGATGGGTTGTTGGGTTCCATGCTTATTTTCCTTTTTAGTGCTTAGGTTTGTTCTACTATTAGCATAACTACAGAAGAGATTATTAGTGAAGTGAGAAGGCAGTTCATTAAGAGGCTTAGTATAATGGTAGGTTTAGAAATCTAAAGTGACTTTAGTCATCTACATTAATTAATTTTGAATTGTGATTTTTTAGTATTTCTTATCTAAACATGTTTCTACATGATTTCAAAAAGAAGCCAGATTATGGTCACTGTGTTGGTACTATAGCATCTGCATCATTATAGGAGATGGTTAAGCCTAGTGCTTTGGCCATTATTTCACTTGTTGTAGTTGGTGGATTAATTGCTTTTTATTTTTCCCTTACAAATTTTTTGTAGGCATGCTGACATTAGTCAGGAAATTAGTGTATGTTTGCAAGTTTGTCTTGATGATTATTTTCTTAGGAGGTATAATTTCATGTTGATTGGGTAGAACATAGATCATATGGATATTATTTAAATTCATAATCATGAGGTAAATAGCATATTTGTGGTCAGCAAAAAAATATTGTATAAGATAATACCCTCATAGAACATTTTATGGTATTACTCTATTCTCATGAGTTTTGGTTGTATCCTCTATAGTGACACTTTGAAGCTTGAATGTCCCACGAACTAGTTATAGATAGTTTCCTTTCATACATAACATACTATTTAATGCCTTAACTTCTTAATTATAGTCTTATTCTACAGTTTGATACTTTGTCAAGGAAATTCTTTTTACAAAGGGGAGTTCTTAAGTGTAGTCTGCATATGGGCTTAAGAGCTTTGGTGTTACCATTTGTATGTTTCTTTGGGTGACTATCAGTTTACCAGAGGGAATGTCTCATACTCTTGTAATAAATGGTTTAGTTTGTACCTACCTTATTAGTTATTTCTTTCCCTGATCAATTCTATCTTTGCTGACAATTGTCAACCAACATCTAATGTTCAAGGTTTTCAGCTATTTTGGAAGCCGATTTGTTCTTTACTTTTCCTTTTCTTTTATGGATAGCCTGATTGATCATCTAATTTATTTTCTTTGCAAGAACAATTTGTTGAATATTGATATCACTTACAGATATCTCTTGGTGAATAATATTTTTGAAAATCTAGTATTAGATAATACCCAATAGCATAGTGTGATCCATGTAACTAACCTCACTTAACGGAATAAGGCTTCATTGTTATTGTTATTGATATTACTTGCAAGTTTTCTCTTTCGAATTTTGGGCTACTACACAAAGCATCCCTTACTTAGGGCTAAAATTATGGTTGCCATGCCAATGATTGCTACAATTATTGGTATTTTTATGGAACTTTTCCTAAAAACATTTAGTGGTGCCTAGGATAATGCATAGAAGTACATAGAGAGGGGAATCCTCAGAGGTAAAGGAAGCAATGCTCATAAAGCAGTTGTAATTGGAGATACATAAGTTATTCTTAAGGTTGTCTTTATTTTTATTGTGATGGCATCAATATATGTTAATGGCTTTTTACGGTGTTAGAGGAAATATTTGGAATACTCAATCCTCATTGGTTGCTAAATAGGTCTTGGCTACCTTGCGGTGGTCCATACAATCTAGTCATGGGTTTGATATTTTGTTATTTCAGTTATGGAATAAGTTTTATTAGATTTCATTTATTTTACATGTGTTGTAATATTCTAACTATTTTGTAGTGTGCGAGACCCATTTAAAGACACGATTGGACCATGACTTCATGTTCAAGAACTACAATTTGAGCTTATGCCATATAGACTACCGTTTTTAATCACTTCATCATTTGTACTGAAACTTATATTTGAATCAAATGATTTAACATAGAATTTTAATGTGAATAATTAGGTGAGATCATTTTGAACATATCATAGCTGTCAAATTATGTAGCCAATTTACAAGCTCATGTGTTCTTAGTTTGTTGATGCATATGGTTGAACTCATTACCAAAAAAGAAATCCTTTATAAGCTTAGCCTATGATTGAGAGTGGTTATATAAAAAAGAAAAACTATGATTTTGTAAAAGGATATGAAAATATGATAAAACTATTATAGAGGGGTCACGAGAGTAAGCACAACGGTTCTTGAACACAATGATTGTTCTACTTGAGGAAAATTACTTGGTAGAACCTTTATCTTTACATTATAGAGATTTCTATTCTATATGAAAAATAAAAAAGGGATTTATGCTTAGAGATACATTTCATGAGTTGTTTCAAAACTTGAAAGCAATATATCTTCTTCTTTGTAAATAGGTTAATAATCATGCAAGTAATACACCTAAGAAAAAGCTGATTGGTATCCTTAGCTATGCATCCATTGAGAAGATGAAGGCAATATCTTAAAAGACAATAATTCTAAACAAAAGATAAAAGTTCCAAGCAAAAGGACCTATCTTTGATAGCCTCTCTAAATTGAACTCCCGTTGCATATGTGTATAAACTCCAATGAAGACAACTACAAAAATTCACTCTTAGTTAGTTAGGGAGTGAAGTTGTCTTCATTTCAAGCTTTTGAACTAACGAGTTTGTAATGTTTCAATTAGTGAAGATGTAGTAATGTTTGCTAAATGGATCCTTCTAGGAAAATTATGTATAGGAGTTGAATTGGAAACAATATGTACGATGTAACATTTCATTGTTTTCAATGAAATAAATATGTGACTTTTATTACTTTACATGCTTTAAATTAGATTTCTAGGAATATGTATGACAAGTTAAAACAAGCTTTAAATAAGGTTGCTTCTAAAAATATTAGCAATAGTGTAAATTATGTTAAGTTCATTGATAATATTTACATAAAAGGAAAAATATGAAGTGAACAGAAGAGCATTTTAAAAGACTGCAATAAAAATGGAATTACTTTAGAGCAAGCATCACAAAATTGTGCAGTAAAAATATCTACCTCACAAGATTATGAAGTAAAAAATTGTACCCCAATTTTCTAGTTTATTTCTGAAGGTATCTGCATAAGGATTAAGCTTATTTCTAATAGGTTGTAAGGAAGACTACATCTTGTGATTTTGGACATTAAGTAAGTGTACGTGATAACCAAAATGGCAAGTTTCAAATTTAGAAACCAGCATGTAAAACTTCATAGTGGGGAAACAAAAATGATTAGGATACATAATTGTTCACCAATTCAATAATTTCATATTCTTAAATGCTATTCACATGATATAGCTTGCTAAGGTTTCTAGCCTTTGATTATGTTTAACCTACAAGCAATACAACCCACATTTTACATCCTCTCTTGATAGACTTATGTGATTAAATTAGTAAAATTCATGAGTACATTAGCATTTACCAACAAGATTAAGCAAAAGAAATGCCCAGAAAAATACCAGTCAAGTATCGAATTGATGCTTGATATCTAAAAGGAGTTGTTGAGTCACCCGTGATTAGGAACTACCAAAAAGCTTACTATTTGATGCAAGTGTCATTGATTACATGATGACAGCAACAACAGTCCTTTGAAGGTCACACAAAATATTTACATAGTAATCTATACTTCACCCTCATAATTCTACTTAAAGTGCATAGTAATATTTCCCATTCAAATAAGAGAGTATAATTACTTCAATGTATACATAGTGGCATTAGCAATAACAAAGTTCCATGGTTACAAGTAAAACAAAAGAGGGTTATGGGTAGGACAAAAGAAGCAGTATCAAGCAGCATTGAAAAAACTCCTACTATAGTATGACATTAAACCCCTACATCTCAGGCCACCATCCTGCAGTATCCTTAACTACAAAAAAATTACTCCAGCAACTTCCACTATCACTTTTTTATCCTTTAAACTAAGGAATACAACAACTTTGAAGCTTCATGTCTGGGCACGGTTTGCAAGCCTTTGACACAATCTCTTCTCTAAGCATGTTATAACCATTGATAACCAGATCTAATGCCAAACACATGCAATTTGCATTGCCTTTCACCTAATAGACATTGAAACATGGATTAGTTGATGAAATGACTAGTAAAGGACAAGAAATACCATTATAGGGGACAATAGTAGATACTTTAACATCTTCCAACCTCCAGAATGATGTTAGGGATATCCACTTTGTAACCTAAAGCCCACAGTCATACCTACACCAAATGAAGGTTGGTTGTAACCATTATATAATGCCATGTACAATTTTATGGACAATAAAACACACTTACTCATTATCTTGACTATGTAGTTATCTTGGTGTAGTGATTGGGAAGTCTCCAATATAGTGGATGGTAATGGTATTAACATCAAAGTTGTCATTCATTAGCAACTCTTTTATGAATTTAGCCTATGTTAACATGGTTAACCTTTATAATGGACAAGCACCTAAGACAATAAAGATTGATATAAACTTTATCTAACTTACCACAACACTAATGGATTGTATCCTGGCACCTTCTTTATTTGCCTCCAATAGAAAGTTGACATAAATAATCTATTTTTCATCCATTAGAATGATCATAAAAAATCAGTAGTCATTGTAGACATTCATTGATATATAAATCTACACTAATAGGCTTCCAAGTTATGGATTTCCAATATTGACACTAACTACTATTCAAAGTTGATAATTCCAAAATAAGCTTGACTGGTTTAGTATGGCATTTTACATAAACCACACCTTGTACCCCCTGAACACTTCCTTAATGGTTAGGTTTTTATCCATAATTTTTTTATTTTTAATTCTACATCATTAATGCAATAATTGTGTATCATATATACTATCCAAGCTGACTCTAAAGCAATGTATCAAAAAATATGGTGGTAAATACCATGCGGTGGCCTTCCTTCCATATCTGTCAACCACAGTCAATCTATTGGCTACTAAGGTCAGAACTTAAAAAATGTTACTGAACACCTTCATGCAAATACATATTACTTTTATCATCAAACAACACACTCAATACTTATATTCTTACATCATTATGTATCCACTATCCTTGGCTTAGAAATGACATCACGTCCCTAATGGCAAATGCATTGTAACAATTAATTAGAATCTCTCTACATATGTTAAATAATTTCATGTCCAAAATAAACTTTCCACTAAACCAAAAAACTAACTTTAGTGTTCAAATATAGGGAGAACTCCATATGGAAATTAATTTACTTTCTCTGCTACATACTTTTTGAGAGTTCATGTGAAAAAATATATAATGCTAATATGAGTTCTATTGTGTCCAAGCTCATAGCATTCATTGGTTAAAAGATAATGTTAAAGTTCTATACAATATAACAACAGTGAGATTAGTTATTAGTATTCATAGGCAAATTGTTGATAAAATACAGAAATTCCTTACCTTAGGCAATACAAATTCATTATCCATTTTCTCCTTGCCCTTTATTTTATGGACCTCGAATAGTGGAACTTAGCGAAATAATTCCTTTCATTGATATTATCCCTACCTATGAATGCAATAGATTCAAGGCTACATTAAAATAGCTTCATGGTGATCAATGTGTTAGTCATTGGCTTCTTACAATTTAAGGTTGTATTCATGTGTCCCCTAAAATATATACAGATACAATGCAACTCTTAATCTTAACATGTAGAAATAACAAATAAAAAAAGAAGTCATTAACCTTATTTGCAATTTTAGGCTTGTAGTTACTGCTTCTATTTAATACCTCATTGATTTTTTTTGTGCTAATGCTAAGCCCTCTAGTAAAAATATGCAATCTAACTTGTCCACAATGTATGAGTCAATGCCCCAAACATTCATTCAAATATTTTTAGGGGTTTAATGTCCACCGACATTCTTTATAAATGCAATAAAAGATGTTATTTGCAAATGTATGGGGATAGGGGTGTGGAGAACCTTTAGCTTGGTGAATAACTTCAAACCTCATTCTTGATGTCTTGCATAATGGTTGCATAGTCCATGATAACATCACATATCTTCATAAAATCCCTTTTTAAACTAGTAACAAATGCTTCCACACTTAACAGTCGAGCCTCTATATTCCGTCAATGTAGAAAAGAAAATTGTTTAAAAGCATAACTTAAATATTCTTTGATTTGTTACAATAAATACAAGCATATATTAAAGCATTCAGTTAAACATTCTTGTTCTATAAATGCAACCACAATCATTGGGTTTCACCCATATCTTGGTAAGAAAGAAACTTAAATGCATTTATTGAACACTACTTGGAAGCAAACACTAACAATAAAAGGAATGAAAAAGCCTATGTATTTTACATGTGCACTAGTATAAGTGTTGAAGGATTTTTTCTTAGAAACTCATACTTAGTTTTAGTATCTTTTGCCTTTCTTCCATGTTTGTGATCTACCTCTTTATTGACCTTAATCCCTTATGGCAATCCAGACATAGCTTCTGATGTGTAGTGTTGAAAACTTGTAATGAAAGAAAGAGGTATGTGGTTTGCTACCATGAAAATATAGCTCCCACCTAAATAGTAATAATACTCTACACACCCTAACATCATGCTATAGCAATCTGGTCAATTAGTGTACGACCGCTATTCAATTGCCAAGGTTTAGTTAAAAGACCTATCCTTTTTAAAGGTCAGTTTCTTTTTGTAAGGTAAAAAACAAATGTAGTTAGCTCTCATATTACACCAGTCAATCTCATTCCATCTTATTGCATTTAATGCATGTCATTATTTGGAATTTTTTACTTGCAACATTAGAATCCAACAAGATGAACTTGGCACTTGAACAAGACACCATAAAATTTGCAATCCTCATCCCCCTAGACTTTACACTATTTACAATTAGTTAGTAGTCTTGCTACACTTCCATGATCCCTAAAATCTTAGTGAATTTCATTCACAATCATCTGTTCTTTACTATGTCACAAGCCTCTAATTGACAATTAAATGGCAGTCACAAATATAATATTGTATTCGCCTATATATTTATACATGATGACTAAAACAATAAGAAAATACTGTTGTTACTTCATTTTGCATAATCATATAACATGTGGTATGTAATATTGGTGATGTTATTTTGTACACATTCAAATATAAGTATGTATATGTTTGAATCTTTAAAATTTTTAAAATCTTCAATAATACTATCTATATTAAAAATTTAGTTTACTTATTACATTTTATGATAAAAGTAAATATATCATATTGTATCTATATTACTTTACTATATTAGTATGTAGATTCTAAGTAATGATAATTGACATGAAAAAAGGAAAAACCAGACAAGTATATGGTGAAGCAAATTAATTAGAAGAAAAAGGAGAAACATTAAGTAAGCTATAAAGTAAGATAGGAATTAAAAAATATATAGTTAAATATAAATAATTAAATTAATTTTTTAAAGTATTTAAACTATTTTTACAATTAAAATAAATTATATTATACTATGTCTAGAAGAAGGGTTGTTAAGAGTATTTTTCTTTTCAAGCATGGGCTATTCGATAAAAACCATAATACATTGGCCCAAAGCATACAACAAGATTGCCTATCACTCATGGCAGCAAAATGCTAATCAAAATAACAACATAACAGAAACTTAAGGACAATTAGGTGGAAAAGTAAAAAAATGAAGTTTTAATGGCTTGACGCATCAAAAGCAATAAATAATATAAAATGCAAATGTAAAAGTTTGTTTTAACTATATAGACTAGTATATTAACCCATGCACTAAAAATCCATGGCATGGATACCTATATCGAAAAGCAAATGAAACATAGACATGTGGTAGAGACTTATTAGAAACGCTATGCAATTTTAGCTATTATGTATTTGTATTTATTTATTTTTAAGAAATAATATTTATAAAACAAACCTAGGCAGTTTTTTACATATGGTGTTTATGGCCATCCAAGTGAAAGGGGTAAAAAATATCCCATGGTAAGGTATTTTTAATTAAAAATAAGAAAGACCTAAGACCTATAATTAGTTTGTGGATTTTTCACAATAAGATAATAATTATGACAATTATATATTTTTTGTGTGATCTTCATTATACTTTTTCATGTTTATCATAAAAAGTTACAAAATTTTTATGTTGTAATTTCAATGATTTTAATTTAATTTATTATTAATGTAAATCAAATTTATACTATCACTTGTTCGTGTATTATAATATTAATAAAAAGTTGTTGAAACTTTATCACTACATTTAAAGATTCTAAAATACTATTACCTTTTTACGCGATGTATTTTCTTTTTATTCATTCATAGTATAAAATATTTTATATTAATAAGACATTAAATTTAAATCTTAATTATAATTAATAATTTTTCACAATTATAACATAGAAATTTGAGTTTAAATTTGATCCGATGTAACATTTTTTACACTAATAGTGAATAAAAGGATGGGACATCATCAAAAAGGTTATTTTATAATTATATTTTATAAAAGTTACTCTCCATGGAAGCAAATGGTGTCAATTATAAGGTTGAGGTACCTTCTTTACTAAAATATAATAGATATGACAATCTGCAAAAGAAAAAATTATAAAAATAATAATAATGATAACGATAATGTCAAATTTAGAATAAAAATAAGAAAATATTTGTCAAAATCCTACTTAGTTCAATGATTTTACCTTACTGACACAATAAAAGTTTTAAGTGTGAATGAAGTGGATATCTTATTTCTATCTTTACACAAAATCATGTGATACTTTATTTGTTTGGTAGGAAATTTGCCATTTGGAAAAATTAATATTTTAAGAAAATTTTCATTAAAAAAATATCTTAAAGGATATATTGGTCGCTAATTGACTTTATAAATGAGGGGATTGAATATTATGTTTACTCTAATAATTTCACTTCAAAGCTTCTAATAATAAGCCTTAATGACAAAAAATAAATTAAAAAAATTGAAAATAAATAAATAAATACACCCCTCATTTAATATTATATTATATTATACATATAATTATTTTTTTATTTTTTTATTTATCCATTTTCTTATTTTAAATTATTTTCCTTTGCAACATTAAATTGTAGTTACATCCAAAAAACACAAAAGATGTTAAATTGAAATTTAGGTACAACTCTTTCCAATGCAAATAGTTGGGGGTTTGGCGTTATTTTCTTTTTAAGTAGTTGAATTAAATATAAAAATTTAAAATATTTATTTTTTGATAATTTTTTAATTTAATCCATTAAATGGAAATTGATGGACAAGCCAAGTTATCTGAAAGAAGTCCTAATATAATATATAATACCAATCTTCTTTGCTAAGCCACTTTGGGTGTTGTTTAGCATAATATATTTAGAGGAAATAGCACAAATCTTATTAAATATCACAATGGATTCACAACTTGATATATAAGTGATGAAGGGAATATAAGAAATTTATAAAAGTTAATTTTCTAGCACAATCAAGTGCATTAATTTTTATCGAGAAAACTTAATTCTTGGAATTTTATTATCAATTAATTCCTTTATCTACAATGTTAAAGTATTTAAATTACAAATCATTCCAATAAATTATAAGTGTAGCATAAAAATGCTTTAAAAGCAAGGCACATATTATTTTTGAAAGGAGTGAATTATATTTTAAATATTTAAAATCAAATTATTTATTTATCAGCATTTTGTTAAATTAATTTATCAAAAAGATTAATATAATTTTCAGTGTGTTAAAAACTATGCCTATATAATAAAGGAAATTTAAGAATTTACAAAACTTAATTATTAACACTACTATTATTATTATTATCACCAACACTAGTACTACTACAATGTCATTTGAAAATTTGCTTCAAAATATTGCTTAGAAATATTGCTTTAAAATATCTATTTGAAGCTTTGAATGTATGATTTGGGAAAAAAATATTACATTTAAATTGTGATGTCTAAAAAAATGCTTATAAATTAAAAAGAAAAGTTAATTTTAGAATAACTTTAACAAAAATAAATTAATTCTCTGCATATTAAAACTCTATTAAATTCCTAATTGATCATAGTATATTTAATTTAAGCTACATCCTTAAAAAATTGATATAAAAATATTGATAAAAATAAAATAAATCTATTTTATTTTAACTTTTATAATTTTTTAAAGGAACAATTAATGTTTTTTGTTGGTATTCACTTTGTCAAGGTCAAAAATAAGATATTTATAGCAACAAGTTGCCTTTTTCTCCTAGTCTAAAATACCTATCATCCAATGCTCATCAATTTACCACATGTACAAGGTTGGGATGCTTGCACTTTCACCCAATGCACCATACTTATGATTGTATCTTTTACATAAAATTAATGCGTATAAATAAAATATAATATTAAAATAATTTCATAATAAAAATATTTTGTATGATTTTCATAGTACTCAATAATGTTGATGTATAAATTGTAAATAATAGGAGTAAAAAAATTAAATTATGCTATAAATTGGATAAAAAGAAACAATATGTAAAATGTCAAGTTTTAAAAAAATTTCAAGAAAATATTTAAAATTACAAATAAATAAATTTTATTTTAATTTTTAAAATATTAATATTAAAATATATTATATAATTATATGATTTGATTACGACTTTCTACATTAGATTTGTTTGTGATATTAACATCTAATCTATAAATAATAGGAGTGAATATGAAAATTGGAAAGAAGAAAAAATTAAATGAATAAAAAGAAAGGAATGTGAACTTTAATATTAAGTAGTATAGCGGTTAACACACATATACTCTTAAATAAGTCACTTAAATTTAATTTTTAACTTAAATAAGATATGTCTATGCAAATAAAGTATATTATATATATATATATATATATATATATATATATATATATATATATATATATATATATATATATATATTATTAAGTGAGATAGTGTTTGAATTACAAATAACCTCAGTGAAGTACAAAGGAAAAAAATTGTAATGAAATAATTAAAAGGAAGTAAAATAGTATATACTTATAAAGTTTTGATAAAAATTGAATTGATTTATATTTAATTTGAAACATGACACTTCCACTACAAAAGATTTGGCATATAGTGGCGATTTTTTAGGCATTTAATGGCAGTTTAAAATGCCATTAGTGGAAATAATGCGGTTTAAATTGCCGTTAGTGGAAATAACAACAGTTTAGTGAATTGCTAAAAAACTAGCCACCAACTCCTGAATAATAGTGATTAATCAAAGGCACTAGAATCCTATGCTTTTCACATTACGATGGGTAGTTTAAACATTAGTTGTAGTTTAAAACTGCTATAATATTGAAAATGATATACTTTCAAACTACTTTTATGGTAGGTGAATTTTAACCCCATTTTAGAGGCAATCATAGATCCATTGTTATTTCTTAATATTTTTTTAAAAAAATTTAACTTACCATATTTATTTAATTTGTAGCAACAATAGCACCTATTTAATTTGCAATATATATAATTGTATATTCATTCCTATATTTCTAGTTATAGCTAGAAATGACCAAATAAAATTGACAATAGATTTGCAACAACAAAATGAATTTCATAAAGGTCATATCATTAAAATGTAAATTCATATCTTATAATTCATAATTGTATGAAATGTTGTGCAGTAATAACCAAAATGAATTACATTGTCCTACATTTATATGTATACATTCATATACAATAAAAATAATAAAGATGATTGAAACTATAATATCTTGCTATGATCACTAATATTTCTCCCTCCTCAAGATCTTCTGGCAAGCATTGGTAAATGTATATCCTCTAAAATAATCTTTTATGAATAATAAAATCCCTTGGTCAATAAGTAAAGAAAACCCATGAAAGAAAATTGGATTAAATGCATGCTTAAAATTCCAAAATTAGCATCAAAATGGCAAGGATGCTTTTTTTACCATTACAAGTTTGAAGATTTCATAAAAAATTATCAAAATGTTACTTGTTAGGAGCTAATAACATATTAATGTAGAATTTTGGTTCATCAACAAATATGTTTGCTTCGCTAGGGCTTCTTAAAAGGGATTTAATTCTATCAAATGCACCCAACTGATATAAGTATAATCTTAGGTGAAAGTAACACTAAATGATGTCATAAAGAATTTAAAACCACTTATTCAAGCCTACTAGCTCATTATAGGAACTATATTTTAAACATAAGGGATTAAGGTTGGAATATAAATAAAAGAGAGGTTCCTCTTCTTCTAGTTAAGCAAATAGGGAACAACCACCAAACAACCAATGCAATATGAAATTATAATGATATAAATCATAGGCCTTAACTCAACTCTCAAGATTTAGGCTTTTCTAAGAAAAGGCTATGTTCCTATTATAAAATCTATGACTAGTAAAGTAGTGAAAAATAACATTTTCCATAGAGGACCAAATTTAGACTTTTTGAACAAGTGAAAATCACTAGTAGAACTTTTACATTCATAAAAAAATGTATGCAAGTAGCTAGTATTTTGTCATCCTTATGCAAGGCATGGAAGATAAAATGCTTCTTCTCAAGTAAGAAATTTTCATAAGCTACCATCAACTTCTTTTGCATGTTCTGTTATAATTTTAAAATAAGTGTAAAAAACATGAATGTATAAGTAAGTTAGTTTTATAACATTAACAAACAAAAAATATGGAGGAAAAAGAGTTATTTAATCAAACTAATTGCTATTTACCAGTCAAACCAAGAAACAAAAAGGTCAAAGCACTTCTAATTATTATATAGACATTTAGATTTGAAAGTCATAAATGTTAGGTTTTTAGATCAATATACGCAGTAGAATTTTAAAATTTTGATTCAAATCCTACCTAAAATCCATACAAAAAGGTATAAATCAGTATTATGGTTTTACCTTATTTGTGCTCGTGTTCTTTCTGAACAAATCCTTGATAGACCAAGATGAATTAAATGCCGGCCGAAAGGTACAGTATCTCTATGGTATCTACACGGAGTAAATAATAACTTCTCCCCTTCATGAAGCTGTTAGGATTTGTTTCTCCCATTAGGATTAGGATTGAGCGTTTTTTAGTGATTTAGGGTTTTATTAAAGCTAATGTACGTTAATATAAAGTGTTGCCTTCAAGTCTTTTTATAGAACTATAGCATATCACAATCCTAGTCTTGCTATGATAATGTTTCAAAAAATCCTAATTACACTTAACAACTATCACCTTATCCTTATCATAGAGAGAGTGAGGAGAGATAGGGCTTATCTATTAATTATCTAATATTAAAATTGGCATATAGTTATCTTATATATTAGAAAATAATATTATCTCATAATATAATTATCTAATATCTAATAATATAATTATTTGATATTACTTTAGTATCACATAATATACAATATATATATTACGTAAAAATATATTATTATCTTTAATAATATGTTTATGCATGAAAATAAGTTTAATTAATTAGATTTTAATCCAATTAAAGTCCAATTAATTATTGTCTCATTCCTACTCCTTTTGTGTGACCTTGTAGGTTCTTACTACGTTAACAATGACTCATTGTTGGGCCATATATAGTGAGTGGTATCTAGCAATACATCACTGCCACTCAAGTAGTAAGAATGTTTGTGATTTGACATCCACCTAATATGTGATCAACGCTTTGCATCATAATCCCTTTTATAACAATATCCAAATTGAACTGGACGCATGGAGTATATCATCCTCGTTAATGTTCAATTTATATTTCTTGATAATGAGTAGACTTAAAATAAATGAACAAAATCACATATTAATCCAATTGAGCATGATCATACATTTCTAACTCTCACTCAATCAAGGGGTCTAAGGATATCTCTCTTTTATATAAAAGTAACAAAATCCCATCTATATCACTCACTTCCCTTTGCATAATTCATGACACACCCAATCAATGCCTTACTCGTCATCTAAATTAAGGGTGACATAGGACAACATCAAAGTGAGTAACTCCTCATGTAGGGAACCGTAGTGACTTAAGGTTAAAGAATTATGTGCATTTGTGGTCATATGAGAATAACTAATGACATGTCTATCCATATAGTATTCTTACAGTGGGTTAGTCTAGTATATTGTTCACTAATAATATACTCATATATTGACTTAATATCACATATCCATAATTCATAATTATCAGTCACTATACATGCTAATCTCAATGTATTATTATTATCCTTTTCGCAATAATACTTGACTAGGAGCATTTTAAGAATAGTAAAGCTATTTTAAGGATAATTATTATATTTAAGTTATAATTTCGCAGAGTAATAAAAAATATGAAACAAAATATAATAATTTAAATTGTCTAAAATAAAACATAATACATTGTGTATTTGTTATAATCATCTCTATGATTAGCTCTTAGGACACACACCAATAATAAAGGCATGCTCACTCTTACCAGTTTTTGCTCATTACTAGAGTGCAAGTAATAAGACATTCATTCTCTTTTTTTTTAGCACTCTTCTCTAATTTGATTTAGAAAAATAAAGTTATAGAATAGGTCGATTAACAACATACTAAACTTTAGTATCGTAATGTACTCAGATTTGCCTTTAACAAATAATCAGGATAGGAGTTAACTAAGTTGCTTAATCCCAATAGATTTAGTAAGTTGATTGTACCCATGATTTAGGATGCATATACTTGTAGTTGTACTTTTCCTACTTCCAATGGAAATAGGTATTATGCCATGATTATTTTATTACAAAAAATTATCTCACATCTTTTGAGGTAAAGAAACCTTGTTTAAATTACACAAATAATCGAATGAATGGGCTGGATATAGAACAAGAACAAATGATTGAAATTAATAGGACTTTAGTGGATCACAACTACTATAAACTAATAATTGATCTTTTAAGAATTGCTTATGACAACATTGCAATAAAAATAAAACATAAAATTGAACAAGAGATATGCTTCTGACAACATTACTAGTTTAGCTATTGCATTAAAAGAGTAGATAATATACTCTTAACTATTTTTTTCAACTCTTTAAATAACCTTAATTAACATGCATATGGGTAGACATCATTCTGCCTACAATATTTATAGATGTCCTAATAACATATACATAATAAGTAGGTTTATATGTACTATCACTTTTCTTTAAACCTTAATTCAAATGGTATTTGGACTATCCTATGCATGTATTTATGAAAATAAGTTAAATGCTAAATCTAATAGAATCTTTGGAAAATTTATTATGAATTCATGTAAGTGTGGTTGGTCCTCAAATGCCAAACCAATTCCATGAGTTTGGACTATCACTGTCAAATCCCACATGTTGCAAAAAGCATTTCTAAGCTAAAACTATTAACACTTTATTAGTTTTCATTCATTAAAAGCAAATATGAATTGAGATTTAGCCTTTGGCCATGTTACACTTGAACTATTTGTAAATAATCAAATAAAGATGACATAAATTTTATTATATAGCATTTTAAATTATATAGATAATTATTTAAAATAGATTATTCTCCTAAATTATACATATAAACATATAGCATACCATTAAGCAATTAATCTTGACTGATATATGAGAAGATATATAAAGAAAAATAAGGTTTTGTTAATTTTCCTAGCACTAAAATGTAGTTCTTCTAACAGCTTATATTGTCCTCCTTTATTCAATTTCATGATAGGGATAGTTTTTTAGTGCATCAATGCTTTGTGATTCTTATTGGAAGCCTTGGTTTTAAGAATTAGGCAATGTATAGCTTCTATATTTTGGCAAAGGCTCAAGTCTAAACCTTTGATCCTTAACTGTGAGAGAGAGTTCAAATATTGAAGCCCATTATAAGAGAATTTATACAGTTCAGGTGTTCAGCTACTTAAAATTTTGTGCTATTAGGAATCTTAGTTCAAACTTACTTCAAGACTTTAGTGTATACAAGGTGTGGATCTAGATTTTTCTCACTTCTAGTTTTATAGTTTAAGTTGTATCTATAATTTATCACCACTATTGAGCATTGTTTACTTAAATAGTAAAACTTAGATAAGATTGAAGTAGATCTAAATTCAATTTTAAATAAATAATGATGTCATCTATCCAGACACTAACTATTTATGACTGTATACAAAGGGAGGATAATGGTTTAATTCCTTTTCATTTTGTTTATACAAAAGGATCCTTAGTCAAAAAATCTAATAGAAAATAAAATAAAAGAATTAAATATATTTTATCTTTCTTCTTACTAATACAGAACAAAAGAAGAAAATTAATGCATAACTCATTCAATTAAAGCTAGAGCTATTAGAGGAATAACATTGCAAAACTAAACCTAATTAAACATGAACATAAACTGTTTGATGAAAGATATGATGAGCAACATTATACTTGGTTTAAACTTTTTCTTCAATTCAAAGCTTGACTAAGCTAATCCCTAAATTAATTGCAAAATAACAAATTAAAATAGAAAAACAAGCCAAATTAGAGAGGTAGAACTTACTTTAGAGAAATCAATTTGACATAAAGTGTTTTTGGGTTGCACTTCTCAATTGAGAGCTTCAAGCACATAATGATTCTTGATTGGGAGCTTCAAATTAGGGGTTTAAAGGAATTTCTCCATTGAAAGGAATTTTAAAGCAAAAGACATATTAACCTTTATACACTTTAAGCTTGTAATCTAATTAAATCATAATTTTACTCATTTGAAAAAAGTTTTAAACTATTGAAAGGATCAACCAAATGCCTATAAGAAGCAAATAGACATCTAAAATAAATAGATCTTATCTAAAGAGTTTATTATCTTTTGCCTAGCCTACTTCTCATAAAAATGTGATGTTTAATGAGCCCAATTAGCCGCCTCAATGGTGTAGTACAAAACTTATACGTTGAAAATGTAAATCTAACCAGGCTTCTTTATAGCAAGTTGCCAATTCATGGTGGGTCCCATACTTATTAAATTGACCTATCTTATGATGGCATATGGTTAAGGCATCAATACTTCTACTTTTGCCTAAAGCATCATAGTCATGGCCTTAAATATTTTATGATAAGTATAGGTACATATTCATTTAAAAATATAAATATTAAAAATTAGATATTTGAAAGGTACGTATGAGATACATATCTCTTGTGATAAATACAAATTAAAAATTATTTTTCTAATAATGATTATAAAAAATTATAAAGTTATTTATTCTTAGAATTTAATGATTTCTTTACTTTGCTTTTAACTTTTATATTTAAGAATATTTTTATAAGTTAAAATAAGATTTATAGTAGTTTGATGTTGGTTATTATGTTTTATGATGTCATTAATATATATAGTATATTTTAAATTGTATATTATATATTTTATAGTATCTGTACCTTAATTTCTTAAGAAAATGTTGCACTACATATATATTGTATCAAATACAATATTTATGTTTGCACTTGTGCAACATAGGGGAACAAGCTCATTCACTCCATTATAATACTAGTTTTTATTTATGTTGTTTATCTAAATAAGCTTTTTCCTTTGGCCTTTCTTCCTATCATAATATTTTTGAACTTATAATTTTTTATTTTTAATATATTATAAAGATTCAAATTAACTTTGGTTAACATTTCCAAGGGATAAAGTTACTCATGTTATAAGGGCTTTATAGCTCAGTAATAGAAAGGATATGTTTAATATTTGCTTCACCGCCATAAATAAAGGCACTCGCACTCCAAGTGCTTTATAGCTTAATAATAGTAAGAATGACTTCATCAGAAAAATAACCAAAAATTGGTAGGCAAACAATTTTCTTTAGGTCCAAAAAAAAAAGGATTATTCTTTAACAAACGTAAAAAAAAATATTTATTAAAGGATTCCAAAATTCACACAGAGCTTGAATATCATATGCATGGCAATGATATGTGAATAAGGAGGTGAACTAGGCATTATACATTTTATCCTTGACAAGGATGCTTTGTTATGGCTTAAAATGTCTTCAAGCCATTCCCAATGTAGAAAGTTTTGCCAAATAGAGACTAATTTTACTAGATAACTTCCTTCTAGCTAATGTAGTTAAACGATAAAGAATAACTCTCATGATGGTTAATCTTTAAATAAAGAAAAGATTGAAGCAAGACTGCCTTTAAGTGAGAAAATCGTGTTGGGTTAAAAGTTCAAAGGTCATGGAAAGATGAAACTCTCTAGCAAATGAGACTTGACATAGGTGCAAGGTTAACATAGTGAAGGCCATAAGGAACACTGATTGGCTATTTAAGAGGCAATGTTATTCCTTATTCTATAGGATTATATGAATGAATCAAATTTATCATATATGTCTTCTTGAAGTGTAAGGAAATATTTTTAAAATAAACCATCTTTAAGTTGATAAGCTTCAAAAAATTATGAAGATAAAGCTTAAGAAAAGTCTTTCAAAATTGTTGAAATGATGATGATGATGATAACAACAACAACAATAACAGATATGTTACCTTGTCAATAAGGAAAAACACACCTTTGATATGTAAAGAACAGTAGTAGATGAAATTAAATTTGAAAGAAGCAATAAGTTGCATCCAAAACAATCAACTAAAGTAGTAGATGGTCAATACACAAATAATGAATTTGAAATCAAACAAGGAAACTGATGTCAAACTTTTTTTTTAATATAAGAGCAATATATAATAATGCATTACTTTCAGGAAAGCCTATGAAGCCATTGTAAGTCAACATGGAAAGTTGACATAAAAAATATGTATATTAGAATAAAATTGATTCAATTATACACATCATATATATAAGAATTTACAATTTATATACCCATATATATATATATATATATATATATATATATATATATATATTTATTATTTATTTGTATATCAAATTGGTATCTAAAACATAACTTACTTTAAGTGAATTTAGTAACATTAAATTTTTTTTTTGCATTACGAAATTTTTATTACACAATCAAATAAAAAATAATAAATTGAATGTAAAAGAAATAAATGAGAAATGAGATAATCTATTATAAAAATATATTTTTCCATTTTATTTATTTCTATATTAGTACGTAAACATAAAAAATGTGAAAATTGTTATTTATAGTGAAAAATAAACTTTATATTTACAATAAACACACATGACATCCTTACAAAAATTAAAAGGAAAAATGATTATCCTTTGCTTACAATTCCTTCATATTTCTTGATGGCTTTTAAGGTGCTTGTTTCTATCAATTTTGTATTTATTAACCTTAAGATGATTAATTGCCATGTTTTCTACAAATCTCCTAGGGTTCCCATGTTTTAGTATGAAAATAGGCATGCTTCTTATTTTATATTTATCAAAATTTGGATATAGCATATAAAGTAAGCAACATGTTGACTTTCACATTAAAACAGAGGAAATGTAAGAGACTCATAGCAAATTGAAACAATCAAGCACCTTAATGTCAATTGGAGGATAACACATGTCATCAATGTCGCATAATTGAAATGTTTCAAATCTTATGATCATGGTAATTGCATCAAACTTGGATATCTTATGCTCTTGACCAGCTATTTGAGTATAGAAAATAATTGTGATTTGATGCGATGCCTTTGACCATAAAAGATAGCCTTTGTGATTGAGATCCTGGAGGGTTTAGATCATAATATTCAACATTAAGAAGAAACCAAAATCTCTCCAATTTGCTTCAATTAAAGGATTTATGTTTGCACTTGGGCAATGAAGACAAACATTTTATAAAGAATTTAGAAGGATTTTTGTCCAAAGTCATTTCAAATGCTTTATAAAATTCTTGTGTTTAATGTTAAAGTGCGGATACAATTTCTTAGAAGGTACTTAGATTGATTCCAAAACCTTATAAAAGCACTATTTTTTGGAATCTATTAACAAAGAAGGTTTTTAAGATAAAATGTATAAACTATATTATTAACATTACCTAGACTTTTAAGAAATATTTGGGATTCTCTTAGGGTTCCTTCCAAGGTATGGATACAAGACCTTCCAAATAGCCATTGTAATGCTAAATATCAAGACTTCCACCTCTGACTTAAAAGCTATTTTTTGATGAAAGGTTTCTATCATAAAAGATCATAAATTTGTTGATAAGGAGCCCTATTTATAGGCTGAGAGCAAAGTAATTAGACATTAGTTATTAATTAAAATTTGATGTTATAAATTTGGCCACATATATTGTTACAATGACTTAAAATGTTAGTTAAGTATTAAAACATGTGTTAACTATTGATGAATCATCATAACAATTAAAATGGACTTACATGATAGTCATTAGAACAAATCGATATTATAATTTCTTGTTATTGAATTGTTATGACAATTGAAATGGGCTTACACAACAGTCACCATAAAAACCTGACATTGTAAGTTCATTATAAGTCATATCTAGCTTCATTCATTTAGAATTTTTCAATTTTATTCATTTAAACTTCATAAATTCATTCATTTATATGTCTCCATATTTCAAGAAAATGCCATCATATTAGATATTGATAATCCTAAAATTGACATCTTTATTATTGTCATTTCCTTAGTAAAGACTTTTCAATTATTATAGATTTCTATTATGTAAGCCAAATATAAAAATAACATTCTTTTTTAACCAATTTAACAAAGAACATTATATTTGTTTTGATATGTCTTCTCTTTATTAATTTGTGTAATCTAAATGCTTATTATATATAGAATTTTAAGTAAAAATAACATATAAATGAACAAAGAGAAATAATTATACAAATTTAAAAAATTATAATTGTCATTGCTCTATTTATAATAAAAGTACAAATAGATAAGTAAATAGAAATAATATTTTTGCAAATTTATATAAAATAACTAGATTAAATCATCAATAAATAAAAATTACACATTTACATGAACAACAAAAATAATAGAAAAGCTATTATGTATCAAAATCTTCATCTTTAATACAAACTTTAATGTTGTTACTTAAATTTCTTTAATTTGTATACTCTGAGGATATGAAGGTGGGGGTGAGAAGATGCAAAAAGAAGAACCACTTATTAAATTATCACTCACTAGCTTTTCTACTTCACTTTTACTCTACATGAAATGAAAGGGCATACAAGGGTTAAAATTAAAGGTTAATGTTTTTCCATTCTACACTTTCTTAATGAAAGTAAAGTGAAAGATTGGTTGCCTTTTCATTCACAAGCTCTCTTATTCCACTTTTACTCTATAGGAAATAAAAGATTATACAATGAGAGAAATGAAAGTTAAAGTTTTTTCATTGTACTCTTTTTCGATAAAAGTGGAGTGAGAGATCAATAGTAACATAATACATCATACTTATCATACTTGAGAGCATATTGAAGAGTATGATGTTAGAAGAGTTCATATAAAGTGACAGAGTTAAAGAAAATTTATAGGTAAATGATAGACATTGATTATTAAACAAAACTGATGTTTTATGCTTATGTAATTTTCAATAAGGATTTTGAAATGCTTTTTAGATGACAACTGCCAACTAAAACCAATGTCTTATACTTCTATAGTTTCTAATAAGTCTTTTGAAATGCATTTTATATGATGGTTAAGTAAAAAATTATCATTTGAAGTTTCTATGCAAGGTTTAGATGTCAATTATATTCTTATTGTTATTTTGAGTTTTTATATAATTTCAAAAATATTTCTACATTAAAATAAATGTTGATTTTATTATAAACCAATATCTATTGATAGATGTAAAACATTAATTTTGTAGTAGTGAACTCTTTTCCTTTATTATGAAAACATATTGCAAGGTCAAACTTTAGAGTTTCTTGATGCCTAATAAAGAATATTTATTTGAACGGAATTTTGTATTTCTTTAATGAGAAAATTTTGTTGTAAGCAGTATTAGGTCATTACATGTACAAAACATAATTTTTTTATTAAAGGATTTTATTTTCTTTTTACAATCAATATTATATCAATAATCACAATCAAATTAGTATATGCTTGTTATTGAGAATAAGAGGAATAATTACTTATCACAAGATTTTGATTAAATGATTATGATTAAATTACTAATTAAGATCATAGATCACCTTGGCACAGGATTATGTTTTAGTTTTGACAACTTAAACAAAATTTTGTGGATGAGCATCCATTATTTGTTATATAGTGGCATTAAGTTATTTTGAGACTTCTCCCCCTATAATGTTTCAAATTCAAAGACATAACTATGTAGAGTTGTATTAAGTGGTAAATGGATCAATGTATTATAACTTATTCCTCTCATAATATTAAATTAATGTTATATGTCTTGGTTCCTTGCATAAATTTTTATTTCTCTCTAAAAACACTATTAATATGGTACATCATGAATTTAAGGATAAATTACTTCAAAACTTCTTCCCATATAGTTTATCCCTTGTACCTTGAAGTTTGCAATTTGTTTCCTTAAATTATAGTTGTGAGCAATTTATCCTATTTCATTATAATTTCACCAATTTTCAAACCCAAAACATGTGGCGCAACTTGCCAATGACTCATTCTGCTACTTATAATGCTAAGACCATTAATCATGTCATTTTCAAACTAAGATTATTGTATAATATTAAAGTTTTTTTCTATAATGTCATACTTTTTACTCTTTATCCTTTTAAAAAATAAATGAAACCTTAATTTATAATAGTAATTTGAATCAAAGGTGATGAAATTATTGTATTTTGATGTTCTATAGGTTAAAATTAAATGTATGTTGAAAGAATAGGTAAATTACATGTAAAGAATAGTTTAAAAAATTACATTGTTAATGTCAAAATTGTAACATTTGTTAGAGACTCAACAAATTAGAATTACTTGAAGTATTTGGAAGTACGATTAGTAATTAATTAGAAAAGAAACCCATTATAAATATTAGATGTAAAACTCAATGGAATTTTTTTAAGAGAGTGCATAGAAAAAATTTTATAAGAAAAAAGCTTTTTTGTAAATCCAATTAGAAAAAAAATGAAGAAAAGGTTTTTTCTTAAAAAAACTTAATAAGGGTCCAATAGAAAGAAGTCAAGCCCATATATTATTTTTTAGAAAACCTTCTAAAAATTTTGAAGAACTACTAATAATGAGCTCCTATTGCATTTTAGATGTAATTTTGTTTATGAGTTAGAGGTAAAAATGTTATGTTTGATATAGATATTTTCATATTAAAGGAAAAGTTGATAAAGCTATAGGAAGTACATGGATAGGCAAATTTTTTAGGATTTTATATTGATAACATGGGAATAAAGAAAGCTTCCACTAATAATTTTTTAAATATATTAAATTTAAGACTATTTTTTTAAATCACAAAATCATTGAAAAATTCAAGAGAAATATGTTTTAAAAAGTACACTTTGAAAGATAATTTTTTATATCAAAATCAAGCATTCCTCACTTCATTTCATATACAATGTTTAAAGTTCATTGTGATTTTAGAAAAACCCTAACACCATGCATAAACTAGGCATGAACCAATTCAATGCTAGGCTAACAAAATTTTTTCTAGTAGAAGACTTCTAAAAGTTGTGGTATTTTTGCTAATTTCTTTTAGGTCTATAAATTTTTCCATTCAAGAGGAGTATTAATAAGTTGTTCATGAAATTGAAAGTTAATTAAGTTTTTATACTGATGTTTTATTTTATTTTTGAAAGTTTAAGTTTTTAGCTTAAAGGGGAGTGTTAGAGAGTAATATTAGTAATTAGGTTTATATTATCATGAGCTTAGTCATGTTGCAAGCTTGCTTCTCTTGCAATCAAAGCTAGGGGTACTAAAGTCTTTAATTTTCTTAATAACTCTATATAAATAAAGCATTAGCATTTAGTTTTATGCAATAGTTCAACCTATCATTTATTTAATAATATTTTTACTATTATCCCCTTAATTATCTAGCATCTATCTATTTTTTCTCCCTCTAAATTCTAACCATGCTTCTTAACTATTTCAAACTTTCAATGTTGTTTTGATGAATTTTAAAGCCATTTCTATGCATTTAAAAAAATCAAAATAATAAAATAATAGATCATCTTGTTGTTCATACAAGAGGGTTCTTGAATTAACTTATAGTATGTTCAGGAGTTAAGGGGAAAAGAATGGATGACAATAAGAGTAAATGGAAGGGAAGAGGAAGAAAGAGAATGGATGGTTAGGTTATAAGTTTTCCTCCACTTGTTTGTTTGTTTAGGAAATTATCCAAAAAATTCCCAATTGGAAAAATACAAGATGGTTAGTAATAGAGGATTTTGCAAGGTGATTAGTCAATGAGAAGGTTATAAGATAGCCTTCCCTTCCATTTTCCTCCTTCCAAAGATATCATTTGTTCAGTATAAATATGCTTGGTGGAGATCAAAATAAGGTACAAAAGATTTATTTTAGTCACAAATATAGAAATTAATTCTAGGCCTTCATCGTCACTAAGGCTTAATTGTAGCTTATTTCTTATTGCTTAAAGGTATTTATGTTATTTTTTACTTTCTTTAGCTTCTGTATGGATCTTTATTATAAAAGTGTTGTTTGACAATTAGTTGATTCAATTAACTGTTAGCTAGTAGTTAATTTGACTAACTAATAATATTAGCTATTTGAGTAAAAATATTGGATAAAATTAGCTATTTCCTATTAGTTGTTTATATGTAAAATAACATATAAGGATACATATATATTTTATAATTTATTTAAGTATTTTTTTACTTTAATAATATTTTAGATTTATTATATAATTTATGTTTAAGAAATATAATAGTTTATTTTTAAAAAATATAATAATTTATTTTTAAATAATTTTTAAGTCATACTTGCTTAAAAATATGATAAATATAAAATATAATTAAAGATTTATTATATTTATTAAATTATTAAGTTTTTAAAAAATAAATTATTATATTTCATAAATGCTTTATAAAAATTAATAATTATTATTTAATAAATTTATTTAATCTTTTTTAGTAAGGATACAAATGAACATACAAATATTATTTAAGGATAATTTTATTTTTTTACTGACTCATTTTCAATAAGCTAATTGAAAACTTTGGATTTACTAGTTTTTTCAGATTAACTGATTGAAAGCCAATCAACTAATTAGATAAACTGTTCGTCAAAAAGTTAAATTAGCTGATTGACTCAATCAAATAGTTAAATACTATCAAATCATATAAAAACTTACTAAAAAAATCTTTACTAAACACCCTCAAAATTTAAGATTTGTATAAAAAATTAACCTCTTCTTCTTTTTTCATTAATTCTCTCATATACTCTTTCTATCCTTTTTCTTTGTCTTACAACATTGCCATATGCTTTTTTTTATCTTAATGAATGCATTGTGTAGTGACATTTACTTTTTGTTTCTTTAGCTGCTGATATATTTGCCTTGGCAGCTTATATATTAACAATTTAGATTTTAATGTTAATACTGTAAAAGGTTGCTTTGCTCACGAAGTAGGGTACTTTGCATAAAATAAGTGTCACGACCCACTTTTGATCATGATCAGCGTGAATCTTGTTACCGATTTCCATTAGCCTTAACACATTTTTCTTTAAAATTTTTATAAAAAAAAGAGATAAAATCTCCCCTGTTTTCAAATACTTCCTAAAGGTCATATGCATTAAAATATAAAGCCTGAATTATCTAGATATGATAGAATTATATACTTACATCATATAATACAAATCTCAAGACTAATACACGAACATAAATTCAGCATGACAATCACTAGATCACCCATAATATTATTTTAAATATTGATCCTAACTCAAGACAATCCCAATTGCCAAACCTTCTAGTAAGACATTCTTGATTCTTTATGGATGTTACAAAGCTTAAATTGAGATACTGAACACATTGAAAAAAATAAAGTGAGTTCCAAGAACCTAATGAATATATATCTACCAACACCTAGCTAAACATTTGTAAGTTAAACATGTATTAAATTAAAATATTAACAAACCAATATTTTTCTAGACTTCTGAAATAGATAAGACTATTCCCATAACATGAGTTCTATTGCATATAACTCGATACTATAAACTACCTATTCTGGGTAGATATCATAATCCTATATACCCATTCTGGCTAAACACAAATAATTCATCTCATTCACATCAAGTCATCGTAATCATGTTAAACAAGAATAGCTATCCACAAGTAGAAATCTCAATATCATAAAATATCACGTGATAATTATAGTAGTCATACATGTAGCCACTTCCATATTTCAAGGCCATTTCCATACTTTTCAACTATTCATTAGGAATTTACCATCCGGTTCACACATCAATCAGTAATTGGCTAATAAAGAGGTAACCATACTTTCGCTGCGCACTTTGCTCAATTATCATTCGTGGGTAACTAATTACCCTTATATTATGAAACTAAGTTTATATAATGAATATAAAATATATATTATCAATAAAAGAAGTATCATTCACAATATTTGAATCATATTTTATCTAAATAAAAGTGATGGCAAAAATATCGGATTACCGTTATTTTATAAATATTTTTTCATTTTACCGTATTTCGGAAACTATTTACCAGAATACGCAGGGCGCCATTCAAAATGGCGCCCGTGAAAGCTTAGAGGCGCCATTCAGAGTGGCGCCCTTAAAGGGAGAGTGCCATTTGAAGTGGCGCCCCCAGCCTTGGAGGCGCCATTCAAAGTGGCGCCCTCCCCTTAGGGGCGCCATTTGAAAAGGCGCCTTCCAGGGCGCCATTTTTAAAATTCAAACCTGGAGGCGCCTCATGAAATGGCGCCTCCTCCCCCCTATAAAACCCCACGCAGCCTCACTCCCTCCTCATTCCAAACCTTCGCAGCCGCTCTTCTTCCATTCCTTCTTCCTTCTTCATAAACTTCGTAGCTACTTTCTGCAGTTCCTCTTTCTTTCATTCATAAATCATCATCTATTCTTACTTTTGTACATTTCATTCGGAAGCATTTTATTCTTTGGAGTAAATCTGATCTTCTTTCAACTCTTCCTTGGTTAGTATTTTTATAATTTATGTATTTATGTTATATTTTTTATTTTAAGTTAATTATTATGATTTATGATGTGAAATGATGATCTAGGATTTAAAAAAAATTTATACAAATTTTTATGATCTGTGATAGTTTATAATTTTTACTGGTTAATATTTTAATAACTTTTATTTTATATTGATTATTATGATTTATGATGTGAAATGATGATTTAGGATTTAAAAAAAATTTATACAAATTTATATGATATGTGATAGTTTGTAATTTTTACTGGTTAGTATTTTTATAATTTCTGTATGTATATTAAAATTTTAATTTCATGTTGATTATTATGATTTATGATGTGAGATGATGATATAGGATTTAGAAAAAATTTGTATAAATTTATGTGATCTGTGATAGTTTATAATTTTTACTAGTTAGTATTTGTATAATTTCTATATTTAGTTTATAATTTTTAATTTATGTTGATTATTATGATTTATGATGTGAAATGATGATCTAGGATTTAGAAAAAAATTGTATAAATTTATATGATCTGTGATAATTTATCATTTTTACTGGTTAGTATTTTTATAATTTGTGTATGTATATTATAATTTTTATTTTATGTTGATTATTATGATTTATGATGTGAAATGATAATCTAGGATTTAGAAAAAATTTGTACAAATTTATGTGATCTGTGATAATTTATCATTTATGTGATTTGTGATAATTTGTACAAATTTATGTGATCTGTGATAATTTATCATTTTTACTAGTTAGTATTTTTATAATTTCTGTATGTATATTATAATTTTTATTTCATATTGATTATTATGATTTATGATGTGAAATGATGATCTAGGATTTAGAAAAAATTTGTACAAATTTATATGATCTGTGATAATTTGTAATTTTAAAAGAAAAATAAAGAGGATAAAGAAAAATGTCTTAAAATAAAATATACGTTTTAGGTAAAAAAAATTTAGATATTTTTAAAATATAAAATTATTTAGGATATAGGACATCATAAAAATAAGATTATTTTTATTGTATATTTATTATTACGAGAATATATTATATTATTGATCAATATTTTTAGGTTAATCCTAAAGTAATATATGTTAAAATAGATAAATGTCAATTTAGGATTTAGTGTAAAGTCTTGATATGTTATGCAGTATTTCTATTTACTTTATCTTTTTTATTGTACTATTTTATTATTTTTTTTTGTTAACTCATGGTATTTAAGCCATATACACTAATATTTTTTAGCATTATGATATATTAATTTTTTGATTATAAATATATTTTATATAAATTATATAATTCATTCAATTAAATAATTTATTATACAATCAATTTCTTATTACTTTATATCGTACGTATAATTTATTTTTTATTTACTCTTCTGTAATATTTTTATATCTGTTCTTATTATTTATGGTTTAAAACATCAAGATCATTAATTAATATAAACATAATAAGTTTTAATTTTTTAATTTATTATAATATTTTAAGTAAATTAAAGCTTTAATATACTTTTTATTAACAAAAATAATTAATTTCATATTATATTTTTTGGAAAAATAGCTAGTAATTAAATTAAATATTATTTATATAAATATTTTTAAATTTTTGTTGATGATAATTTTTAAATATTATATTTTAAATTTAAAATACATCAACTAAGAGTTCTCAAAGGGTTCACAGTTCGTACATAATTTATTCTTCATTTCATGTACTTTATTGAATTTTTTCTTCTCTATTTCTTAAATCATTCTATTAAAAGTTGAAATGCAATATATTGAATAATATTAATATAATACAATTTCATTTTCTTTGAAATAAAATTATTTTTAATGATCAAATATCTTTTTTTCAAAAATTCATGTTATGAAAAACGCTTATTGAAATAACTAACTATATATTTCAGTTCAAATAAAAGTTTTTAAGAATAAAAATTAATTATCTTTTAAAATTGATTAATATTTTCTTGATATAAAAATTCAAAGTGTAATTTAAATTGATGATACATGAATAAAACTTTATATATATTGTTGTTTTTATTCCTTTAATATATTGTTTTGCAAAATATATTAACTTTAGCGTATTTTTTGCATAATTTTTTGATTGATACAATAATATCTAATCATTTTTACTGTTTGATTAAAGTTATTAAATTATCTAACAAATTTTCTTTCATGCAGAGATTTTTTTCTGTTTGTTTCTCCTGATACTTACCGATTAGTATTTTTATAAATTTTATGCTTATATTATAATTTGTATTAGTCATAATGAAAATTTTTTTTATATTGGTAGAGAAATTTATTTAGAATATTATGTTATAAATGATATAAGTGTTTTTGTTTTGTATTGATTGTTATGAATTATGATGTGAAATTATGATTTAAAATGTGAAGTTATAATTTATGAAAATTTTGTAGGAATTTATATATACTGTGATAGGTTGTACTATTAAAAAAATAACAAATGAGATAAAGAAGCGTGTCCTAATATAGGTCTTAGGATCTAGGTGAAAGTTATATTCAGAGATTTTTTCATGTAAAATCTTAATATATCATAAGAGAGGTACTAAAATTAAAATTCTAGGATATGTGAATGTAACCAAAAGCCTTCAAAAAATAGGATATTGTTATTAAAAATTTAAACTTTTTTCTATTTAAATAGTAGATATTATAAATGCAAGAATAATAAATGTACTTGAAAATATCATACTATACATAGGTTTATTCAAGAAGCATTAAAATATATATGGAGGTATAGCAAAATAAGTATTAGACGAAGACAGTGAATGTAAAAAATAATTCATGACTGTAATAATAAAAAAATACAAACAATAATGTGTACATAATTTCCAGACCTATTTGGTAGTAGGTGTGAACGGAGAAAAATACCGTAAAAATAAAAAATGTAGTGTATTAGAAACGTTAACTAAATTAAATAGAAAATTTTTTTGCTTAATAACAAAAAAAAATGACAATTGAAAAAGATAAACTAAACCATAAATAAGATTATATAGCCAAATATTATATTAGTTTTAAACAAGAAATAACTTTCAGATTGTCGAGTGGCACCAGCCGGATAGGGTGTTGCGGCAGTTTGGACTACGCCAAGCTATTCCAGAGCCACCGAAGTAGGTGGCGGAGGTCCATTGCCTTCACTTGTCCGGTTGGCATGATGAGGAGTGGCACATCCGCCATCAGCCGTATATTGCACTCTGGGATATCAGGCGAGACTTGTGCGCTATCGTCGAGCCGACCACACGCCTAGTTCTAGGCCCACGATTCGATTACATGACATGGTACAGACGGGTTACCAAGCAATGTATTACACTCGTTGGGGGAGCGCTAGACCTTGTGGTAATACTGCGTGCTAGTTTCCTATGTTTGATTTTCTTTAAATGCATTAGTATTGTAACTAACTTTAATGTCAAAAATTTGCACAGGTAGATGAGGTGTCCACACTACAGGACTTCACTACACCTGAGGGGCAGGCTATGTTCACCTTCGATGCGCTTAGATCAGCAACGAACTCCATCCTTCATGCCATTCAGGAGGTTGATCATGTGATTATTGACTCACATGCGGAGCCAGCTCCTCATGCGCATCATACCCCAGACCCTACGAAAGGTGACCATAATCAGCCTCGCTCTCGTCGACGATGTCGCACTGTTCCACGACATACGTCGCAGGCTGATGTTCCGTCCACTTCGACAGTGCAGCAGATTCCACCATCGACTGCTCAGGAGACCATGATGATGATGCCTGATATTACTGCCTTATCTCATGTGTACCCTACTGCACCTTATGATCCTTCATCCTCCACCATGTTCCCGACTGCACTATATGGTTCATCGTCATCCCAAATGTACCAGTTTCCTCCTGGTGTTCCATCCTCATTCCAAGTATTTTCACATATACCAGGAGTTTCATCTTCATTCTATGCCTTTCCTTCCGGTGATGCTGGTCCATCAGAGCCATATCGTCCTGCATTTGATTCACATACTCAGGATCAGGGATTAGCACATGGTGGCATGATGACAGATGACTCAGAGCTTGTAGATAGAGGTAGAGGTGGAGGCAGAGCAGGAGCTAGGGGCAGAGGCAGAGCGGGAGCTGGAGATAGAGGAGACACAGACACTAGAGATGTGACTCCCGAGCCTGCACAGAGGGTTAGTAGATATGGCCGCCACATTACTAATCCTGGATGTGGGACTGGACATCACTTACGTAGACATTAACTTCATTTTTCATGTTTATTGTATACTTATGTACATCTATCTTACTACTTTATTGGCAAATATCAACATTTAGGATGATTTTGATTATTACGACATTTTTATCTGCTTGCGTAAGTACTTATATCTTTAATAATAAACTTTAAAATTATTATAATATTAATTGTATTATAAAATATTTTGAAGGAACGATAAACTGAATAATAATTTCTTAAAAAATAGTTAATTGGTACTTTTGCCTCTCATTGTTAGAATATTTTATCATTGTGACGAAATAAAAAAGAATTAATTCATGTTACAATTTTAATTTCATTACAAAATGAAAAGATTATTACAACGAAATAACCATATTTTTTTAAATTTTTAGCTATCTTCAACCTCGTCATTTCGTATTTACTTTGTTACAAAATAAAAATAATTTTATTGAAATAAATACAAAGTAGCAAGAATATCATTGAAATAAATACAAAATAAAAAAAATATTTATTTCGTTATATTTCTTTTCATTTTTAACAAACTTCAACTTCGTATATAAAGAATATTATTGAATAATTCAATAAATTTGCTTATGTGTAATAACGTATTAAATAATTACTTCTAATAATATAATTCCGAACGTTGAAAGTTTATAATTCTGAAATTGATAAATATTAAGTGTCATCTGATCAAATTTTGAGAGACATTAATATAAATTATGTAATTATTCTTTATTGATTCTATATTTTTTTAATAATATTTAATTATTTACTAAATATTTATTATTTTTATTAATTATATTATTATCATTAACTACTTTCTTATTTAATTCCTATAATAAATTTATGTATTAAATATCAAAGTGAAGTTAATATATTTTTTTATGACATCAAATATAATTATGAAATAAGTAATTTATTTCTAAAAATTTATTTTAAGTCACAATCATATATTATTTATTTTAAAAATTTTTATTTTGGAATTATATCAAAATTAATTATTTTTGAAAATGGGGACCGAGGGCGCCACGGGCGCCACCTTGCATGGCGCCCTCAAAGCACCCTGGGGCGCCATCTTGGGTGGCGCCTGCCCCCCTGGGCGCCATCCCAAATGGCGCCTCCTCCCACCGTGCGTATTTTGGTAATAAGTTTTGAAATGACGGTAAAACGGAAATAAGTTTTGCGAAAAATAATAAAATGGTAATTAAACCAAAAGTGATGGTGAGATATATACTCACTTGGTAAGGTTGTCTAATAATTTCCTTACCATAAGAAGGACACTTACAACTTGCTGGCGGCAGATACTAGAAGACTTCACTGAAAAAAATATGGAGAAGCTATACTCCAGCAAAGGCAGCAGCTAACGCTGAGAAGAAGAAAGTAATGGCTCTTCTATTTCTGTTTCTGCTACTTCAATCGTTTGGCACCAGTGTTGCTTTGGTTCTCAATAACAACAGAGGCCTATCACCCTAAAATAATAGCACTCGTATGAGGTGAAGCAGAGAGGCGAGCAGCGGTTACAGTGATAGCCAGAGGCATCGTTTCTTGCAGTGGCAGCAGTAAGACGGCACGTAACAAGGAAACCGAGAGAGGGAGCTCACTGGTGTGGAATCAATGTTGAAATGGCAATGGGCCAAGAAGACTCATGGTTCCCCTGCTCTTGTCCGAACATCAACTCGTACAGTTTTTGTGCACCATGAATGTTGCTGGTTGGTCGTGGATAGAAACACAACAGCATTGGTTTAGGATACCAAAAGGTGAGCTTTCTTTTTAAAGAAAGTAGAAACAGTAACAGTAAGCAGCCCGAGAGAGACAAGAGGAAGTGACGGGAGTAAGGGAGAGCGCATGAGTGAAAAGTTGTTGCTTTCGTGGTTTGTGGCTCGTGGCGTGCTTGTGCACATCACCTCCAACTGAACGTTCATAAAATGGAGGTGCCTTACAGGGCGTTGTGGCCGAACATAGGTGGTGGAGGTGTGGATGTTAGCAAGAGGAAAAGAAGAGGAGATGCTGGTGGAGTTCGATAGAGATATATATATAAACTAACTGAAAAGAAAAGTGAGTCGGTGAGCAGTAGGGAGAGAAATACAAGAATTCTAGATTGAAAGATAGCTGCACCCGATGCAAAATGAGACCAATAAAATGATAAGAGAGAGGCGGTGAGAGAAGATACAGCAGCAAAATTAAATTCAGTAAAGAGACAAGAGAAGAAGGCAGAGACGTGTGTAGAGAGGGGGGAGTGCCGCGTGGCTCTTGGGTGAGCAGAGGAGTTCATAAAATCGTGGAAAGGAGGAAGAGCTGCGCTGCACATGTATATATAAAAAAATAATAATAAAAAGTGAGAGACCCGTACATGAAAGAGGGGGATACAACTACAGCAAGTTTAGTAGGGAAATTGCATGAATTTGAGGAGGGCAGCAGTCCGGGTAAGCAAGAGAAGATGGCAGCAAAGATCAAGGAAGAAAGATAAGGCAACCCAGCAAGACAAAATAGAAGAAAGAAAAAAAAAATGTTGAATAGTCAACTGGGATTTGATTTTATGCTTTACAATATCATAAGTTCACTTTCATTATGTAGAATCTTGATCCTTCATCTAATTTAAAATTCTGATTGGATTTTCAAAAATTTCAAATTTTCTGTTTTTCAATAAAATACTTCAATAATATTTTCAATAAATAAAATCTTGATACTCACATTTCTATAAAACTAATTTTTTTTATTTAGAATTTCAAAAATTGCAAACCTTAATGAATCTCAAGAATAATTTATTAAATAAAAATTTAACCACAATTATTAAAATATCTTTAATTTATATAAAGAGTTCTTTATAAAAATCAATTGAACTATCCTTAAATTAATAATAATCATATATAAAAAGAATAAATAAATTTTGAATATTATCACAAAAGTTATTTTAAATATTCAAAATCTGTTAATATAGAAAAATAATTACAAATCACATATTAACTAAATAGATACTTAATTATCCATAAGTAGCAAAAATTATAAACTTAAAATTTTACTTGGATTATTACAGTAGGGTACTTGAAATTATGAAGCGCTTTGGATGTTTGATGTTTCCATTGTAATATTTATGACTTCCATAGTTGATATTCATCAAGAAAACAACTAAAGTTTACAAGGGGGAATTAGGGAAGAAAGGAAAGGCTAGAGAAAGTTCAAGGTAAAACATAAATAATATAATTAAATGAAATAAAATGGATGAGTTACATAAGATTTAACCCTAATGTCAAGTTATATAAAGCTTCTAAAAAATAAACTCTTTAACCTTTAACCACAAATAAGCCTATAATGTAACCAAATTACACTTTTAGAAATTTTCTTACCTTTCTAATAAAAGACACTAACATTTATAGTTGGACATAACTTCAAGAATCTTTCATAGTTTTTTAGCCATGAACACTAATACCTTGCACAACTAGCCCTTCAATGTGTCATTCAACTATATTTGATAGGCATAAACTAATCTAGTGCTAGGTAAGCAAAACTAATGGTCTAAATGGCTTGACTCCACTTCAAATAAAGGATAACTTCACTAAATTAGACCTACGCAAACACTAGTCATCAAAAAGTACTTCATCCAAAGACACTAAAATTGAAATTGTCAAATGTGCATGGTACTAAAATGCTCTACAAAAACATATCAAAATAGAACAAATACAATTTTTTGAACAACAAGATTTCGAGATAAAGAGCTACATTTAACACCTTTCTAATGTTGAAACTATTATTGATGGAATGTTGTCAAAAAAGCTTTTCCTCATTGAAGCTCACCAAACCACACCTTTATTAATTTAAAAATGAACTCTAGTATTAACACCCCATAAAAAAAACTAACACCTAAACTTAATATCACACAAAACGATGTAAATTAGCCATATACATCATAAATTTCAAATCAAAATCCATTAAATTTCAACTAAATCTCCATAAATTAGCAACAAAACTATGAATAAACATGAATAATCAACCAAATTTCCTCTTCATGCCAAATACACATAATATGCCCATAACATAACAATTAAACACCATAAAAATTGCACTACAAACTATTAAATAGTTTAAAAATTACAAACCCAATTTTGAAAAGGGATAGGCACACCACATATATTAAAAATAGAATAACCCTAATATAAAGAGTACCAAATTAAGTGAATAATGTTGAAAAGTCACTAAAGCTACATTGACCAATGTTGAATTGTACCAAAATAAGTCCTAATAACACCAAATTGAACAACTTGGAGTAAATCCATTCTAACTAAGAAAATCAAATGAAATCTTGCTTAAGGCACCTCAATAGAGACAAAATACACCAAATAATGCCATAAAAAGTTCTTAAAATGAAAAAATATGATCTTGATCATAATTTCTGAAGCTCTAGCCAAATTTGTTGCTAGCTTCTACCATAGGTAACCCAAAAATCACTACCGGTTCTATCTATAGTACTTTAAGCAATAACCATAGATAAGATTAAGACCACAATAGCATTAAAAAAGTTCTTCAAATTCATCTGCAACAACCTTTCCCATGAAAGCCCTAACTATAATGCCTCTCAATAACAAAATCTATTGCATCAGTAACTATCTAGTCAAGGGAGCCACCTTTTGTCTATAAAATAATAGAATTGAGCCTGGATGCTCAATACATTTGAAAGAAAATAATGAAAGTAAATAAGCTTAAAAACATATACTACCATGGAAACTTTGGACTAATTATTTATTTCTTTTTTAATAAAATCAAATAATTAATAAAAATAAAAATAATAATAATAATAAGCCTATATGTATACTAGAGTTGTAACAATAATTTAACCCCCCTTTGAGGTTGCCAAAATTAGTATAACCTATAAGTCCTTGAAACAGAAACATTGCTTTTATAACATGTTGAAAAAATAATTAGGATTTAGAAGGGGGGATAACAGGAAAACCTAGAAAGAATTTGAGAGAAAAAACTAATAATATAATTGAATGAAATAAGATGGATGAATTATATAAGAGTTAATCCTAATACTCAATTTATATAAAAGTCCTAAGAAATATAAAGATCTAAAAACCCTTAACTTTTAGTACTCCATAAACAAATATATAGCATGACCTATGCTTATAATATAATCTAATAGTAACTCTTATCAAATCATAACTTCATCATAGTTTGGGCTACTTTTTTATTATTTGGTAATGCAATCCATTTTACTTCCTTTTATCAATAAAAAGATTGTCAAACTCATTTTTTAATGGACTTTATAAAAATTCCTTGCATGGTTGCATTCCATAAAAATATTTAAATTTGTATGTTCAAAATTTGTAGGTTAACATATTAATTTATTTATAAAATTTAATTTCTTTTAGTTTTGATGTACATTATCATAGATAAGAAGATGATATGTCATTAGAAAAATTATAAGGATTTAATAATTTTTACCATCTATAAAAAATATTTAATAGTTTTTATTGACTTGACAACCCTAGATGTAATACAGGGTACAAAGCCTTCAAAACAAATTAAATGCCACTTAAGTCAAAGGCTTTTGACAAATAAATAAGTAATTTTTGTTTTATGTGCTTTAATGTCTTGTTTATATCAATTTCTAAATAATTTCTTTATTTATTATGAGAACAAATTTATATAATAGGCTTAAATATATATTTAGTCTTATGTACAATTTTGTTGAAAATTATAATTTTATCTTACTACTTTTAATTTTAATGGTACTTCCTTCCTCTTTTTCAAATGTCGTAATTAGCTCCTCCTATTAAGTTACTATTTAAAAAAAATGCAAAACTTGTTGAATGGATCTTAGTTTAATGAACTTGACATTTATGTTGCACATTTTTTACTTATTATCTATAGTCTAAATTTCAATGAATAATTGGAAAATACCTTTAAATGGATATAAACTTGTTGAAGAGTACTAAAATTCCTCTTTTTTATGATGGAAAGAGAATAAAGATGTCATAACCTATTTTTTAGTTAATCATGATTTGCATAAAGATGTCATACAGACATCCTCACAAACTTTTGTTATTTTTCATAAAAACACAAGACCTATGGTGAATTTTAACCAACCAATTATATATAGAGTTTATGAATAATACTAAACCTTCCAACATAATATTCTTAAATTTGGTGCTGAAGAAGCCATGAGTGTTAGAAGAAATTCCTTAAAATCCAAATACACAATTGTATGAAAGTTAAATATTTCCCTTGTTATCCAATTAATCGCCATGTGTATTTGGCATGATTTTAGAACAAAGACTTTAGGTGATGTAAGTGCACCCATAGTTTATTGGACTCATAAATAAAATAAAAATTAGTAATTTATGATTAATCAAATATTCGTATAGGAGAACTTTTGAAAATTTCAAACATATTTGAAAACCATTTAAGGAGCTATACTTTTTGAAAACATTTTCTATAAGACATTGTAGTGGATAAAAACTTTATAAAGATAAGGATACAATGTTATAAAAACTTGTGATTTTTTATTTTCTTGAAAGGGATCAATTTAAAGATAGAAACATTTTTGAAATTATAACTGAAATATCTTTCCCTTGAAGAGAGTGAAAATAGTAACATCAAGATCATTTTATTGAATGAAAATTAGTACCATGAAGTTTTTGCCTTTTCCTTTAAGAAAAACAATGAGCTTGTTTTTCACAAAAGAAGTTACATCTAATTTTAGAAATTTCTTGGAAACAAATAGATTCTTGATGAAAGATGAAAGTAAGATTTATATTTTTCCTTGATTTTCTCTATAAAAACTTTAACTCAAGAGGAAGAGATGATTGATTCTTTTAATTTCTTGGAAGTAAGTTTTACCATAAAACAAATACAATAGAATAGGATCAAGTTAATAAAACTCAAGAATTTAAATCTTGACTTTTTGGAAAATTGGATAATTGTTTGTGTTTTAAAGTGAAGTTATGAATTATAGAAAATGGTTCCTCTAAAATTTCCCTTGTAGGAGATGCTTCAAAATTATTTAAGATAACTTCTTATAATAACAAATTAAGAAAATTTATAAAAGAAATAATAATACTTAAGTTTGATAACTTTTGTGAAATAGCTCCCTTTTTTTTTACTCATTACAAGGCATTTCTAATATTAGAATATTATTTTGTTACTAGTAAAATTGCCAAAGTAATTGATATTTTACAATCATATAAATTATGAAGACATTCTACTAGTATACTTATACATATATGATTAATTAAAATATGATTTCATATGGCTATAGAAGAGACAATTAATGTCATATAGAGTTAAATATATTTTGGCCCTTATTACTTTATACAAATAGATTAGTAATTAGTGAAAATAGTAGTAATGCCTTTAAGATTGCATGTTGTAATTAGTGAAAATAGTAGTAATGCTTATTAAGCTGGCAAAGGTTACTAGTTAGTAAAAGGTAGCATAAGTGGATTTCCACCTTGTTGATCTAGATTATTTGCATTCATGGTATTTGGAACTAATATATAGGGAACCCAACCTAGTAGGGTTAGCATTGCAAGTATAGTGCATTGCAAACCAAAAATATCTATGACTAATATCACTCATACTTCTAATTTGTAATATCCTAATTCCGTTAAGTAATATATTATGAAACAATGAATAATCAAGATCTAGGGATTAAGTGGTTGGTCCGTTAGAAGGTTAGCTTGCAAATTTAATAAACAAAAATAAAGAGTATGAAACTCAAAAAGTAATTACTAAATCCATATTCTACAAGGTTTTTATTTAACAAAATATATGCAGCAATAAATATTTATATAATCATAGATGTAAATACCACTTTTACTAAGATAAATAAATATTATATATATATATATATATATATATATTTAAATAAATGACAAATGATATGTAGGTTACCTTCTTATTACTTTTCTTAACTGTATCCTTCTCTCCTCCACCTTTGTGTCTTTCACTACTTACTATGCATCTTTTTCCTCAATAGAAAAATAATAGACATTAATCCAACATCGCCTATAATCACATATCAATATGTATTCATAAATTTTTCACATAATATAGTGTTTTAATGTTCCACAAACTTACGGTATGGTCAGAGTACCATCATTGCAATGCCTTTTTATTTCATATCCAAAACAAGCCTTATTCACTAATTTCAACCAGATTTCAAGGTCCATATATGTAATATTATGATACAAAATATCCATTTGTCCAAGTTAAAACAATTCATAATTCATTCATAGGTAGTAGTCCATGTAAGTCCACTTTCCATAACATATGTTCAACATTTGTTTATGGAATTTATGTTAATCTAACTTCTTTCAAAATTTCCAAAATATTAATGTAACTTAGTTTTATACATTTTCACTTAGTTATCATAATTTTTACATGACATTTTCCCTATTAAATTGGAGGCACCCGTGAGCTCTTCTTTAAGAGGAAAGGTTAGGTTTTGCTTGAAGGAAGCTTATGAGTAAGGTTTCTACCCATGACCTTTTGCAATTTTTTTTAAATTTAAATCCCTTATTTTCCATCTTAAAGTATTCAAATTTTACAATACTATAATTGCCATTTTTTTATACTTATAAACATGTTAGAAATCCAAGCATGCATATGCCAATTATAATGACAAATTTTCTATTTTCCTCACACTAGTGCTTCCAAAATTCTTAGTATTTATACTAAGATTTTGTGAGGATCATACATGCTTGCTTTTATACCAACAATAAGCATGCAAGAAATATAAAATAATTATTACATTCACATGAACTATGCTAAAACAAATTTCAACAACATATATATGAATTCTAGTGTGTTTAAGAATTCTAGTTGGTTTCATAAGTTTTAATTAATCCAAAATTATATAATCATATATTCCTATCATACTTTTCTCTAATAAAAACCTAGAACAAGAAGAGTAAGTAATTACTTACTTGAGGAAGTGCTTGATAGTAGTAAAATTTAAGGAAATTTCATAAAATAACCTATTCTTAGTGAAATCATAACTTGTAAGCAAAATGGTCAAAGTCCTTATTTTATTTTTTTAAAAGAAAATAGAGTAAAAATAATATGAGAAATTAAAGAAAATACCTTGTGTGTAGGAAATTTTGGAAGAAGCTGTGATCTTTAGAAGAGGAACAAAAGGGATTTTAAAACTTTCTTAAGTATATGATTGTGAGTGTTTATGATGTGGAAAATGATTAAGTTTTGAACAAAGTGAGATTTTCACTTTGAAAAAGAAAATAAAGATGTAAGAGAAAGGAGAAATCATATTAGAATTTGTATTTGGAGTTTAGTCTTTAGTGAAGTTTATAAAGGATGATAAAAGAGAGATGATTGGCAAGGTAAGTTAATTTTTCATGCAACAAGTGAAAGTATTTTTTCTTGCATGTGGAGAAGGTTGTAAAATTTGGTAAAAAACCCAATAGGTTGAAATTGACAAAATTAAACTAGAAAGTATTTGTTAATGGATTATTAGTAGAAAAAAATATTATTGTTAGTAGAGGTATTTATTAGTTCTAGTAGATGAAAAATCTATTAAGGGACATTTAGGAAAATTTTGAGAGCGTTAAAAGTATTCAAGATCCAAAATTTGATAAGGTTTAGAAGTAATTTAGTACTATTACTCAAGAGTATAAAGAAGGGAATTTTAGCCTAATTTAAGGGCATTAGGGTAATTCTTAAGTGAATTTCATTATTATATAATTAAAGGATAGTTAAGAAAAGATAATGTAGAGAAAATAATAATATTTAAAGGGATTTACTTTATCATTAAGCATTAAAAGTTTCTATGAAGCTCCGTCATCAAAGTTGATAAGCTTAAATAAAAGTATTCCAAAGTATTATGGTAATTTGATAAGCTTAAGGTAATTAATTAAGTTGAAATGAAATTGCTGCACCTTAAAAGGATGAAATTGTGCATTATTTAGTCATAAGCCAACTAGATAATGTTAACTTTCAATTACTTGGAAGCTACTTAACATTTTTCCTATAAATAGCCAATACTAAATCAATTTCCTCCCACATTAAAGAAGCTATGGCTAGAATAAGAAAGAAAAGAGGAAAACTTTTATCTTGAGTGCTTTTTCTAGTTTTTAGTGAGATTCTATTAGTTTCATTTAAGTTCATATGTGTTAAATTTAACAAGTTAGATTTTTTATTGTTTATGGGGGCACATGTTTTCTTAACTAACTTGGACTCTATGCAAACTCAAACTTTTCATATTATTAGTAATAATGTTTGGCATCAAACCTAGTTATATCATTTTCATAACATATAAAGTATGTACATGTCCTAATCTAACATGCAATAAATCAAAAGAATTAAGCTAGTAAGTAGAAGATTATGCAATTTTATTCATAACATCAAGAACATTCAGTATAAACAAACCTTGATTGTAATATCCCTTCCCTATAAAAACATTTTTTTTAATTATAATAATCTTATCAAATTCAAATGACATCTTAATCCTAACCTTTCTTAGCAAAAAAATAGATATTAAATTTTTTCTAATATTAAGAACATGGAGAATAACACTTAATGCTAATGTTTTACTACATATGAGTTATAGAAGGATTTTACCTTTTCCAAGAATATCTGTAGTTCTTAAGTCATAAGATAGACTACATCTTCTCTACCTTTTACTAGAAAGCAAGAGGTAAAGGCTTGCCTAGTAGTATAGGTGTGCCTTGTAATACTAGAGTTTATCACCTAATCTTTTATATTGACCATAAGATTTACTTAAGAAATGATCGCAACAATAACATCATCTCTAACCAAATTTTCCTTTAGTTTTAAAAGATTGTCATTCTGTGGGTTTCACATACACTTAAGCACAATGGAATTTCAAAAAAAAAAAATATGAAACCTTCCCAATATAATGCACATGGACATAGATCAATAATTATGTATATAAAAATTACCTCTTGGATTGCAGATCACAAATCACTAGCATGGTCAAGCAATTGTGCCTCTACGGTATCATATGAAGTGAATGATAACTTTTCAACCTTTATGAATTTGTTAAGAAGCACTTCTCTCATAAGGGAATAAGGTTTTAGTGCATCTCTCAATTATTTTGATGGCAATGCATGTATTAAAACTACCCTTTCATTCTTAATTTTATTCAATCGCTAATACCTTATCCTTATCAAGGTGAGAGTGAGGAGAGATAGGATTTATCTGTTAGTTATTTACTATTACTTTAATATTAATAACTAAATATTATTAGATAATAATATTATTTTATAATATAATTATCTAATATTAAATGACATAATTATTTGATATTACTTTAATTTTAAATAATATAATATAATATAATATACTATAATATATATTATGTGAATAATATATATTATTATTTTGATAATATATATACATTTGGATTAAATAACAAGTCCAATTGATAGGATTTTAGTCTAACTAAAGCCCAATTAATCACTGTCTTATTTCTACTCTTTTTATGCAACCCTATAGATTCTTACTATTTTAGTAATAATTCATCTATAAACCACAAATAGTGAGCAATATTTATCAATACATCACTGCCACTTAAGTAGTAAGAATATTTATGATTTAACATTTACCTAATGTATGAATAATACTTTGTAACATAGTTTCTTTTGTAATGATATCCAAATCGAACTAAAGACATAGAATTTATCATCCTCGTCAATGTTCAATCCATATTTCTTGATATCGAATAGATTAACTTAAACAAATGATCAATATTACGCATTGATCTATTTGATTATGGCCATACATTTCTTAGTTTCACTAAATTAAAGGGCCCAAGGATATCATTCTTTTTTATATAGGAGGAACAGAATCTCATCTACATCACTCATATCCCTCTGTGTGATTCATGATACACCCAATTAACACCTTATGTGTTATCTCGGTTAAAAGTGATACAAGATGACATTAGATACAAGATGACATTAAGTGTGTAATTTTGTATAGAGGGACCTGTAATAACTTTAGGTTAAAAGACTACGTGCAATATGGTTACATTAGAATAACTAATGACATATGATAATCCATGTAGTATTCTTATAATGGGTCAGTCTAGTACATCAATTCACTAATAATGTATCCATGTATTGACTTGATATCATATATCCATAACTCATAATTATTAGTCACTATATATGTTAGTCTCGATGTATTATTGCTATCTCTTTCACAATAATACTTAACTATGGATATTTTAGAAATAGTAAAACTATTCCATAGATAATTATTATATTAAGTTATAAATTGCCCAAATATTAAAATGAAATAAAATATAATAATTGTATTGCCTAATAAAATATGGTACATTGTGTATTATTATAATTATCTTATAATTAGCTCTTAGGACACACACACACACACTAACACATTCATCACCTTTTTTTTTTTACATTAAGGCACATGATGTATTGGCTTTCCATAAATATAACATTTTCCTTTATTTTTCTTAAAAGTGGGATTAGTAGCTTTAGGGTTTTAGCCATTCTTTGAATTAGCACAAAAATGTTTCTAATTATACCTTTTTTGGTGTGGATTATGTTGAATAAATTCTCCTTCATGGTTAATGCCCTAGCCTTTGTAGTTTAAAGCTCTTTACAATTGGTATCTTTAATGATAATTGATGAAATAAGACAGACCTTGAATTGGATTTGAAACAATAAAACTGGAAAAAGATGGAGGATGGGCGCCACAATCACGGATTGATAAGCCAAAGGTAAGATCGCCACAAGAGGAGGCCTCTTGATAAGATCAAGGATAATTGGCTCACTCAAGAACCTAAGAGTCACAAGCTCTCAATTCTCAAATTGTATTCAAAACTTCATAAAAATCTGTCTACAATAGCTTATATATGCCTAGTACTCATAAGCTATCATGTGTAAACCCTAATAGGCCTCTTGTGCTAACAAGCCCAATTTTAATTAAACCAACTAAAGTGAGAAGTCTTTATGAGAAAGGAAATCTAAAAACAAGTCTCAGCCCATATGGCCCATTTATTGCAAAAGCATTAAACTAGCTAAATTAACTAAATGCCTAATGGATTCATTGGAGCCCATATCTTTCAAATATATACAATTGATCATCTTGGACTCTTCTAACTCCAAATTGGGCCTACTTTCAAATAGGGTAGCAACTATCTTCTCTAGGTCTCCCTTTATCCTCTTTGCCTTTGCCCTTGTCATTAGTCCTTGAAGCCCTTCCAACGCCTTTAGGTCTTTGTCTTCAATGGGCCTTCTTTGATTTTCATCAATGTGTATGATCAATTTTGCTAGTATGAGTTGCTTATGCTTGTGTTTGATTTATTACTTATATTCATTCCATGTGTTTCGTGACTTTTGAATTAGTATCCCAAAGATAAACTTTTCTTGCATTACAACCTTTTTAGCTTTTAGATCCTCTATTAGTTTGTCCTATTCATTTATTTGCATTCATTTATCTATATTTTAATGTCCATTTCATCATTGACCTCTCACTAATAAAAGTTCCTAATTATGAATTTTTGTTCTTTCTTACATCTTTGGTAATGTATTTAAGAATTATTAAATCCCAAATTTGTTTAAATTTCTTGTAAGAATAGTAAACATTGAACAATTCATTAGATAATGAACTAAGAATGATGTGTTGACAAACCTTATTGGCATATAGCCAATTTTAAGATTTCTATTCATTTTAAGCATCAGTGAGTGCCTATGCTATCCTTTGAATGTCTAGAATGGAAGGAATTTGCTCTTACTAACTTTTGAGATTTTTGCTATTAAACATTTCAATCTTTGAGATGTTTGGGAATGGTTTCACACATAAAGAGTGTGTGTCAATGGATTGGTGATGATAGTTGTTGATACTAATGGTGGCGTTGGACATTTGATTGAACTTTAAGTTGTCAAACTTTGTTGTTGGTAGCATTACTAGGATCAATAGTAATAGCCATAATTCCATGAGATTATTAAACAAAAATAGATAGTTTAAGATGTGTGATATTTTACTATCCTTAAGAAATTATTTGATGCTCTTCGTATAAAGTTTGGAAATCAAAAACTCATCTAAGATTAACAAATTCATCTGCTTTGGATGGTATGACAATATAGGATGCATGGTGGAAGAAAATGTAAATCTAACAAAGAAAATGTTTAAAAGAAAAGTAAATAGTAGATAAGAGTTGAGAGCTCTTGTAATTCATTACGTAAAAATGAGATATAGGCTATATTATTTATAAGCTACAAAGGAACTTTCCATAAGAAGATGTTAGAGAATAATTTAGGAAAGTGACATTAGAATGAGCTAGAAAATTATTAGTAGAGGGAGATAAGATTGATGACTCAAAAAAATGTTAACACACATTTTTAATTTTAATAAATTAAAATATTTGAAAAATATTTTTTTTATTTTTGGTAAAATGGGCTTAGGTTAAGCGTTGTGTGATATTTAATGCAAGGGGGATAAATCCACTAATTATACTTGCTTTGGCCCACCCCCTACACATATCTCGAACATTCTCCTTGCTTATTAATTTACTTATGTAATGAGTCTCATATATAAACCTTTACAAGAAGTTTTGAATTAGTCATTTTGAGACTAAGTCTTTTGGAAGAATATGAGCTTATTTATAGCATTATCTAGTTCCTCCATAATAAATATATCTTTGATAATGAGTATGAATATAGTGACTTGGTGATGGAAATTAGCAATAGGGTATAAGAGTATATGGAAGGGGTTAAAACTATAAAGAGTGTAGGATTAAGCTTTGGTGTAGTGAGAATTAACCAAAAGTGGTAGGCACCAAAAGAGGGATAAGTTAAGATAAACAAATATGGTGCCTGTTCCCATAGGGATAAGATAATTGCTTATGGAGGGCTAACGAGAAATTGCCTTAGACAATAATGTGCTACTTTTTCAAAGTTGATTGGATCTAATGGTGTTTTATCAATAGAATTTAAGGAAATATACAATGGGTTACTATTAGCTCAAGAGTGGGGATTCAACAAAATATGGATGAAAACTAATAGTTTAGATGCATTAGATTTTGTGAAATATGGTTGATCCATGAATCATCTATGCATGGCACTTGATATGAAAATAACAAATCTATTGGGTTTTGGGTTGTAGGCTTATATTTTCATTGGTGTACAGAGAGTAAAATTTTATGGTGGATAGGTTGGCAAGATTGGTAATGAGACAAAAAGGTAGTTTCAATATTATTCAAATTGCTCTAGGTTGATGTTACTATCTATTAATAGAAGATTTCATGACTATATAATTGTTCCTCTCTTTGGACTTTGCTTATTGATGTTTGAAAATTTTCCTATTAATATTTGGAAAAAATTACCTTTAACTAAGGTATATAATGGTCACTTAAACTCAAATGGCCCTTTGTTTAAAATCAAATAAAAATCACTCCACTACAACTCAAATGTCATTACCATTTAAGTTTGAATTTGTTATACAAAATTTTAAAATTTTTATTAAACAAATTTTGATTTAAATATTAAAAAAAGTTAAAAAGAAAGGAGCTACCTCGTGTATTGGTTTGATCTATTAAGAAATGAATTGAATCATATAAAACTAATTTTGTTTAAGAGCAAGTCTAAATAGGAATGCTATAAGCTCATATTCTTGTTGATCAAACCTAATTCGATCTTATTCATATTTTCAACACATCTAGACACCTAGATTCAAATACATTTGGTCCTATCATTGATTAATTCTTAATAATTAACATTTGTATCACATAATATTTAATGTGTAAATATAAAATAGGACCAAGTCATTTTAAATGTTCAAGTCAAAATGTAACTCATTTATAAAATGCAACTTGAAATTTTGTCTAATGTTAACTCTTAGGATTAATTCTTTAGTCCAAACACTACATTCCATATAAATTTATTAAAGTTTTAATAAAGAAATTGCCAAAAAAAAGTTTGATAAAATGTACATATAGTGTATGATTATAATAGTTATAAAATAAATTAGACATCTACCAATTGCAAATGTTAAAATAAAAATAATTCATCCAATGGGTTATGATGAATTATTTAAAAATTTACAAATTATAAATAAACATATGATTAAAATAGAGCAAAGTATCTTAATTGTAAATAGAATGTCAACTAAAATTGAAAATTTTATGTTAGATATACATGATGATAGGAAGTTAGTTTGAGAATAAAATTTAATTAAGATAATTTTTTCTACCTTTTAATTATAAAAAATATAAACATAATAAATAATTAAAAGAATTAGTAAATCCAATTAAAAAAATTAAAATTGAAATTGAGAAACATCTAGTAAATATAATAGTTAAAGCCTAAAATTTAAGGAAATTAATTGGATTTTATTTTTTTTTTATTTTCTTTCTCCTAGTTTAACCTTTCAATTTATAGGTAGTCATAAGGAAGGAAAAAAAGAGTAAAATAACAAATAACTTTGAATAAAAGTTAGAAAATGTAAAATTAAGTTAGAGAAAATAGTAATTGGATTTTAAAGGACTAATTGTGGTTTGATATTCAAATTTTCTCTTTAAGTTTCTTTTGCAAAATTCCAAAAGTTAAAATGGAAAAAATAAGAATAAATAATATTAAAATCATCTTGTTAGGTGATTTCATTGGACTAAGAAGGCAAGCCGTCTTAAAGTTAGGGAAATTTGTACAAATATAATTACAATTTTAAACTTTTTAAAGAAAAATGTATATATAGCCTCCATAATTTTAAACATTTTCATTGAAGTCTATATTAGATTATATTTTGGTCCTTTTAAACTTTTTTTTTTGCTTTGACATTGAAAAGAAAGGCAGAGTGACTTCACAAAAAGCAAGGTTAACATGATGTGAAAAGAAGGAAAAGCCTTTCTAGGATTAACATTTATTAATATTATTTTGATATTATAATTCTCATTAATAAAATTTACATCAGAAAAATTGTTATATTTTATACTAAAATTGAAAAACAACATAAAATTAACCAAATTTATTTCATAATAGAATCTCTCAAAAGTATGATTTTTTTTTTGTATTTGTGTAAGTATGGTTTTTATAAAAAATATAAGTGATACCAATTATTTGGATAAAGAATAATGTGGAAAGGTGAAAATCTTTCATGATGTTTAAGAAAAGTCAACTATGTGTGGTTTAAGAGTGAGGTGTTAGGAAGACACATTAAAGATTTTATATTTAAACCACTTCATTGTTAATGTAATAGAAAAACATTTGGAATTCTAATGAACTTGGTTACAATAATGTATATGATAATCAAAGTAGCATCAAAGTTCAACATATCATAAATAATGTAATTGAGACAAGATGACATGTAAATTGAAAATTTATAAGGCTAAATAAATTTAATAAGCCTTAGTTTTTCTTGAATCTCTCAAGCCCAACTTTAGATCCAACAGTTTTGACATCTTGTTGCACTTGAGCCCGAAACTCATTATATGTAAAAGGCTTGTACTTAGAACTTTGAATCACAACATCATGCTCTGGGAACCCAAAGAAGCATATTGAGATCCTCTCTCTCCATCTATTCACCTTCACTCTGTGCATCACACTTTTGTACTTATCATCACTCATTGCCTACATCAAATGTAAAATACAAACATCATATATAATATATGAAAAGGCACATTCATTATAATTCATTTTTTGCTACAAATATTCATTATAATCCATTGGCATAAGTATTTTATTACAAAATAAAAAAGAGTTGTATTCTTGTTGATTATAAAAGAATTTAAATTAATTATATTTCTTTGATGTGAATATAAGAAAGAAAAATAAACTACAAAACTTCATTTAAGATTCATAGATAAAATTTGTATGTCTAGTCTTGTAAACTATATTATTAAAATCTTAATATATTATTTTCTTTTATATTTCAAACCAATTAAAATATTCTCTCTTTAAAATAAGTACAAATTGGCATCATAAGAAATTAGAAGAATGTTGATTCTAAGATTAACTAAAGAGAACATATCTTTTTTAAATACAAACCTGCACTAAGTCGCCTAAATTGACAACTAAAGTGTTGGATATTGGCTTCACAGTTATCCATTGATCATCTTTGAGTACCTCAAGCCCGCTCACTTCATCATCTTGGCTCAATATAGCCACAAGTGAGCTATCAGTGTGAGCCTCTATTCCTAATGCAACATTTGCATCATTTGCAATAGAACTATTGTTACGAGGATAGCGGTAAACGCGCACATGACCTGTGGATTCTGACAGATATGACTCTAATATTTCTGACTTCATATTAAGATTCTTGGCCATAGCTGTCATTAGTATTCTTGTGATTCTGTACATATGATTTTTGTAATCTTCAAGCGCATGCCTTATAAGAATGAAACATAGAAAATGAAGTTATATATTGTGAAAGTCTTCTAAATATGAGGTCAACATAAATAAATCTTGGTTGAATTAATAGTTAAATTAGTAATAAAAATTAATTAGATTATGGAGGTAGATAGTCCACCCAAGAAGCATTGAACCTAACTTGAATATAATATAATCAAATGATATTGTTTATGACTAATATCAATATCTAAGAAACATATTTCATTCATTAGCATGATAAACAAAGGGAAAATCCTATCACGGTGGAAATATCTTATGCATTTTTTTATGTACTATGCAATCTCAATAAAATAAAGTAAGTCAACTTATCTAATCATCTCCATATTTTTTAAACTTTCACTTGTATTGACAACAACCAAATCTTATTACAAATGGTCAAATTAGCTATATCAATCATTTATCTCTCAAATACAAGTTTCATTTTTATTAAAAGCCTTACTTTTAGAAATAGTTAGAATCTCAAATTGACTACTCATGTAACGTATATATGACAAATAAAAAAAATTAAATCAAATATGGCAATCTTATAATAAAAACATTCAATCTTAAAAAATAAAAAATATATATTGTTATGATATCGTTAAAATTGATAAATCTTCATGTACACATGCAGTCTAATCTAAAATTTAATAAGGGCCATGTAATAATCCATAACTCTGCACAAGTTTAATTGAGTACATAGTATTAGAGACATAATAGTTCTCTTATAATATGTATGTATTGTATAACTTTTTAAAATTTGTCCTATTAGTTTAAGTTTGCTAAACTAATTTTATGTAAATTGTGACATCCAAACAAAATGTATAGAATTGCACAATGTCACTCAATAGTAGTCTACCATGTATTGCAATTTTTTTCTCAAAAAGTTTCATACTCTCACAAAGACCTAACAATGATCTGTGTACGTGTGCCCCTCGACATAAAGGCAATATTGACAAAAAAAATTATTGTTTAATAAACAATATATCCAAAACATTTGAAAGATAAATAAATGGTGTTTTGTGCTTACTTGAAAGAGTCAAGAATTGGAAGTTGAGGCTGGAACTGAGAAAGCTGATTAAAAGGAAAATTATAGCCTTCAACCCAATAGAAATTTTGAGAGTTTCTTTCTGCAACTGTCCCTGTTGGTGATAGCACGGGACTACCATCAAAGTATGTGACTGGGTGACTAGCTGAGGCCTTTTTAGTTTCATAGGACAAACAAAAAATTTGTTTGGCTAAGTCTTCAAGTTGTCTCAACAACTCCAATGGAATTCCGTGGTTCACTAAACGGAGCACGCCCCAAGCATTACATGCCTCATCAAGTTGGACATGGTTTAAGGAATGAAGGTCTATGATTGGAATAGGGTCTAGATCTTCATTTGGACAAATGGAATCTTTTAACTCGAGATGATCAGTTTGCTCATTTTGTTGGCGGAAAATAGGAGGGTAAGACACAATATTTGCCATCTTTGTGAGGTGAGGATTTCAATTCAATGTTTTGTAGAAGAAAGAATTATGTGGCATTGTTGAAAACCCAGGATTTGTCTATTTATATAAGGAGGGAAGTTCCTAATTAATTTCTTTCTTTTTTTGGTCATATTTTCTTTCTTAATTATAAATTTAAATTAACAAAAAATCTTTAGAGAATATATGGAAAAAAATTCAAACTTTATCTAAAAAGAATAAAAAATGGATCTTAGACTTCATTTTCCTTCTTAATAAGTTAAATAAAAATATTTGGTGAATATATATAAAAAAGGAAAACATTTATGGGAGGAATAAAAATAAAATCCAGATAGTGGTAATAACACAACTCATTCAATGTAAGAATCCCAATATTAGCTAAATTGTTGCTTAATCAAATATGTTTGCAATGAAGATCCATAAAATTGTAGGTTATTTTATTCCTATTTCTTTAATAAAATATACCAAAAATTACACTATAGTTTTAATGTTATTCATTTTATTACCAAAATTTGATTTATCTTCATAAATACTTTCCCATATTTCCTTTCATATTATATTTTCATTTTGACTAGCTGTTTTCACAATTAAGATGGGTATTACCCCCAACAAGGCAAGGGTGGGCAAAATATGGTTTGGGTCAACTATGGACTAAGATTATATTAATAGCTTAGTCATTTTGTCCCAAAATATCTTAACGAAAAGATAAGGTGACCCGCACACATATAAATATATAATCTGATATCTTAAATATATTTACATGTTAACTAGTTTCATAAAAGAAAAAAAATATCTATATTATAAGTTAAGTAATTTTTTTAATGCAATTATTCAAAATGGAATATTATTAATTTGATTGATAATATATTTTCTTTATTATATGTATATACAATTACAATAATTTATTAGTCATAATTTATATATGATTTATAAATTCATTTAAACTCTACATATATTCATTAATAGAGAGTAAACATTACATTTAATTTCTCATTCATATTATCATTGACTATTATATCCCCTAAATTTCCCTATTAATATTAGTAGATCCTAATTTTTGCTTTTGATATAATTATTAGATTTCTTCTTTCCTTGAAATGTTAAAATAAATGAAAAATGTTGATATAGATAGCTAAACTCTACCTTGATAATGCCAATTACATGCAAGTTTTCTTTTAACTAATTTCTTTCTTCTCATAATTTAGGCTCTATTTCGTGCAATAAATAAGTTAACTTATAATTTAGGCTTTGTTTCACGTAACAAATAAGATAACTTATAACTTATTGACTTAGTTAATAAGCTATAAGCTAGCCTCTATAGATGTTTTCGCATTAGCTTATAAGATACTCTAAGTAGTTTATAAGTTCTGATTTAATAAGTTACCTAAAGTAGCTTATAACTTATAAACTACTATTTTTTTAAAATTCTTTCCAAATCTATCCTTATATTTTTTGTAATTTACAACCCATATATTTTGTAATACAAATTTAAGTAATTTTTAAAAAATATATTTAATTATATTTTAAGTAATTATAATTTTATAATAAATAATAAAATAAAATTTATATAAGTAAATAAACATATAAGTTTATAAAATATAATTAATTAAATATTAGACATTATACTTTTATTTAAAAATTTTTAATTACATTAATATAATTTAATTTTTTTATAAATATAAATTATTTTAATTATATATATTTCTATTAATATATCCTTTTATATCATTTTATAATTTTAACTAGTTCAACAGCTAATTTTACGAAACACTTTAGTTAACTTATTAACTATTAGCTAACTTATCAGCTATCAACTAACTTATCAGCTAATTGCATGAAACAGAGCCTTATTTTAACATTTTTAGTGAAAAAAGAAGCAAATAATTATAGTAAAAGCAAAAATTAGGGTTATAATCTTAGTGATGTTGTGGCACTTGATATTACTTTAGGAGCTTTACTCCTTATCATGTCTAGAGTTCAAGCTTAGGATATTGTGTGTGCATTATGTCATCACCATAAAAGGTAAAACTTAGGAACTATTAGAATTGATTATAAAATTATTTTGAGAGATTTAACAATTAGAATTGTTAAAAATGAGGACTTATTGTTTTGATTACTTTCTTTATAAAAAAACTACTAAATAAAATAAATTTCTAAAAAGTTAGATTACAACATTGTTATAAATATATAAATTAATGTTACAATTAATCAATATTATAACCATATATGTTGATGCTATAGTTAAACAACAATCATGAAACATTTTAAAAGTTAAATTTTAATACATAAATTCAAATTACAATCAAACTTCGAAATCGAGTTAAATCATAACATTTAAACCTTGAAAGGCAAAAAAAAAAAATTAATATGATTAAAATAAAAAAATTAAATTTCCATGAGATATACAATTTGTTCCACTGCTTTTAATTAAATGTTTTTTAGCTAACTTGAAATTTAAAATGCTTAATCAATTATCAATAGCTTATATGGACAACAAAATAAATTATTCAAGTAATTTTAGGAATCTATGCATACCAAAGTGGAAATTATTATGGCAAAAATTGAAAATATTTGCAAAATTAATGGCTTGCAATAATTATAAACACTCGTGTTTTAGTGATTAGAAGGAGGACAATTTAAATTAGACATTTCATGTGATTAGGAGGAAAATTTTTGAATAAGATATTTAATGTAACTATAAAAATTATTTAGATAAAAAATTAATTATAACTTAATTCAAAGCATAAACCATAACTAGAGAAGAAGTAGTTGTTTAATGTAAATAAATATACGAAGTTCAACATGACAATGTGGATTAATAAAATATAATTTTAGGGATTTCAAATGCTCTGTCAATTATGATATGTAATTATTTTCTACACTTTTCAATTATTAAATATATAATTAGTAATATCTTAATAAACATATAAATTATCAACCACAAAAAAAAACATATATGTGTACATCTACTTATGGTACAATTGTATATGTTCCTTGTATTATTATAATTATAATGTTTACGTGTGCATACATTTAATACATTTTACAATTTTTTTTAATTATAGTTTGACTTTATAGTAAATATAACATTAATTTTTATATTTTTAAATATTTTATCCATATCACTATCGTTTTATATTCTAAACTAATAGAAATATTCACTATGCACTATATAAAAAATATTTATGATTTTAAAATTTTCTAACAAGCAATTGCTTTAAATTTTCAAGCATTACATATTTGATTGTAATAGATTTTAGTATAACATATTTTGAGTATACTAATGATATAAATATTTTTTATTTAATACATTTATCAAGAGAGAAAACAAGTAGTGTAAAATTTACCTAAAATGAATTAATCACAACCAATAAATGTTATGGAAATTGAAGACATAGATATGGTGTATGTCATTTAGACTTACACTACTATCACTGAATCCCTAAGTTATAATTAAATATATAATTAAACTAATAAATGCAAATATAGTTAGCAAGAATAAATACATTATTGACTTGCACAAATGCAAATTATGAACACTTCTAATATATATATATATATATATATATATATATATATATTATATTATTGGTCAGTATTTGTACAAAATTATAAGTATTTACAAAATTAATAGTCAACAATAATTGTAGTTGAAATTGGGAAATATGGGTCAAAAATAGACAAGAAATTGATGAACATTTAGTTTGATGTATTAATTAATAAACTAATAGTCATCATTGAATAATATTTAGTATAAAATGTTAAAAACTTGCCTAAGCTAGGTATGATATGTAACTATTCTTTACCCAATTCAATTTTCAAAAGTATAATAAAATTGTTTTGCATAAAAAACATCAAAGTTAACTTCATTAAATCATTAAATACATAAAAATGTAAAATTAAAAAATAGGAAAATTTTTATAATATACAAAATTTTCCAATAAGAATTTAAAAGGAAAAAATTAAGATTATTCATGCAAGGGAGAAATTTGCAGTGATACTCTAGCATTGAGTTTTCAATGCCACTCCTATGTAAGTAAAAAATGGATCTAGATCCTCTCCTATAATTGTAGCTAAAATTACTATATTAATCATTAATTAGTATGGATTCCATGAAAATATAAGCGGTCCACTCATTTAAATGGTTAAATATAGTTACTATAGTTATAGTAAGGGAAAAGATCCATACACGGGTAGAAATAGGTTAAGCTACTTATCAAGAGCCTACAAAGCTATAGTAATGGAAAAGATCCATACACAAGTAGAAATAGGTTAGCCTACTTATCAAGGGTCTACAACATAATCTATTATATACTTATTAGTTCAGCTTATTTAATAATTAATATGTTTATTTGGACTATTATGCCTTAATATGAAAATTAGGGCATAGGCACTCCGTTTTGGCATATTAATTACCATTTTAGGATGTTATAAAAATAAAAGTTGATGGATAGATTTCGTTATTTAATACTTTGTTTTATTTTATTTTTCCTTTGCACTTTAACCTTAAAGAATAGATAAACACACAAATGACCCAATAATTTGTTTCAACATTAAATCTCCTATTAATTTTTTATTATGTTTTTAGCACGTTTGTTTTAAATATGAAAAAAAAATTCATTTTGATTTGATTATTTATTTATTCTTATTTTATTTTTATGAAAATTGAAAAAAAGTTAAGATTGTAAAAAATATATCTTAACCAATTTTTTAAAATCAAGTTCTTTCTTTACTAAATTATATATATTTTTATAATGACATAAAAATTTAAGCACTTATGAAATAATAAATAAGTCAATACTATAAATATTATTCTTTAATATTTAAGACTAGTGAATATACTTTCAAATTATTTTATGACCATTATAAACATGAATTGCATGTAAATTTTGTTAATCCTTTAACATAATTTATATGAATTGATAAATAATTTACATTTACATTTTACAATTAAAACATATGAATATTATTCTAGTCATTTATTATTCATATTTTATACTATCTATATTTTATATGTATTATTAGAAAATTTCTGCATGAAGAGTAAATTTCACCAGCATTAAAATTTTTAGGTTTAAATCAATTTTAATTAAATATTAAATATTTTCTATTATATTATTTATATATAAATATAAAAATATTGAAAATTGAAATGACCTTTTCTCAAAAACAAAATTTTCTATTTTAAAAAAATTATCTTTGATTTAATTTTCAATATGTATCATCTATGCCTATGAATTCAATATTTGAAAACTTCTTTTTAAGTTCTGTTTAAGAAACATTTGAATAAAATAATTCCCTTGACTAAAATATATAACATTATATTGATATGGAACCGAATTTAGTAACACTCGGTGAGTAAATATTACTCCTCTCAAAACTTCTTTTAAGTTCGGTTTAAGAAACATTTAAATAAAATAATTCCCTTGAATAAAATATATAACATTATAGTGATATGGAACAGAATTTAGTAACACTCAATGAATAAATATTACTCCTCCTTTCAATTTGATGGAAGGTGGAAGTAAATGTAGTGGAGCTATTTTATTCTTCTCAATTTGGAGAAATAAATTTTTGTTGAGAGTTTAAAAAAATTACAAAATAATAATTTATTAGAAAAAGAATTCAATTTTGATATTTTTATTAAACAATTTATTATTTAATTATTTTAAAAGTATAAAACTAACACATACATGGTTTATTTTTTATTAAGCAATAATTAAATATATATTGTTTTCGTGATTGGCCAACTTTTTTTTTAATAATGCTACTCCTAAATTGCAACTTTACGCTTAAGCTGTCTAAAATAAATTGAGTAACTAATGTTATTTTACTTTGTAGAGTAAACCAACTTAACAATGTTGCATTTTTTTAAACAATTTCAAACAAAACAATTGTGTAACTAATGCTATTATGCAATTTTTTATAATTTAAGCCACTAATTACTAAGTTAGTGGTGAAGAACTTGGATAATATGCTAAAGGTTCTCTAAACCTACCCATCATGTACCAATTTTTTCTTTGTTAATTTTATGAATACAAGACCCTTGTTATGCTTAGCTTTTTGCAAAATCTTGGCAATTTACAAAGTCCTATCATTTGACCAAATAGGGAAGAAATCAAAGTTTGTGAGGATATCTTATATTGTTTTCTTGGCATAATCAAGGGAGTGACCAAAGACCAAGTTGATAATAAAGAGTCAAAGTATATGTTAACCAAAGCTCAACAATAGGAAGTCATAAGTAGTTACCTCTATTTTTGCAAGCTAACTCTTGCAATATAAGATATTGGTAACATTAGTCCACTAACTTAGGATCTTATAATCCAAACAGATATAAGTCTCAAACTTCTTAAAACTTAGAATCTCATAATCCAAACTTAGTCAAATTAGAACATAGGATCTCAACATCTAAATAGAGATAAGTTTCAGATTCCTTAAATTAATTAGAAAGTTAGCTTTCCATTGATGAAAAAGAAGAAACTTAGAGAAGAGAAGAAAGTTGTTTAGAATTATGTAGAATTATGTTCTTGCCTTTGGAGGCACAAATCCTATAATCTAATTTCCTATACTACTAAGCCTAATAGTCCAAGTTAATATGCCTCTGAAGGTTAAAAAGAATTGGGCTTTATTAATTTTAGAAGCCTAGAACCTAATTTACAAAATAATATACAAGAGTTGTTGCACTAAAATCTTGTAAGTTTGAATTCTAGCCATTAAAAGACCCCTAAAACTATGTAGTTTCACTATACCACAAACATGAAAGTTATTGGGTTAGGTCCTAGGCAACTTTGGACACTAGTTTTATCTTGATTGGACCTTTCAAATTCTAAATATGGCTCAAAAATTAATAGTTTAGCTTAGATAAAAATAAAACATCAAATTTATGGCCATTTTCACTCTTCCAAACACCTGAACTAGATTTTCAAATCGTAAAAATTTTAGAGCTTCCTTTAAACTTTCCAACAATATAAAAATCACTTAATTTTTACATCTAAAACTCAAGTTATGGTTAAAAATCTAAAACAGTGTGAAAATCCACCATTAATCAAATAATTTCAAAACATTGGAAAACTAGCACCTAATCATATAATAAGACTAATTCCATAAAATATAGCATATGTAACACACTAAGAAACACAAAATAGGATGAAATAATGTTGAAAAAATATTGCTCATCAAAGACCACTTTAAAAGGAGATAGGTAAAGAATAAGCCACGAGGTAAAGACTAATAAACAAAAGAACCAATCTCACATGAAAGGAGAAGTTAGAGATATGATCCTCAAACTACTGCTAACAAGAACTCAAGCAAGAAAGATGCAAAGGCAAGCCCTATATGGAAGAAAGGAAAAGAAAGGCCACCAAACTAAAGTATTTTTTGGCCTAGGTGAATTAAGCAGTATGAGGAAAGATGAAAAGAAAGAATCCATTTACCAAAAAATGAAAATTCAAAGACAAAAGATGGACCTCGATGCAAATGTAGTGACAACTCTACTACTATACTTTATTGTAATTAAAATAAAAGAAATTAGAAAGGACTTTGATGATAAAAAACTTACTACAGTGGTAAAATTTAATGAAGATGCAATAAGAAAATTTGAAGGTAGCTGAAAGCACCTTATTGAAAAAATTAAAATTGAAATTGAGAAATATATAGTAAATATGATAGTTAAAGCTTGAGATTTCAGGAAATTAATTAGGATTTGATTTTTTTTCATTTTCTTTCTTCTAGTTTAAGCTTTCAATTTATAAATAGTCATAAGGAAAAAAAGTAAAATAACTAATAAAATTTAAATAAAAAATTGGAAAATGTAAAATTAAGTTAGAGATAATAGTAACTAGATTTTAAAGGACTGATTGTGGTTTGATATTTAAATTTTCTCTTTTAGTTTCTCCTGTGAAGTTCCAAAAGTTAAAATGGAAAAAATAAGAATAAATAATAGTAAAAGCATCTTGTCATGTGATTTTATTGGAATAAGAAGGCAAGCCATCTTGAAGTTAGGGAAATTTATAGAAATATCATTATGATTTTAAACTCTTTTAAGAAAAATGTATATGTAGCCCCTAAAATTTTAAACATTTTCATTGAAGTCTATATTAAATTATATTCTAGTCCTTTTAAAACTTTTGTTTTAGCATTGCCTTTGAAAAGAAAGGTAAAGTGGCTTCATAAAAAGCAAGGTTAGCATGATGTGAAATGAAAGAAAAGCCTTTCTAAGATTGACATTTATTATATTATTTTGATGTCATAATTCTCATTAGTAAAGTTTACATAAAAAAAATTGTTATAGTTAATATGAAAATTGAAAAACAACATAAAATTTATTAAGTTTATTTTGTAATAAAATCTCTCAAAAAGTATAAGTATGATTTTTTTAATATTTGTGTAAATATGATTTTTATTAAAAATATAAGCTATACCTATTATTTGGCTAAAGAATAATATGGATAGGTGAAAATCTTTCATGATGTTAAAAATAAGTCACCTATGTGTGGTTTAAGAGTGAGGTGTTGGGAAGACATATTGAAGATTTTATATTTAAACCTCTTCATTGTTAATGTAACAAAAAAAATTTAGAATTCTAATGAATTTGGTTATAACAATGTATATGATAATCAAAGTGGCATCAAAATTCAATATATTATAAATAATGTAATCGAGAGAAGATGACTTGTAAATTTAAAAATTCTTAGGGCTAAATAAATATAATAAACCTTAGTTTTTCTTGAATCTTTCAAGCCCAACTTTATATCCAACAGTCTTGACATCTTGTTGCACTTGAGCTCAAAATTCATTACATGTAAAAGGCTTGTACTTAGAACTTTGAATCATAACATCATGTTCTGGGAACCCAGAGAAGCATATTGAGATGCTTTCTTTCCATCTATTCACTTTCACTCAGTGTATCATACTTTTGTACTTATCATCACTCATTGCCTACATTAAATGTAAAATACAAACATCATATATAATATATGAAAAGGCACATTCATTATAATTCATTTTTTGCTATTAATATTCATCATAATTGTAATATCTCAAAATAATATTTTATTTTTTATAAATTTCAATGCTTGTGTTACCTATTTTATTTATTATTTATTTAGTTAATATTTGATTTTAAATTTTTTTTCTTTTAAGGGATTTTAGAATATTAAAATAATACTGATGATAATATTTGAAATATATTTTTTAATTTTTATGGTGATTATTGGTTCAAGATTAGATTAAAATAATTTTACAAGAAATTTTTCATAAATTGATAATAATTTTAGTAATTATGAATGCAAGAATTTATGGAATAATTTGTTTATGTTTGATAAATTATTTTTAAGAATTATGAAATTTGAAATAGTTATTTTAAGACTTTTAAATTTATTAGGCTATTTCAAATATATATATATATATATATATATATATATATATATATATATATATATATGTATGTATGTATGTATGTATGTATGTATGTATGTATGTATGTATGTATGTATGTTTGTATGTATGTATGTATGTATGAGTGGAAGAATGAAAATAATTAAGTTAGAATTCTAAATAAAATCAATTTTTATAAAAATAAACTTTAGTAAACTTAAAAGGTGGTCAAGATTTAATTGTTTAGAAGGGGTAAGTAAAATGGAAGGATGAGATTTAATGATGAAAGTGAGCTCACAATATTGCAATGCATTGTATAAAAATCTATAGTTGTCCTTTTATTTATTTCTTTTCCTTTGCATTTCCAGAAAAAAGGAAAATTCCTCCTCTCTCTATCCTCTTCATTGACCTTCTCCCCCTTTCTCGAGCTCCCTCCTCTCTTCTTTCACTTCTTTAGTTGCTACCTCATCCCTTCCCAACCACCGGTGTCACTATTATAGGGTAGTCATTGCCTTGTGCATCTCCCCGCTAAAGGTAACTTACAATGCTATGATAGGAACTTAGAGTGGAGTAAACTAGCAGTAATTTAGGAAGGGTTTCTTTAGCCATCTCGCTTTAGTCTCCAATTGAGCTGTTATAGGACATTGATGCTTCTCCTCTAGTTCCCCATGCATTTTTTGCTGATGTGCAGAAGTTGCATAGTACGGCTAAATTGGGTAGCAACAGGGGAGTCGTGATTTTTTCCATTTACTAGTGAGCTCAAGCAAGGAGCTTTAGATGACGATGAGTAGGACTATAGCATAAAATCTCAATTTTTATGATGATTTGATAGTTAATCCAAGAAACCCATTTTCAAATGTTCTAAGAAAAAATTAGTGATGCTTTGAAAAATAGGAGTTTTATGTTATAGAGTGTTAGAATAAATTAAGTATGATTATTTTATATCATCAACCTCACAAATGATTGGTGTTGAAGCTAGCTCAGAAAAATTCATTGTGTATATGGTTCATATGATGACATATATGCAAAAATATAACATTTATGTTATAAAATACTAAAATAAGATAAGGAAATGAATATAGAGCATTATGTGCTAATTCTAAAAGAATCATGCATGATTTAGAAGGAAAAACCATTTATGGGTGTTTTGAATGTATTGTGATGGCTCAAAAAAATACAACTTTTATGATACATATTGCTAAAATAAATTAGTTAGAGATTGAGTGACATAATAAAAGTCTTTTTATGCTGCCAACTTTAATATTCTTGGATGATTTAAAGTTGAACTAAAAGAAGTACAAATATATATATATATATATATATATATATATATATATATATATATATATATATATATATATATATATATATATATATATATTATATGTGCATATATACTTTAAGGAACTTAATAATAATTAAAGGATATCATATATTATGGATCATCAAGTATCATTAACTATATAGGTCCAAGAAATTAATATATGAGGATATACCTCCATTTTTGAGTGAATAATTGAAAATAAAGGAAATTAATGATCTAGAATGCTTAAGTGAAACCAAATGAATCTTTTAAAGTTTTAAGTTATAATATTTTTATTTGTATGACTTTAGTTTAAGGATTCCTAGAATATAGCATGCTTGACTTTAAAGCTAATGACTAGATTGTTAATATATACTATGATATAAAGCAAAATTGAGATGACTAGAAAGAAAATAGGTAATGTTTATATAATTATAATTTATATTTGTAAATCATGATATTAGAAGGAAAATGTGAAAAGATGATTGTGATACATTAGAACTTCTAAGGATGGATCAATGTCACCAAGTAAGTATATATCTTACTACTAAACTTTTATTTAAATAAAAATATGAGTTAAATGTTGCAAATGGTATTTTTCTCATTGATAGTACTGATTCTATATTCCTATATACATACATCTATACTCATGCATAAACTTAATTCCATGGTATATTAAGGGAATACTATTATGTCAAAGTGCACAGTGGAAGCATTGTGCTGTTAGAAATAACTTCTAATTGATTGATTGTGATAAAATTATAATAGTTCATATTGTGATTGAATTATATCATTATGGTACATTAGAAAATATAGAACGATATATATCAGACTATGAAACAATGTTATTCTCATGCAAGAGAATATAAAAATGTTACCATATGAATATATATAATGATATTTAGTTTGAATGCCCTATATTGACAAATAGTTATTTATGTGAATTTGTATTAGAGTTGAGTTCCAGCAAATTAACTATATTATGAATTGACCCCTATGAGGCATTAGGAATTATGAATGGTGCTAGAATAATGGCATTGGAATTGTGATCTAAAATAGGGCAATAATCTAGAAGCCGGATAGAAAATTCTTGGTAAATAACCGATGAAGGATTTGAAATTAACCCAAAAATCCAGATATGGACACATGTTTGCTTTTTATAAAAAATTATGAGATATTAGAATTTTGCTCATGTTTGGATATCATTGATTGACATGTTAGCAAAGACTTGACATAATTATGATGATTCATATGTATTTAAGCCTTAAAGGCTGTTTGTAATTGTGATACCTACTCGAAATGGGTAGTACGTGATATGATAATAATGTTGTGTATTATTGTATAGTTAGAATTTCTATGAATAATGATATAAGATATAGAGTTTAAATTATATGTAGATGACCTCCCATTTTGGGGTATGATTTCATATATTTCAAAAAAAACTAGTAAATGGGATTGTTAATATTTTCTAATTGAGAACATGGTTAACTTGTAGTTATTGTTTAGAAAGCTAATCCCCTACAAGATAATGGTAAATATATGGTCACTAAATTCATGTAACTCACTCCATCCATTTTCATTATTTTTAGGATAAGATTCAAGCCTTATAGCATCGATAGAGAATCAAGATCACCTTGCTAAAGAATTTGATAGTTAGGAATAAAATCATCATTCAAATAGTGATTTATTGAATTATATGATGTGTTGAATTGATTGTATATGTATAAGTTTGAAACTATCTAAATGTTTGATGCTATTGTACCTAAGATAACTTATGTAATTTAAGGCATGTGGCTATTGCGAAAGGTCTAAAAACATGGGAAACTCTATCCATTTTTTTATAAAAATTTAAAGTGAATTTTAAATTTCCCTAGAAATAGGGAAACTATTGTATTTAAAAATAAAATAATTAATTTTATTAGAAATATTATATGGATTAGCATTAATCAATTATTAAAATATTTATTTAAGTAATTATTTTTATATTTTAACATTAAGCATAGAATAGATTGGGCCCTAGTTTAATGTGTATGATTTATGATAGGTTGGATCATGCATAAGCCCATATGGGTAGAGGTCCCAACTTACAGCCCTTTAGTGGTCAGTAGTTTCCTATCACAAGTCTGACCTTAAATAGAGAGATCAGGGTTATTATTTGAACACATAAAAATAAGGATCTCCACTCTTCTAAATTTTTTCTCTCCCTTTTCTCTCTATCTTGATAACCTAAGGGGCCAAGTAGGTTGTGATTCTACTCATCATCATTCAGATCAGTCATGGCCTTATCAAATTATGCTCCAAGTATGCTCATAATTTATTATGATTAATCTTATATTTTTGTGATTTTAATTCATACTTCCAACAATTGGTATCAGAGCATGTTGACAGTATGAATTATATGATTATGAGCAATTTAAAATTAATTTGGCAAATTCATGAAATTCCCATTTTTTTTATTTTATTTTTGTGCTTGGAATTACTACGAATTGGGGATTTTAAATTCTGAAATAATTGGATCTGTTTCTTTTTTATTAAATATTGAATCTTCATTTGATATGCATGAGGAATATTACTCTGTCATTTAATTGCATCAAATTCAAGATTATTGTGGATCAGTTTGAATTTTTCCCAGAAAATTTATGAACAAACTGTACAATTTTAAAGCTTCTCCTTCTGTTCAATATGTGAATTTATATTAAAAATAGGTTAGATATAATTTTTGCAATTAAAAGGAGATAAAAATAAATTTTTTGAAGCTTAAAAGCCCCTTTAATGGTGGAAAAACAGCTATGAAAAACTGAACAATGCGAAGGAGGAAGACGAAGCGCTTCTGGTGCTGCCGCACATGGACCACACGCTCTAGCAGAGTGCGTGAATACACGCGCCAGACAGAAAAGCTTTAAGTTTCTGAAGCACGTGAGAACACACGCTAGTCGCGCGTGGTATACACACGCCATTGCCCAGAACAGTTTTTGACCAGTCAGTGTCTGGCGTGAGCCACGTGCGTGTGTGGCACGCGTGTCAGTTGGCATTCGGTTCCAAAGCAACCTCACGTGCATGCCTTGGCGCGTGTGGATCACGCGCTTGGTGTTTCGGGCTGAATTTTGGCCTAGTTGTATAGAATTTAATTTCCTACTTATCTATAATTTTTCCAACAATTTTTTGAGGCTAATAAGTATTTATTTTATTTTTGTAAAGTTTACATTGCTTAAAAATACATTCTATTTATGGAATTTTAGTCTAGAAAAATTCATGGACATTCTTTACAATTTTTTCGAGTTTGGTGTACTTTCACTCTCTCTGATTATGTGCATAACTATATTAGATGATTTTGAGCCCTTAATTATGTGATTTTGTACATATAAAGACACTTAAAGTCATTTATTTCAACTAATGATAGATTAGGGATATAATAAGATTATTTTTCATAAAATACTGTACTTCTAAGATATTTAAGAGCATATTACATTGATGATGGATACACCCTATCGGTGTGACATTATTAATGTAATTTTAAAGTTTAGACTCCTTAGAATAGGCATGTAGCGATTATAATGTTTCAATATTTCTTGTACCCTATCGGTATGGCTATATTGATTACATTTTTATGTAGACTCTTGTACAAGCCAAATCTATGGTACATGTATTTTGGATACCACTTTGTTAGATAGTTATTTGACTGATTTGTTTAATTGAGAATCTTGTGTTGTAATTATATTGTGCACGCATAATTAATAATTTCCCAATCTTGTTGCATCAGTCTCAGCCTTTCAATAATTATCTGTGGTGAGGACTCTTAATGGAACAAACTATGATGAATGGAGAGAGTCATTGAACATGTACTTGACAATCTCTAAGGAGGATTTGGCTCTTAGAGAACCAAAGCCGACTGATCTCTTACCCCAGTCTAGTGCTGCAGATAAGACCTATTATAAACAATGGTATGAATCAAATCGAATTTGTTTGGCAGTGATTAAGTTCACTATTGAGAAGGGAATTAGAGAAAGTATCCCAGATAAGGACACTGCTGTGGAGTATATGAAAGTTGTTGGTGAAAAATTCAAAAAAGCTTGATAAGACTCAAAAAGTCTACTATCTCTCCATGCTTGATAACACTCGTTATGATGGAAATTCAGGTGTTAGAGAACATATTATGAAAATTATTCATTACTACAATAAGCTGAGATCATACGGTGTTGATTTAGGAGATAGTACTTTGGTCTATAGAGTCCTTCAGTCATTGCCAGCTGAATATAATTACCTGAGAACCTCCTACAATTCACAAGAGGGAGAGTGGATAATAGACTAAATGATTTCTATAGTAACTCAAGAAGAGGAGACTATGAAAAGTAATCCACAACCACATTTTATTAACTACTTATCTCAGGACTCCTACAATAAGTCAGGAAAGAAATTAGAGACACATATATCTGGAAAGCCTGAGTTCAAGAAAAGTGGTGATAAGGGCAAGGGACAACAAAAGAAATTTAAAGGCAAGTGCAATTATTGCAAGATTCCTGGACACAAAAAGTCTCAATGTTATAAGCTAAAGAACAAGCGTGAGCAAGAAGGGGCTCAAAAACAAGCAGATCCCAAGTAAGATGGAAGAGACTGTATTGGGAGTAGTAGGAAGTAGAATAAAATTAATTACATAGGATCATATTTTTCTTTATGTTTATCTTCCGGATATTTTTTTTGAATTATGTCATTTATGTTTTTTCTTTCAAATTTAATTTCCAATTCTATTTCAATAAATGTAGTTATTCCTTTTGACAAAGAAAATTTATTATGATTTTAGTATGCCACTTTACAGAATGATTCGTATCTTTTGAATTTAAAAGATTATCCTGTTGTATCGTCTGATATTCCTATCAATGCTATAATTAGGTATAAACAAACTAGAATAAGTTAGAATTCTTCCATTTTATGGGATCATGTTTTTTAGGCCTTTTTTTTTCTAGAGAGATTAGAAAGATTGGTAAAACAAAAATGTATTGTTAAACTTAAATTCTCATATCTTAAAACTTTTAAGTGTGGAGTTATAAAGTAAAGATGAGACTCTATAATTCCTAGTTAAAGAAATTATACTTTACAACAATTAGTGGGTTCTTCATTAGGTACTGTACTAGATCAAAAGATTACAGATTTTCTTATCCCACTCATAGTACCAAGACCATCAAGTTTAATTGGACATTTTCTTTTGTGGATGACTTGAATAGTGGGAGTTTGATACTTAAAGTTATCAATTTATGTGACAAGGCCACCATTCTGCCTATACCTATTTTGATTCCCTTACCACTGGAGGAGATAATGTTCACAGTTCAGTTTAGATAAATAAATATCCTCATGTTGAAGAACTTGATTAGCTAGCCATTGAGTTTAGATCTATTGTAATAAAACTTATAGTATTTTGAGTTTGTACCAAGCCAATTGGATTGAACGGGTGCTTTAAAAAAAATTTAAAATGGACAAGATTTCTTACGCTACCGCTATTGATAATCTTATGTATGCACTGGTCTGCATTCGTTAAATATAGTTTTTTTTTTTTTTTTGCTATTAGTGTGCTTGAAAGATTATCAAGTAACCCTAGGATGGATCATTGGAGAGCGACCAGGATAGTAATATGTAGTATCTTTAAGATACTATGAATCATATGTTAACTTGTAGATAATCTAATTTACTTGAAAGTATTGATTATTCAGATTCTGATTATGCCTTGTACATAGATGATCGTAAGTTAACATCTAGATACATCTTTATGATGTTTAGAGGAGCTGTTTCATGGGAAAGTGTTAAAGAGACACTCACAGCTACCTTAACAATGGAAGCAGAGTTTATCGCATATTATAAGGCCACTTGACAAGTTGTAAGGTTGAGGAAGTTGATATCTGGCATGCAATTGGTTAAGTTTATATCATGATCTCTACAAATTTTTATTGTGATAAGGCTTCTGCTATGTGCTTTTCTTAAAATAATAGGAATTCTAGAACATATTGAATATTTTTTATGATAAAATCCTGTTTGTTAGAGAGAAAAGATTGTTGAATTTCAGACTCACATTAAACATAGCCCTAGTGGAGACATGCAAGGGATCCGTTGACTTAAGGCTTACCTATAGAAGTATTTAAAATCAACTAACTCATATGAGTCTTGTTAAATTTTTATGAAGCCTTAGTTTAGTGGGAGTCTAAGATATGCTTATCTTATTTTGTTGATATTTGTGACCAGTAATTGCTCATTTTGAAACATTTGTGATATGTTTTATACATATATAAATCATTTGCTTCCCTATCAGATTCAATGATTTTAAGTTGTTTCTCTTATAAGCTGTGGTTAAAAGATTAATTATATATATATATATATTAAGTTTCTTTGGAATTATGAGACATTAATTTAACATCACTTATTTCCCTATCGGATTCAGTGATTCTGTATGGTCTCATTCCACTTTTGTAATCGTCACTCAGTTTGGATATTGAAACATTGGTAATATATTTTATACATATGTAAATCATTTGTTTCCCTATCGGATTTAATGATTTTAAGTTGTTTCTCTTCTGAGTTATAGTTGAAAGACTAAACGTTATTCTATTCTTTTCAGATTATGAGACATTATATCACTTGTCTCCCTATCGGATTCAATGATTCTATGTAGTCTCATTCTCTGAATTAAGTTTATAGCTTAATGTATAACTAATTGCTTAATTATTGATGTTTTAATTATTCCATATAATTAATTAATGCTATCCAAGTGGGAGATTATTGTATTTAAAAATAAAATAATTAATTTTATTAGAAATATTATATGGATTAGCATTAATCAATTATTGAAATATTTATTTAAGTAATTAGTTTTGTATTTTAACATTAAGTATAGAACAGATTGGGCCCTAGTTTAATGTGTATGATTCATGATAGGTTGGATCATGCATAAGCCCATATGGGTAGAGGTCCCAACTTACAGCCCTTTATTGGTCAGTAGTTTCCTATCACAAGTCTGACCTTAAATAGAGAGATCAGGGTTATTATTTAAACACATAAAAATAAAGATTTCCACTCTTCTAAATTTTTTCTCTCCCTTTTCTCTCTATCTTGATAACCTAAGGGGCCAAGTAGGTTGTAATTCTACTCATCATCATTCAGATCAGTCATGACCTTATCAAATTATGCTTCAGGTATGCTCATAATTTATTATGATTAATTTTATATTTTTGTTATTTTAATTCATACTTCCAACAGAAACTTCCTTTGGATAGTTTTGAGAAATCGATGTTAAAGCTTGTAGAAATTGAGTACCGAGATCAATGTCGGTCATGATTGAATTAGATCATGACAATAATCCATTGGCATAAGTATTTTGTTACAAAATAAAAAAGAGTTGTATTCTTATTGATTATAAAAGAATTTTAATTAATTATATTTCTTCGATGTGAATATAAGAACAAAAATAAACTATAAATCTTCATTTAGGATCTATAGATAAAATTTGTATGTCTAGTCCTACAAACTATATTATTAAAATCTTTTATATTTCAAATGAATTAAAATATTTTTCTCTAAAATAGGTACAAATTAGCATTATAAGAAATTATAAGAATGTTGATTTTATGATTAGCCAAAAAGAATATATCTTTTTTAAATACAAGTTGCCTAAATTGACAATCAACGTGTTAGATATTGGCCTCACAGTTATCCATTGATCATCTTTAAGTACCTCAAGCCTACTCACTTCATTATCTTGGCTCAATATAGCCATAAGTGAGCTATTAGTGTGAGCATCTATTCCTAATGTAGCATTTGCATCATTTGTAATAGAACTATTGTTAAGAGAATAATGGTAAACATGCAGATGTCTTATGGATTCTAATAGATATGATTCTAATATTTCTAACTTCATATTAAGATTCTTGGCCATAACTGTCATTAGTATTCTTGTGATTCTGTACATATGCCTTTTATAATCTTCAAGTGTATACCTTATAAGAATGAAACATAGAAATTGAAGTTATATATTGTGAAAGTCTTCTAAGTATAAGGTCAACATAAATAAAACTTGGTTGACTTGATACTTAAATCATTGATAAAATTAACTAGATTATGGAGGTAGATACTTCACCTAAGAAGCATTGAACCTAACTTTAATATAATATAATCAAATGATATTGTTTATGACTAATATCAATATCTAAGAAAATTACTTCATGCATTAGCATAACAAGGAAAGGAAAAATTCTATCATGGGGGAAATATCTATGCATTTATTTATGTACTATGAAATCTCAATAAAATAAAGTAAGTCAACTTATCTAATCATCTCCATATTTTTTAAGCGTTCAACTAAATCTTATTACAAATGGTCAAATTAGCTACAAAAATCATTTATCTCTCAAATACAAGCTTCATTTTTATCAAGAGCTTTACTCCTAGAAATAGTTAGAATCTCAAATTGGCTACTCATGTAACTTATATATGACAAATAAAAAAATTTAATCAAATATAGCAATCTTATAATAAAAAAATTCAATCTTAAAAAATAAAAAAAAACTATTGTTAGGATATCATTAAAATTGATAAATCTCCATGTACACATGTAATTGAATCTAAAACTTGATAAGGGCCACATAATAATCCATAACTCTACACAAGTTTAATTAATTTAATTGAGTACATAGTATTAGATACACAATAGTTCTCTTATATTATGTATGTATAATATAACTTTTTAACATTTGTCTTATTATTTTAAGTTTGCTAGACTAACTTTATGTAAAGTATGACATCTAAACAAGATGTATAGAGTTGTACTATGTTACTCAATAGTAATCCACCATGTATTGCAATTTTTTTTTCTCAAAATGTTTTGTACTCTTATAAAGAGCCAACAATGCACCTAACAATGATTGATGTATGTGTGCCTATGGACACAAAGGTAACAATGACAAAAAAATTGTTATTTAATAAATAATAGGTCCAAAACATTTGAAAGATAAATAAATGGTCTTTTTGTGCTTACTTGAAAGAGTCAAGAATTGGAAGTTGAGGCTAGAACTAAGTTGATTAAAAAGAAAATTATAGCTCTATTGTATATGTAGTAATTAAATAGAATTAATAATTTTAGGTATCTGAAATGCTCAGTCAATTATGATATGTAATTATTTTCTACACTTTTTTAATTATTAAATATATAATTAGTAATATCTTAATAAAAAATATGAATTATCAACTACAAAAAACCATATATGTGTACATTTGTATTTTTCATCTACTTGTAGCTCTATTGTAATTTGTATATGTTCCTTGTATTATTATAATTGTAATGTTTACATAAGCACACATTTAATTTGTTTTACAATCTTTTTTTATGAGATATGTTTAAATAACCCCCTTCAACTATTGGATACTTGAATTTTACTCCCTTAAATTATGGAAACTTGGATTTTACCCCTCAAAATTATATAAAACTTGAATTTTACTCCTACCGTTACTAAGTTAACAAAATTTGTTAAAAAAATTGCTAGTATCATATTTTATTTATCGGTGGTTAAAAAACGAGCGACGGTTTATGATGACCACTAAGTGGTAAAGAATCGCTGTTAAGTGTTACAATGGTTAATTTAGTAATAATGGGGGTAAATCCAAGTTTTATATAGTTTCAAAGGGTAAAATTCAAGTTTTCATAATTGGAGGCAAAATCCAAACACCCTATAGATCAAGGGGGCTATTTATAGTTTTTCCTTTTTTATCATAGTTTGACTTATATAGTAAATATAACATTAATTTTTATATTTTAAAATATTTTATCTACAACACTATTGTTTTATATTCTAAATTAATGAAAATATTCACTATGCACTATATAAAAATGTTTATGATTTTAGAATTTTCTAATAAGCAATTACCTTAAATTTTGAAGCACTATATATGTGATTTTAATAAATTTTAGTATAATATATTTTAAGTATATTAATGATATAAATATTTTTATTTAATACATTTATCAAGAGAGAAAAAAAGTAATGTAAAATTTACCTAAAATGAATTAATCTTAACCAATAAATGTTATTGAAATTGATAACGTAGATATGGTGTATGTCATTTAAACTTACATTGCTATCATCGAATCCTTACTTTGGCATGATTAAATACATGGTTAACTTGTATAAATGCAAAGTGTGAACACTTCTAATGTAATTTTTTTATTTTTTTTTAACAAATATGTTGCCATCTTTTTATTTTGGAAGGACATGGGAGCATGAGAGTTCGATGCCTATTCCTAGGTGAAAAAGTTTTAAGAGATAGTAAAGATATATAGTACAAAATTAGTGACAAGTAATAATTATTTTATTGGTTAGCATTTGTACAAAATTACAAGTATTTACAAAATTAATAGTAAAAAATAATTATAATCAAAATTGGGAAATATGTATAAAAAATAAAGAAGAAATTGATGAACATTTAGTTTAATGTATTAACTAAGAAACTAATTGTCATCATCGAATGATGTTTGGTATAAAATGTTAAAAACTTATCTGAGATAGGTATGATATGTAATTATTCTTTACCTTATTCAATTTTCAAAAGTATAATAAGATTGTTTTGCATAAAAAAATCAAAATTAAATCCATTAAATCATTAAATAAAAAAATATAAAATTAAAAAATAGGAAAGTTCTTATAACATATAAAATTTTCCAATAAGAATTTAAAAGGAAAAAGCTAAGGTTGTCCATGCAAGAGAGAAGAGAGAAACTTCAAGTGATACTTTAGCATTGAATTTTCAATACTACTCCTATGTAAAGATGGAAACGGATTTGGATGCTCTCCCATAATTGTAACTAAAGTTACTGTATCATTTATTGAATAGTATGGATTCTTTGAAAATATAGGAAGCCCACTCATTTGAATGGTTAGATATAGTAACTATTTCTCGAATAAGGGAAAGGATCCATACATAGGTGGAAATAGGTCAAGGGCCTATGACCCAACCTATTATATATTTATTAGGTAAATCTATCTAATAATTAATATGTTGATTGGACTATTATGCCTTAGTACAAAAACTAGGGCATGGACACCTCGTTTTGGTGGATTAATTACCATCGTAGGATGTTATAAAAGTAAAAATTTATGCATAGATTTCATTACTTCGGGCTTGCTTTAATACTTTTTTTTTATTTTATTTTTACACTTTAACCTTAAAGAATAATAAAAATACATGAATGACCTAATAATTGCACCAACTTTTAATCTCCTATTAATTTTTAATTGTGTTTTTAGTATATTTGTTTTAAATTTTTATATATTATATTATACATGTAAAAAAATTCATTTTGATTTGATTATTTATTTATTATTATTTTATTTTTTTGAAAATTAAAAAGTTAAGATTACAAAAAAAATCTTAACCAATTTTTAAAATCAAGTTCTTTACTATATTATATATATATATATATATATATATATATATATATATATATATATATATATATATATATTTAAGCACTTATGAAATAATAAATAAGTCAATACTATAAATATTATTCTTTAATATTTAAGATAGTTAGTATACTTTTAAATTATTTTATGAACATTATAATCATGAACTATACGAAAATTTTATTAATCCTTTAACACAATTTATTTGAATTGATAAATAATTTATATTTGTATTTTATAATTAAACCATATGAATATTATTTTAGTTATTTACTATTTATATTTTATATGTATTATTAGAAAACTTCTGCATGAAGAACAATTTTCACTACCATTAAAATTTCTAAACCCAAATCAATTTTAATTAAATATTATATATTTTCTATTATATTATTTATATATAAACATAAATATATTTAATATGGAAATTATCTTTTCTCAAAAATGAAATTTTTTACTTTAAAAAATTATCTATGATCTAATTTTTAATATGTATCATCTATGCCTTCAAATTCAATATTTCAAAACTTCTTTTTTAGTTTGGTTTAAGCAACAATTGAATAAAATAATTCCATTCACTAAAATATATAATATTATGGTGATATGGAACAAAATTTAGTAGCATTTGATGAGTAAATGTTACTTCTCTTTTCAATTTGATGGAGGTGGAAATGAAAGTAATAAAGCTCTTTTATTCTTTTTAATTTGGAGAAATAATTTTTTTTGTTAAGAGTTTAGAAAACATTACAAAATAATAATTTTTAAAAAAGAATTCAATTTTGACATTTTATATTAAATAATTTATTATTTAATTATTTTAAAAATATAAAACTAACACATACATGATTTATTTTTTTATTAATTAATAATTAAATATATATCCTTTTTGTGATTGTTCAACTCGTTTTGGTTGGGAGCTCGGTCCCCTTAAACAGTCTTGGGTTCGAGCCTTGTGAATGGAGAAAATTGCCGCTAGGAGAGTTTTGCCCCCACATTGGGTCCAACCCGACTTGACTTTGAATTAGTCGGAGCCTAATGAGGCTATTGAATATCGAGGGTCCACAGACGGAAAAAAAAAAAACTCTTTTTGAATGATGCTACTCCTAAATTGTAACTTTACACCTAAAGTTGTCCAAAATAAATTATGTAGACAATGTTACTATACTTTTTAGAGCAAACCAACTGAACAATGTTGTATATTCTTTTAAACAATTTCATAGAAAACAATTGTGTAACTAGTGCAATTATACAATTTTTTATAATTTAAGCCATTAATTAGTTAGTTAGTTATGAAGGACTTGGATAATGTGCTAAAGGTTCTCTAAACCTATCCATCATATACCAATTTCTCTTTTGATTATATGAATGCAAGACCCTTATTATGCCCAACTTTTTGCAAAATCTCAATAACTTGACAAAGTCCCATTATTTGACAAAATAGGGAAGAAACCAAAGTTTGTGAGGATATCTTATACTATTTTCTTGGCATAATCAAGGAAGTGACCAAAGACCAAGCTAACAATAAGGAGTCAGAGTATGTGTTAACTAAAGCTTAATAATAAGAATTCTTGAGTAATTGCCCTTTTTTTGGTAAGCTAACTCCTGCATCATAGGATATTAGTAACATCAGCCCATCAACCCACTTTATAACACAGTAACCATATATTTTTAGAGATTAAAGACATGTTAACATGAGTTCTAACTTCCTAAGTCCATGATCTATAAATAAGTGGGAGAAACAAAGGTATGGGACTTTTTTTTTCCACTAGAGAAATTACATAAATTAGTTATATGCACTCTATGTCTTTCTAGTGCTTTGCTAGCTTTAATCACTTGTAACTACTTGTGCTGCATCTTTGAGAAATTTCATGACAAGATGTTATCCAGCACCTTTCATGAGTAAGTTAGGATCTTAGAGTTTCCAACATGGATTGAATCACTTCTATCCTCAAGAAAGCTAGTCTAGTGATAATGTAGGTCTAGTCCTAGAATTACTCCTTTTTATGTATACAAATGTGATCTTTATGTGTTTACATGTTATATACACCTTATATCACTCCTATTTAATTCTACATGATCATTTGTAATAGAGCTTTACTGGTATATTATGTACATAAACCCTAATTTTTTGCTTCCCATAGTTAGAATTACCTTAATTAGTTATCTTGCAATTTTAAGAAGTGAAAGCAAATTGACACACTCGATGGGACACAACTAATATTTTTACCTTTTACATTTTTCATTTATGAAATTAGGAATGGTAAGTTTATATTATTAGGAAATATGAGTACAACACTTTTTGCTTCATGTCCTCCTTGTGAAAACCTTCTATTTCAAGAAAGAAATCTAGAATATGTTAACAAGAGCCAATAGTCGAAGACTATGATTAAGAATGTTGAGAACCTAGATCCATTCTAAGTAACAATTAAAGCAATGTTAAATCGAATCAACAAGTTCATCGTCAAAATCCAAACCAAAAGAATGGTTATTGATACTACCATAAAAAGATCAGTTAAAGAAAAAAAAGTTAATAATAATAATAATAATAATAATAATAATAATAATAATAATAATAATAATAGGCTCAATAATAACCAAAGAATGAACATTGGAGGGATTACAAGATTACCCTATGGAATGCCTTATGATATGCTAACTATTGATAAGAATAATCAAGTAATTGCCTTTAACAGCCAAAATTGACATGCCAAAATAAATAATATACAAGGGAGTGATTAGTTTGAAGGATACAATTGAGACTTAACTTCTCAAAATCTAGTAATAATATGATAACAAATAGATGAATGCAACCATGACATGGTTCACATATTGTCATAGCAAATGACAAAAATTTTAAGATCGATGCTCTAGAAAATAATTGCCATCCAAACCTGAGTGAACTAGACATTTGAAATGATTGCACAATAGTTTAACTTCTAGTAGGACAATGACTAGCACTTAAAAAGGGGACAAATCGAAGTAAAGCCCTTTGAACCTCAATATTTTAAGGCTAAACAACTTGAATGTAGTCGAGTAAGGATAAGTAAAAAAGGAGAACAAGTGAAAAGTGTGACATGATATGGATTTCATAATAAAGGTGTCCTAGCACATGATTGTTAATGTGCAAGATTTTTTTCATATTATTTTCTCTTATTTTATACATTTTATTATGTTACATATGCTTAATTTTATGAAATTGATCTTGTTATATGTTTAGGTATTGGTTTTCTAATACTTTGAAATTATTTAGTTACTATAAGATTTTTACATTATTTTAGGTTTTTGGCTATAAGTTGAGCTTTAGAGAACAAAATTGGATGGTATTTATATCATTGGAAAAACTAGAGAAAGCTTTACTACTTCATTTTTTGGTTGAAGTCCCATTCAAAAATTTGGAAATTCAAAAATAATCATGAAGTTGATGGTCTATTTTTGTCCAAACTAAACTAATCTTAATTTTTAAACCACATTTAGAGCTTTAAAGGTCCAATCAAGATGAAACTAGTGCATAAAGTTGCGTAAGACCTAACCAAACAATTATGATCTTTGTAATTTAGTAAAACTATATAGTTTTTAAGATCTTACAATGACTAGAAGTCAAATCCATAAGATTTTACCATAGTAACTTTAATATTATATTATTTTATAAATTAGGTTTTGGGCTTATAAAATTAGCAAAGCCTTATTCTTTGTAACCCTAGAAGGTATATTATCTTGGCCTATTAAGTTTAATAGGATAGGAAATCATATATAAAGTTTGTGCCTCCAAATACAAGAACATAATTCTATATAACTCTAGGTAACTTTCTTCTCTTCTCTAAATTTTTCTTATCCATAGAAGGCTAATTTTCTAATTGATTCATGGAACTTAAGGCTTATCTTTATCTAGATTATGAGATCCTAAGCTATAATGTTAGCTTTCATTAATTGATTTTTCTTTTTTCTCTAATTTTTTTATTTGATTTTCTAAAATTATATGAATTGGACATTGATTTGGTATAATATATGTTCATTTATATGATTGGTAATACTTATTTGATTTTATGTTGAATATCGGTTAGTTAATCATCATTTTTTTTGTGAGAATAAAGGATTGAATGATTAAATTAGATATTTTTGGTTTAATCCTTCAATTTAGCTAAATTCTATATTCAAATTGATTTTAATTTTACAAATTATAGTAGTTACTTAATTTTAGTAATATAATTTAATCAAATTCTGGATGATTATCTAATATAAAATTCATAAACTATTGCAGAAGTTCTAGATGATTTTAAGCTAAAAAATCTATTATAATTATTAAATATATTGTGATTTGTAATTAATATACCAAAATCTTCTTAATTCCTTAGATCAATTATATTTCTCTATTATTTTTTATTTTAATTTTATATTCTATTTCTAATATTAGATTTTTTTTAACTTTGAATCAAACCCCCTAATTTAATTCTATTTATATTCTTGTATCTTTTTGCATACTATTTATTTGATTGCTCAATTCTATTTCTAATTACTTCCTCTATTTTTTATTTAATTTTCTAATCATAGTCAGTAATTGAATGTGAAATGATGTCTTAAGTGGATTATTAAGGATTTGACCTAGTTTGTTATCTTATACTACCAAAAATTTTATCAAACTAATAATTTCTAATTTTAATTAGGTTTGACAACCATCAACTACCAACCTAATACAAAAATACCAAATCAATAGTAGGAATAATTACATCAAAATCATTAATTTAGGAATGGAACTTATAGATTTTGTTTAAAAGGCTATTGAACCAATTAATGGGACATAGTGCACATCCAAACTATTGAGGAGCTTTCTTAAAATGGACTCACTAGCTTAAACTCCCTAAAGGATTTAAGATGCCAAAGTTTACCACATTTTTTTGGCAAGGGTAACCAATCAACTATTGAAAACATTGCTAGATTCATCGTTGAATACAAGGAATTGGCTTTAAATGAATTCCTAAAACTAAGACATTTACTTCTATCTTTGAAAAGGACAACATTTTCATGATATTCAAGGCTACTTTTAAACTTAGTACACTTATAAGTTTAGATGGAGCAACAATTTCATTGCTAATTTTATTGAGGAATTATAAAGGTAGGATAAAGTTAGTTAAAGAATACCTACTTATGTTTCTACATGTAAGAAGCAAATGCTTCACATCGGTTACTAAGAATGAGATTGTAAAAATGGCAATAATGGATTTGGCTACACCATTTGTAAGATGTTAATTGGCTAGAATATCATTGATATATCTTAGTTAGCTAAAAAAAGTTTGGTAAATTAAGCAACTACAATAAGAAAAGAAGAGAAGGTTACATTGTGCACATTTCAAAAAAGAGAAAATGGCTAATATCAAAGAAGAAACTGACAAGGACAATGATAATGAGATCTATTTTGCTAAGCTTAAACCTAACCTACCTTACACATGCTCATTATTAAACCATGTTAACAAGAAAGATAATGTCACGACCCACTTTTGATCGTAATTGGCACAGATCTCGTTACTAGTTTCCACAAACCTTAACTATTATTACTCTTTCTACCTAACGAAAAATTTTCAAATATAGAAAAATCCACATACATACAAAATAATCTAACTTCACACTTATACACATATAATTAATTCATCACATTATATAATTTATCAAAACTCTATTTAACTGTTAATTCTAATCCCAACTGTCAAATCTCTTACTAAAATGGTCTTTGATCCTCCATGAATGCTAACCTGAAAACATCGAATTAGAATAGACTGAGTTTCACGAACCCAGTGAGCATATAACTACCACTATCTTGCAAGTGATTAACTTAAATATATTAAAAAATAATAGCAAACCATCTTCTGAATTCTAAAAATATATGAAACCATATCCCGAAATAGAGGTTCTGTGGCACAATCATAGGAGTCTCAACTTTCTATTAACATTTGAACCATATATTACTCCTTTCGAGTAGGCATCATACACAAACAACCGTTAAGGTTCAAATGTAAGCAAATAATCACAATTACATCATTAGAAAAAGTCAATCACAAATAATCATCTTATGTCACATCTTCAAATACAATGAACACACATATAACTATTCTATGGCATCTAAATCAATTCTATACTCTTTAGCTATTAGCTAAAGATTTCTCGTCTGACTCTTAAATCCTTCTTACATTCTTCTAAATTGTTAGTCAAGAATTTCTCAACTGGCTCTCAAATCAATTATATATCTATTTGATCTCTGTTTACTGGGAATTTCTCATCCGAATATCACAACATCCCTTCATCATAGATCATGATATTCAATATCATTACTCTAATACAATTCACCATTTTTCATATGCCTCATAAGGCTCAATTCATAATGTAGCAATTTCGCTAAAGCTTTACTCTAATCTTCTCACCAAATTCAGTGTAAATTCACATAAATAACTATTCAACCATCATGGACCATTAAAGCATATAACATAATCATTACAATTCTTTCAAAATTAATTAATCAATGGCTACTAATGACATAACTATCCTTTCGCTACGCACTCTGACCCACTATCAATTATCATCAATTAATTATTCTTATATCACAAAACTAATCTCAAATAATAAGAATAAAATTGACATTACCAATAACAATAATATCAATAAATCATCTTCTATTAAAATAAAGTTAGTTGTAAAATATATACTCACCTGAAAACGTCAATTCATCTTAAAAGATTCCACGGCATCCAGGTTCATCTTTTTCATTTCCTCCTAATATTACAATTCACCTTAATAACTTATAAATATTTTGAATTTACTCTCTTTCTTTTCAAATCATTGTCCTATTTTTTATATTATATTCTTATGATATAGATACTTCAAATATACTAATCTATTGCTTCAAGCATAATATTCTTATTTTATTAATGTCATTGCAATTATCCAAATAATAAGATACAATAAGGGTTATTAGATTTGATGTGAATCATTTTAAAACATGAGAATATAATATTTCATAATTACTTAAATCATATAAGAAATACTGTAATGTCCCGAATTTTCAATTCTATTATTTGAAACTTTAATTTCTGAGGCTGTAGAAACGAAGAGCATGTTTGAATTAGCCTGGTGGGTGAATCTCAAGTTGAAAGAAATTAAGTGTAAGGGTAAATGAAATTTTGAAGGAAAAGGATAGTAGGGAAAGAATTAATTTCCCTAAATAGTATGAATGATTAGAGGAGGTTGGAAAATCCTAAAAGGGGAGGTTGTCTAAGTCTGATAGTGTAAGGAATTTTAAATAGACAGAAACCCTATGGACTAATTTGCAAAAGTGTAGAATCGGGTGTGGTTAAAGTGAAAATAATTAAGGATTTGGGATCTAATGTGAATAACCAAGAGTTTGGGGTGCAATATATGATTTTAATTAGTGTAACCAATGGTTTTATGACAAGTGTCATTATTAGAAAAATAATGGCAAGAATACCCTTCTTAATTAGTGAAAAAGGATAAAAATACTCTTGAAAATCTCAAAAATGACCAATATACCCCTAGAGCTTCATGAAAACTCTACCACCTTCTCCATTCTCCAAAAAGCTGCAGCAAACCCTCCATGAAAGCAAGCTTAACGTGTGAGAGAGAAGGAAGAGAGAGAAAGTTTCTTTTGAGTTTTTCACCCCAAAATACTAAGATTCAAGCTAAGGTGTAGAAGGGAAAATTGCTCCTCTCATCAAGCTCTATCCATTGATGTCCCTAGATTGAGGAAAAGCTCAAGTTTGATCAAGTTTAGGGAGCTCCAAGTGAGGGTTCTCAAGTTGCACCAAGAGGTAAAAATGATCTCCTCTAAGAGCTCTTTAATGTACTCTTCTTAGTTTCTTGAAATCTTGAAGTTGATAAAGTCAAGGGTGATTGAACATGGAGTTTAGGAGAATTTGAACATGTTTGATGATGTTTTAGATGTTGTAGTGTTGATTTATGGCTTTGGTTTGGTGTAAAAACAACAAGAAACCATGGTTACATACCTGGGTTTTTAGGGTATAATGATGCATGTGTAGTATGGGTATAATATGTTTGCAACTTAGCTAAAAATGATGAAGTTAGATAACTTTTATGAAGTTATGGAAGTGTTTGTGTGTATTTGCCTTTTTGAGAAGCTGAAACCATAATATGGAAAAGGAGGAAGGAAGGAGTTTTAGTGTTTCAAGTGTTTTCTGAGGATCAGTGAAGTACACGGGGTAGAACACGGCCCATGTTATACCCCGTGTTCCTCGTCAAAGCTGATCAGTGTGCTACACGGGGTGCAACACTCCCCGTGTTTACCTCAGGACTGAAGGGCAGTAATGTACACGGGGTAGAACACGACCCGTGTTCACCCCCGTGTTCTTCTCTGATTAAGCCAATGAAGCCTCGAAGCCATCCAGTGAGAAACACGGCCCTGAACACGGGGTATGGGACCCCCGTGTTCTTTGCTAAGTGAACTTTTAGGCTTGATTTCTTCATGTTTTGCATGGCTTTGCCCTTGGATCCTTTTCTAATGTTCTTATGTGTTAGTTCAAGGTTGGAAAGTGAAGTATAGAGCATCTAAATATGCATTTAATTAGGTGGAGAAAGTAAAGAATACATGAGGATTAGGGAAAGTGATAATGTTCTAATATAAGCTATTATGTGTATTTGTATAGACTGATGAGTGCCATCTTGCAAAGGCAAGAGAAAGTGTAAAGGAGTTATTGGTGAGAGCAAAAAGGGACATCACATTGGAAGCTTGTGAAAGGTAGCTAGCTTTATCCTTAAGCTTTGTTTTCTATTTACATGATTTTATGTGTTTTATCCATTGTATGGAATGAGAATGATATTGCAAGTGTTGTGGCACAACCCGAGAAGACAGTAGAATACTGTGATTGGCCTATGGCTCGGGACCCTCGGGGATAATAGTGCATTGTTATGTGTGGTACCTATGGCCAGGGACCTCGGGAAGACAGTGTGATATTGTGTTAGGCCTTTTTGGCACGGGAACCCCGGGAAGACAACGTGATGCTGTATGAGGCCTGAGTACGATTGTTTGTGATGGCCATCTAGACATTGTGATAAATCCTTGAATGGGATTGATGATTGTTGTGAATTGCTGTGTGTGTGATGCGTGTTTCCTACAATAGTAAAATATTGAATATGTTGATGAATGATTATTGAATTTCGAAACGTATATCTTAATTGCTTAAGGATCTGGAATGGCTTGAAATATTTTTATGGTAATAGCTAGCTACTGGGAAACTTTGTTTCTTATATTTTCTGTTTGGTGACTAACCATTCCAGGTGATGCTTCCAAGGGCTCTCATGAGAAAGGGCAATAGTATTTGAAGTTGTAAATACTTGTATAGTTGATGACATTGTATATGATGGATGTACAATTTGTAAAGTTGAACTTGTGAGTAATTATATGGCTTTTGATCTTATGTATGAAGTATAGAAATTTGAGATATTCCGAGTAATTTGGAGTAAATGACATTTTAGTATGCGTTAATTATCTATTATATGAGGAATAAGGCGTTATTAAGTAAGGGAGTTACATTTTGGTATCCGAGCATGTTTTAAGGCCTTGTTGTATATGTGAGAATATCTGTTTTCTTAATTGGAGATGGTTGATGCGTAAGTGGAAATGTACTAATATTGGAAATTTCAGATAAGCATGGCTGGTAGAGGTAGGAAAAGAAAAGATACAAGTGAAGGGGGGAGTGATGAGATGGCCCATGCTATGGCCTCTATAGCTCAAGTGCTACAAAGGCTTGAGCAAAGGTTTGATCAAGGGGATCAATAACGTCAACCCCAAGAGATTGGACCTACTCAAACTGAGGAGGAGGTGCAGGCTAATAAGTTAGCCAAGTTGGTGAACCAATTCAGAAAGATGAATCCTCCCACCTTTAATGGGAAAGTTGGTCCCAATGGAGCAGAAAACTGGATTAGAGAAATCCAGAAGATCTTTGGCCTGGTGCCTTGCAACTCTGAGCAAAGAGTACAGTTAGCTACTTTCCAACTATGTGAGGAGGCGGAGTATTGGTGGGAAAGTACTAAACAGATGATGTTGAATAGAGAACAGCCCTTGAATTGGGAAAATTTTACTGCAGCCTTTTATGAACAATACTTGCCTGAAATTATTTGGGACCAGAAGGAGTGCGAATTCTTAGATTTGCAGCAAGCTGAGGATATGGACACAGAAGAGTTTTTAACCAAATTTGAGGAGATGTCCAAATTCTCTAGATATTTGAGGGATCATTATAATGAGGCATGGAAGTGCATGAGATTAGAAAGAGCTATTAAGCCTGAAATAGCCATTTCTATTACTGGCCAAAGAATTAGAAGTTATTCGGAATTGGTGAGCGCCATTAGAGCCATTGATGCTGCTCTGAAAAAGAAGAAGTCCTTGGAAGGTGATTCTTCCAAGAAAAGAGCTAGTGGCGAGTTTCAAAAGGGTAAGGGTAGGGGTTGGAGTGATAGAAGGCCACGAACCTTCAATCCACCTCCTAGGAGCTAATCCCTTGCTTTTAGGCCCCCAATTCAATCTTCTCCTCAATCCTCTGTTAGTAATAGGCCATGTAATTTATGTGGTAGATTTCATGGTAATGAAACTTGTCCTATGAAAGTATGCTATAATTGTAAGAGACCGGGACACATAGCTAGGCATTGTAGATTTGGAAAGGAAGAGTCTTCTTCAGGATCTCGCCCGGCTGTGTCATCTAGGCTCAACCAATCAAGATTAAGTGGTGGTCAAGGAAGACCCCCAACCCAGGGCCGAGTATTTGCCTTATCCAAGGAAGAGGCTAGAAAATCACCTGAACTCATTCAAGGTATAATAACATTATGTGGTTCTCTAGTAAATGCTATGTTTGATTCAGGTGCTACTCATTCCTTTATTTCTTATGAATGTGTGGGACGTTTGAATCTGATTCTTGAGACATTGACATATCATATGATTGTGAATACCCCCACCGGAAATCGAGTTGTGACCTCAGATGCTTGTGTGAATTGTGTGATACAGTATGAGAGTACATGCAGTGTTCTTGATTTGATATGCCTACCATTGCATGATATTGATGTAATTATTGGTATGGATTGGTTATCCGCCAATCGTGCTGTGCTCGATTGTTCTAGTAAGACTGTATCTGTATGTTCTGATATGTCTGTGGATATGGAAATATCTTGCTTTGTGTTATCTATGGAAAATATGTTCCTAAACTATACCCGTGCAGAGAGTAGTTTGGAAAGTAATGCTAAGGGGTTTATGATTTTCTTTGCTGCACAAGCTGAATGTGATGGAGATATAGGGGAAATACCTGTAGTTAGGGAGTATGTTGATGTATTCCCTAAGGATTTTCGTGGATTGCCCCCTGATAGAGAAGTGGAGTTCGCAATTGACCTTGTACCAGGTTCGACCCCAGTTTCCAAGACTCCGTATAGAATGGCTCCCACCAAGTTAGTAGAACTCAAAAAGCAGATAGGAGAGCTGATGGAAAAGGGATTCATTCGACCTAGTGTATCTCCCTGGGGTGCACCAGTTTTGTTTGTTAAGAAAAAGGATGGGAGTTTAAGGTTGTGTATTGACTACAGGCAACTAAATAAAGTGGCAATTAAAAATAAATATCCTTTGCCTAGAATAGATGATTTGTTAGATCAATTGGTGGGTGCTACTGTTTTCTCAAAAATTGATTTAAAATCGGGATACCACCAATTGAAAGTTAAAAATGAAGATGTACCGAAAACTGCATTTAGAACTAGATATGGTCATTATGAGTTTCTTGTCATGCCTTTTGGATTGACAAATGCACCAGCTATTTTTATGAATTACATGAACAGAATTTTTCGACCATACCTAGATCAATTTGTAGTTGTATTTATTGATGACATACTCATTTATTCTAAGACATTGGAAGAACATGAAACTCATTTACATATAGTCTTGCAAACCTTGAGAGAGAAGAGACTATATGCAAAGTTAAGTAAGTGTGAATTTTGGTTGTCTGAAGTCAAATTTTTGGGGCACGCAGTGTCAAAAGATGGAGTGTCTGTTGATCCACATAAAGTGGAAGCGGTACTGGAGTGGGAAAGGCCCAGAACGGTGACAGAAATAAGGAGCTTTCTTGGCTTGGCAGGATACTATAGGCGTTTTATCCAAGGTTTTTCTCAGTTGGCCTTACCACTAACTAGATTAACAAGGAAGGAACAACTGTTTGTGTGGACAGATAGATGTGAGCAAAGTTTTCAAGAGCTGAAAAATAGATTGACTTCTGCCCCGGTGTTGGTAATTCCTGATTCTATTAAGCTGTTTACGATTTACAGTGATGCCTCTAAAAAAGGATTAGGTTGTGTTTTGATGCAGGAAGGAAAAGTAGTTGCTTATGCATCTAGACAGTTGAGACCTCATGAGGAGAATTATCCTACACATGATTTAGAGTTAGCAGCTGTTGTATTTGCATTAAAGATTTGGAGGCATTATCTGTATGGTACACAGTTTGAGGTGTTTACGGACCACAAAAACCTCAAATATCTTTTTGATCAGAAGGAGCTGAATATGAGGCAGAGAAGATGGTTAGAATTTCTGAAGGATTATGATTTTACTCTTAAATACCATCCAGGAAAAGCAAATGTGGTGGCGGATGCACTCAGTAGGAAGTCTATTCATATTGCGTCAATGATGGTGGAAGAGTATAAATTGCTTGAGGGGATCAGGGATTTAAGTCTGAATGTATCTGAAAAATCTGGAGCACTAATGGTTAGTGAGGTCAGAATTGTTAGTAACTTGGAAGAGAAGATTAAAGAGGCCTTAGAAAAAGATGATCTGGTTAAAAAGAAAATGGAACGGCTAGGGCAAGAAGAAGCCAAAGATTTTAGTGTATCTGGAGATGGGTTGCTTAGATATAGAAATAGAGTGTATGTATCTGATGATGGTTTGAGGAATGAAATTATGGAAGAGGCTCACAGAAGCAGGTATACCATTCATCCTGGAGTTGTTAAAATGTATCAAGATTTAAAGAAAAATTTTTGGTGGCCGAGAATGAAATCTGATGTCACCCAATTTGTGTCTAAGTGTTTGACATGTCAAAGAGTCAAAATAGAACATCAAAGACCAGCTGGATTATTGCATCCCTTGGATATTCCTGAATGGAAGTGGGACAGTATAGCTATGGATTTTATTGTAGGACTTCCAAGATCATCTGTTGGGAATGATAGTATCTGGGCGATTGTAGATAGGCTTACAAAATCTGCTCACTTCTTAGCTATTAAGATTACGTATTCTTTGGATAAGTTAGCTAGAATTTATATTAATGAAATTGTGAGACTGCATGGTGTACCTAATAGTATTGTATCTGATAGAGACCCTAGATTCACATCTAGATTTTGGAGAGCTTTGCAAGAAGCAATGGGTACGAAGTTGAGATTTAGTACTGCTTACCACTCACAAACAGATGGACAAACAGAAAGAACCATACAGACATTGGAAGATATGTTAAGGTCTTGTGTGCTAGAAATGAAAGGCAATTGGGATTCATATTTGCCATTAGCTGAATTTGCTTATAATAATAGTTTCCATTCTAGCATACAAATGGCACCATATGAAGCTTTGTATGGTAGAAAGTGTAGATCTCCTTTGTGCTGGGTAGAATTGAATGAAAGAACTATTTTGGGACCAGAAATAGTGGACCAAACCACTCAGCAGATTAAACTCATCAAAGAAAGATTGCTAGCAGCACAAAGTCGTCAAAAAAGTTATGTAGACAAAAGAAAGAGACCCTTAGAATTTGAGGTGGATGATTATGTCTTTCTCAAAGTAACTCCAGTTACGGGTATAGGTAGATCACTCAGAGTTAAGAAACTTCATCCCAAGTATGTTGGTCCATTTCAGATTGTTGAGAGAGTGGGACCATTAGCATACAAAATTGCCTTGCCTCCTGATTTGTCACAATTGCATGATGTGTTTCATGTTTCTCAATTAAAAAAGTATCATCCGGATCCCACCCATGTCATAAATTATGAAGGATTGAGAATACATGAAAACTTATCATTCACTTTAGAACCAGAAAGAATCTTGGATGTACAGGTGAAGCAACTAAGGAATAAAAGCATTCCTTTAGTGAAAGTATTGTGGAGAAACATGACAAAGGAAGAGGCAACCTGGGAAACTGAGGAAGATATGAGAAATCGCTATCCGCATCTCTTTGCTTGAGGTATGTATCTCGAATTTTGAGGACAAAATTCTTTTAAGGGGGGTAGAACTGTAATGTCCTGAATTTTCAATTCTATTATTTGAAACTTTAATTTCTGAGGCTGTAGAAACGAAGAGCATGTTTGAATTAGCTTGGTGGGTGAATCTCAAGTTGAAAGGAATTAAGTGTAAGGGTAAATGAAATTTTGAAGGAAAAGGATAGTAGGGAAAGAATTAATTTCCCTAAATAGTATGAATGATCAGAGGAGGTTGGAAAATCCTAAAAGGGGAGGTTGTCTAAGTCTGATAGTGTAAGGAATTTTAAATAGACAGAAACCCTATGGACTAATTTGCAAAAGTGTAGAATCGGGTGTGGTTAAAGTGAAAATAATTAAGGATTTGGGATCTAATGTGAATAACCAAGAGTTTGGGGTGCAATATATGATTTTAATTAGTGTAACCAATGGTTTTATGACAAGTGTCATTATTAGAAAAATAATGGCAAGAATACCCTTCTTAATTAGTGAAAAAGGACAAAAATACTCTTGAAAATCTCAAAAATGACCAATATACCCCTAGAGCTTCATGAAAACTCTACCACCTTCTCCATTCTCCAAAAAGCTGCAGCAAACCCTCCATGAAAGCAAGCTTAACGTGTGAGAGAGAAGGAAGAGAGAGAAAGTTTCTTTTGAATTTTTCACCCCAAAATACTAAGATTCAAGCTAAGGTGTAGAAGGGAAAATTGCTCCTCTCATCAAGCTCTATCCATTGATGTCCCTAGATTGAGGAAAAGCCCAAGTTTGATCAAGTTTAGGGAGCTCCAAGTGAGGGTTCTCAAGTTGCACCAAGAGGTAAAAATGATCTCCTCTAAGAGCTCTTTAATGTACTCTTCTTAGTTTCTTGAAATCTTGAAGTTGATAAAGTCAAGGGTGATTGAACATGGAGTTTAGGAGGATTTGAACATGTTTGATGATGTTTTAGATGTTGTAGTGTTGATTTATGGCTTTGGTTTGGTGTAAAAACAACAAGAAACCATGGTTACACACCTGGGTTTTTAGGGTATAATGATGCATGTGTAGTATGGGTATAATATGTTTGCAACTTAGCTAAAAATGATGAAGTTAGATAACTTTTATGAAGTTATGGAAGTGTTTGTGTGTATTTGCCTTTTTGAGAAGCTGAAACCATAATATGGAAAAGGAGGAAGGAAGGAGTTTTAGTGTTTCAAGTGTTTTCTGAGGATCAGTGAAGTACACGGGGTAGAACACGGCCCGTGTTATACCCCGTGTTCCTCGTCGAAGCTGATCAGTATGCTACACGGGGTGCAACACTCCCCGTGTTTACCTCAGGACTGAAGGGCAGTAATGTACACGGGGTAGAACACGACCCGTGTTCTTCTCTGATTAAGCCAATGAAGCCTCGAAGCCATCCAGTGAGAAACACGGCCTTGAACACGGGGTATGGGACCCCCGTGTTCTTTGCTAAGTGAACTTTTAGGCTTGATTTCTTCATGTTTTGCATGGCTTTGCCCTTGGATCCTTTTCTAATGTTCTTATGTGTTAGTTCAAGGTTGGAAAGTGAAGTATAGAGCATCTAAATATGCATTTAATTAGGTGGAGAAAGTAAAGAATACATGAGGATTAGGGAAAGTGATAATGTTCTAATATAAGCTATGATGTGTATTTGTATAGACTGAGGAGTGCCATCTTGCAAAGGCAAGAGAAAGTGTAAAGGAGTTATTGGTGAGAGCAAAAAGGGACATCACATTGGAAACTTGTGAAAGGTAGCTAGCTTTATCCTTAAGCTTTGTTTTCTATTTACATGATTTTATGTGTTTTATCCATTGTATGGAATGAGAATGATATTGCAAGTGTTGTGGCACAACCCGAGAAGACAGTAGAATACTGTGATTGGCCTATGGCTCGGGACCCTCGGGGATAATAGTGCATTGTTGTGTGTGGTACCTATGGCCAGGGACCTCGGGAAGACAGTGTGATACTGTGTTAGGCCTTTTTGGCACGGGAACCCCGGGAAGACAGCGTGATGCTGTATGAGGCTTGAGTACGATTGTTTGTGATGGCCATCTAGACATTGTGATAAATCCTTGAATGGGATTGATGATTGTTGTGAATTGCTGTGTGTGTGATGCGTGTTTCCTACAATAGTAAAATATTGAATATGTTGATGAATGATTATTGAATTTCGAAACGTATATCTTAATTGCTTAAGGATCTGGAATGGCTTGAAATATTTTTATGGTAATAGCTAGCTACTGGGAAACTTTGTTTCTTATGTTTTCTGTTTGGTGATTAACCATTCCAGGTGATACTTCCAAGGGCTCTCATGAGAAAGGGCAATAGTATTTGAAGTTGTAAATACTTGTATAGTTGATGACATTGTATATGATGGATGTACAATTTGTAAAGTTGAACTTGTGAGTAATTATATGGCTTTTGATCTTATGTATGAAGTATAGAAATTTGAGATATTCCGAGTAATTTGGAGTAAATGACATTTTAGTATGCGTTAATTATCTATTAAATGAGGAATAAGGCGTTATTAAGTAAGGGAGTTACAAATACTATCAACAGAACAACTTTTCATTTGTAGCATAAAATATCAATTCTCCCAAACATGTACCGTAATTTCAAAACCTTGTAGAAAAGGGTTTCCATGACTCTTATATGGATTCTACTAAAAGTGAAATAAAGTAGTTTATCCATACTTTATTTCTCCTATTTTAACATTATGCATCATAATTTATATTTTTCCAAGTCCACATCATTGATTTAGAATTTATATAAATGAGATAATTTGGATCAAAGTGGATCTTTCAAAATACTTAGGTTTAATGTTTTATTTTTATTTTGATCATGATATTCTAGTAATACTTTAAACATATTCTATCACCTATTTACAGCTTCAACCCTGCATGCTTCTATGTTTTTTTATTATCATATATATATATATATATATATATATATATAATTTTTTTTTTTGAGAATAACCATAAAACAGCACAAATTACAGGGGCTCGATGTCTAGGAAACCTTACTTCACTGCAGAAGCGTTAAAGGAATTTAGAGCTGCATTATGCTGCCAAGAGAGGAAGATCAACGGTGAAGCTCGCGGCTCTGGCTGCCAAGACTTGCGGCTCCCTGGTCAACAGCACCCAATTGGCCGAGAGACGCAAGGAGGAGAGAAAAGTGACCAGAGGCACAATTGTACCAATAGTTGAAGAAACACGATGGCAGCAACAACTGGAAGTAGTATCTCATAATGGGGTCATCCAGCTCCTTTACTATGGCACTCAGTGGTTTTCCAAACAACCAACCGAAGCAGCCAAGACATCTTGCAACGATAGCTTTAAGGGGAGAGAGAAAAAAAATAGCTCCACTGCTGGTTGTGGTACAAAACCACAGTTGGAGCCGAGAGAGCTATTTTTGGGAAAGACAGAGAGAAGAATTGGACGAAATCCGGAACAGAGCCAAGGGGAGAGGCGGTGATGCTGCATCCGACGATGAGGAGGAGGAGGACGGCAGGAGTGCAGTATTCTGCCGTCGAGTTGAAGTGCTCCTTTAGCGTCAGTGAGATATCATTCGGCCTGAAGTAGCTAGTTGGAAACTTACAAACAGTTCAGCAGTACAGCTCTTAACCGAAAATAGAAGGGAATACTACCGAACAGAGGGAGCAACCGAAAACAGAAAAATGCACGGAAAGAGAGAAGGATATGGCGGTGAAGGTGTGCGGAGAAAGAGAAACTGCCTAATATATATATAAAGAGAAAGAGAAGGAGCTATTGCTTTTCTGAAAGAGAAGAGAGCAGCAGCTGGTCTTAAACAGAAAAATCTGGAGAAAACACGTAGTGGGGATAGCTGCCGACTTATAAAATTAAAGGGGAAAGCACCGAAATTAATAAATAAAAAAGGGAAGATGCTGGAACTTAAGCCATGAGAAATAATCCCGTGCTTCTTACCCTTTTTTAAGCTCTCTCGATCAAATCTCAGCCTTCCAATTTTTACCAAATTCAATCTTAACCCTCAACTTATTATAAAATTCATCTTCATAGATTAATTTGACCTAAAAGCTCAAATCAATTATTTTTAATTTTCTTTCAATAAAATTTGTAATAACTTGGTTAATTTGAAAATTCTAAAGTAAATATTTTTAAAATCCTAAAATAATTATTCAAATTTTCCACTAAATTATCAAATGCAAATAATTGGCTCCATATATTTTTTTCAATCATAAATACTAGAAATTATTCCCAACTTGTGAGGAAATTCTCTAATTAGTATTGACTAATTAAGAATAGTCCATTTCAAAATTCAATAATAATAATAATTTATTAAATATAATAATTTATCTTATAAATCCTTACCTACATAATCATTAACTTTAATATTCTAGAACTTTAAATTCAGAAATAAATTTAAATCACTATTAACCAAATAGAAAAAATATTCTTTATTATTGAAATTTATAAAAAAAATTATTGGCATATTACATATAAAATGGATCATATCAATAAAAGAGCCTATTCCTTTGACATCAATGAATCTGATTTAATATTTGACCTATATTTAAAGGAAAAAAATTAATGTTGTTCGAAGATCATAGAAAACCATTGAAAAATGAGAAGAAAAGTAAAAAGTATTACAAAGACCATAACATGTTCAACCATGACATTAATAGTTATAATCGTTTAGAAGAAATGATTAAAGCTATCAAATAAGGATGATTAAGGTTTGCCAACAAGGGCAAAGAGAGAAAAATGTTAATTGATGAAGACTCATACCTAATAAGGTTGAATTATGTTAAGTCAACTAATGACTTTAGCGTATTTGTCATGGATATGATTATAGTAGCCTATTATGAATATGACAATCCCTCAAATACCTTTTTCTTCCTAAAGCCTATCAATTGGAAAGGGAGTTCAACACAAACTTCATGAAGAGGATCCAATATAAGTGAGGTATCCTTAAGATGTGTACTTGATATGAAAAATATTACAATAAATTGAAGGCTGTGATGTTTGATAAATAATTAAAAGACTAGATAAAGCAAGAGACATGTAAATTGGCAAACAAAAGGAAATAATCAAGAAACAATGTCAAAGAAATTAAGAAAGATAAAGTAAAGGAAAGTTAGTTTTTAATAGGTTGGATTATTATCAATCTCTAGAGGAAACTAGAATCCACGATGGCATGAGAAAGCTAAGGGGAGATAGACTTTTAGGATATATTTTATGTTTTATGTCTTCCTTTAATGTTTGTTTTACATTTATTTTAAGTTTTTTGAGTCATTCTAATTGCTTCCAAAAATTGATTTGTATAGTGATGGATTTTGAATTGGTGGATTGAACTTGGTAACATGACTTTCCTTATAAAATTTTGAACCTTATGTTAAGTATTTATGCTATCCTTTTTCCTCTAGTGTGATGTTCTTTCATGATTCTTATTTCTTTAGAACTTGCTTTAATTCTTTTTTATATTACATTTGTACATGCATGCATAAAAATGATAAAAGTATTTTTTCTTTGTTTGAGCTAAAGATGAATAGTCAACCTTAAATTTTTATCTCTGTTAAGCTCCCTTAAGCTTAATTTCCTTTTCTTTATTGATTACCCTATGAACATTTTTTCAATGAAAGATATGTATTTTTACTTAATCTTAGTGATTAGTAGATAATTTGGATTTTTTTAAGATTAGTTCTTGAATAAGTATAGGTGTGTATGTGTGTGTATTGTGAAAATTTATCAACTTCAAGTTTAAAAGTTAGTTGAAATAAACAAGAAGAAAGAAGAAAATGAAAAAAGAAAGAAAGAGAAAAAAAAGAAAGAAAAAGATTATGCAAGAAAAAAATAAAAAAAAGAAGAATAAGGCAATAAAAAAAGAATTAGGAAAAAAAATGAAAAAGAACAAAGTTAAAAAGTATTTGAATTTAAAGTTAGGTTATTGTGATGAGTTATAATAGTTTATAATTAGACTATATGTTTATAGTTCAAGTATTCTATTAATTTCTTTAGTTTTTTTTTTATATCTTCAATTATTCAATTTTTCCTTTTCTTTTCCTTAGCCTCATTACAATCTTAAATAAAGTCTTTTTGATTTATATTGTGCATATGATTTGAGAGGTAAAGATTAAATGATAAGCAAGATTATAATAGAACAATTTCATAGAATGAACTTAAGTGAAACACTTGTCCGAGAGGTGGAAAGTGAATTTTGTGAGAATTTGCCAATTTGATCTATTTATTTTGAATGAGGTTGTAATGTTTTTTTATTTCAAGTTTGTCAAGATTTTTGTTTAGGATGTGTTATGTCTCTTGATGGCTTTGATTGTTTCCTACTTATGGATTTGTGATTTTAATGTCTTTAGGAAGTTAGTCTTTTGTACTTTAGTTTTGAATAAGGTTGTATTCTACCTAAGGACATGTAAAGGCTAAGTGTATAGGAATTTGATCTACAAGATTCCTTATATTTTATGCCTTTTAATGTATTACATACACTTAATTTAATAAGACTAGCCTTGTGATGTGATTTGGTGTTGTTTTTCCAATGTTTTAAAAATTATTTAGTTAACATTGAATTTTTATACTATTTTAGATCTATAACTTAAGTTTGAAATATCAAAATTAGGTGATCTTTATATTTTTTGAAAGCTTAAAAGAAGCTTTAAAATTTCATGTTTTGGCTAAATCCCAATTTAAATAATTGGAAGGTTGAAAATGGTTGTGAAGTTGATACTTAATTTTTATTTAATATAAACCTATCTTGATTTTTAGGCCATATTTAGAGTTCTAAAAGTCCAATCAATGTAAAACTAGGGCCAAAGTTGCTTAAGACTCAAGCTAAAAAATATTTATGGTTTAATGAAACTATGTAGTTTCAATGGTTTTACAATGGTTAGAAGTTAGACTTATGAGATTTTATTGCAATAACTATTGTAGTATACTATTTTATAGATTAAGTTCTAGGCTTTTAAAATTAGTTATGCCTTATTCTTTGTAACCCTAGGAAGCATATTGACTTATCCTATTAGGTTTAGTAGCTTAGGAAATTAGATTATAAGGTTTATGCCTCTAAAGGCAAGAACATAGTTTTACATAACTCTTGACATTTTTTTGTTTTCTCTAATTTTCTTCTTTTCCATCAATGGAAGACTAATTTTTTTATTGATCAAGGAGTTTGAGAATCATCTCTATTTAGATTATGAGGACCTAAGTTGTAATGTTGACTTTTACAAATTGATTATCTTCTTTCTCTAATTCTTTCATCTAATTTTGTAAAATTGCATGAATTGTATTCTAATTTGGTATAATCTATATTTATTTATTTGACTTATTATATATATTTGGTTTTATGCTGAATGTTGTTTAGTTAATCATCATTCTTCTTATGAGAACAAAGGGTTGAATGATTAAATCAAAAACCTCATAATTTTGTTACATTTAACCTTTGCACAACTTTGGGCAAGACATAAATTTATTCAAAGCTAAAAAACAAATGGCTTATTTTCCAAAGACTTTGATGCTTATCACTACACATTAAAATTAGATATTAATAACTGATAACAAAAAATTTTGCAATATAGGATAATAACTAAGTCAAACCTTTGATAATCCACTTGATATATCATATCCTAATGATTTACTAGTTATGATTATAAAAATATAGATAAAATGTAGAATAAAATGCATATAGAATGCAAAATGAAATGTAGATAGAATGTAAAATAGAATGCAAATAAAATGCATAATAGAATGTAAACAAGACAATTTACAAGTGATATGTAGGAATTTAAACAAAACTAAATAGGGGTGGTTTGATTTGAAATCTAAACAAAACACACTATTAAAAATAGAATGTAAAAATAAAAAATAAATATAAAAATTAGTACAACAAAATAATTAATCTAAGGATTTGAGAAATCTTTGGGGGATTAGTTATAAATCATAAAATATTTGATTGTTCTAATTGATTTCTCAATCTTGAATTATCCAAAATCGCTATAGTAATTTATGAATTCTAGACTAGATAATTATTTAAAATTTAATTAAGATTGATAGAATTAAGCAACCATTGTAATCTGTAAAGCTAGATTGAAATTAATTTAAAAATAGAAATTAACTAAATTAAATGATCAAACTAAAAACCTCTAATTTAATCTTTCAACCCTCTATCCTTACATGAAAAATAGTAATTAACCAATTGTAATTCAACAAAACAATGGATAAACATAAATCACAAGGGTAAATACAAATTATATTAAATCAACATTCAACAAATGCAATTTCAAGTAACCAGCACAAAAAATAAGGGAAAGAGTAAAATCAATTAGAAAGAGTTAATATTACAACTTAGGATTTCATAATATAAATAAAGATAAGCCTTGAATTCTTTAAATCAACCAAAGATTTAGCCTTCCATGACTGAAGAAAAAGAGACTTAGAAAAGAGAGAAAAATTGTTTAGTGTTTTATTGCAAAATTATGTAGAAGTTTTCTTACATTTAGAGGCATAACCCTATATATGATTTGCTATCCTCTAAAACCTAATGTTGAATCATATGCTTCCTAAGATTACAAAGAGTAAGGCCTTGCAAATTTTAGAATCCCAAAACCTAATTTTATAAAATAAAATATTACGAGACTTAATGTAATAAAATCTCATAAGTTTGAATTCTAACTAATATAAGACCACCAAAACTATATAGTTTTGTAGAACCCGAAACATGAAAGTTGTGGGGTTAGGTCTTAGGAAAATTTAAGCATTAGTTTCACCTTGATTAGACCTCTAGAGTTTTAGATATTGTCAAAAAATTGAAACTAATTTAGCTTGGATAAAAATAGAGTATTAGTTTCATGGCTAAATTTGACCTTCCAATTATTTAAACTAAGGTGAAAGTTGTAGAACTTCCTTTAAACTTTCCAATGATATAAAAATTGTTTAAATATGATATGTAAAGCTCAAGATATAGCTAAAACTTGAAACATTGTAAAAATCTAATATTAACTGAATAATTTCAAATAAGTAAAAAATTAACACCTAAACATATAATAAGCCCAATTTCATAAAATTAAGCATATACAACAAATAAAGAGGCATAAAATCAAAAGAAATAATATAAATAAAATTTTGCACATCAAATTTCCCCATACTTAACTCTTATACAACCCTAGGCAAGATATAACTTTATTCAAAACTAAAAACAAATCATTTACTTTTTACAAACTTTAAAATCATAAATCTATAAGCAAAAAACAACTAAAGCCATCAAGAAATGTAATACGTCATGAACAAAATTCTTGACAAATTTGAAACTAACCAATATAGGAACTTCAATCAAAAAGAGTAGATTCACATGGTATATTCTTACAAAATTCACTCTCCAACTCTTAAGTATTTAGGATAAGTACTTTACTCACTCAAACTCATTTCATGAAATTATTCTACCATAAGCTTACTAATCATTTAATTTTGACTACTCAAATCACATGCACAACATAAATCAAAGGACTTTATTCAAGGTTATAATGTGGCTTAGGAAAAGGAAAGTAAAAATGAAAATATAAAAGGGTAAAAACTAAAGAAATCAAAAGACACTTGAACTATAAATAAATGGACCAATTATAAATAATCATAACTCAGCACAACAACCCAACTTCAAATTCAAGCATTTATTAACTTCTTTCTTTTTCCTTTCTTCAACTTCTTTTTTTCCTTATTCTTTTCCCTCTTTTTTTATCATTTTTTCTTTTGTTTATTTTCTCTTTTCTTATTAATTTTCTTCTTTTTTTTCATTTCAACTAACCTTTAAACTTGAAGTTGACAAACTTTCAAAATATATAAACACCCCCACACTTATTTAAGATCTTATCTTGTAAAAATTTAAATACTCTACTAATATCTAAAGTTAAGTAAAGACACTTATTTTTATTAGGAAAAGAAATGTTCATGGGCTAATCAATAAAGAAAAGTCAATTAAGCTTAAAAGAGCTCAACAAAGATAAAAATTTAAGATTGGCTATTTGATTATTGTTTAAACAAAGAAAGAATGCCTTTATTACTTTTGTGCATGGATATGCAAATGTAATTTCAAAAAGAATCAAAGCAAGTTCTGAAGAAAAAAAATCATGGAAGAAGATCACACAAGGAGGATAAAGAATAACATGACTTTTAATACAAGACTCAAAATCTCATAAGTTATGCCACCAAAATTCAATCTACCAATTCAAAATCCATCACTGCACTAATCAATTTCAAGAAGAAAAATCATTCATTCAATCTTGTTATAAATCCTATCTAACTTTAATTGAATTCTATTCATGAAATATGCAAAACCTCCACTAATGGAAAACAACTAAAATAACTTTAAAAAAAAACATAAAGTCAAGTGAAAAACAAACTTTTTTAATTTCATATTTTTTTATTTTTTAAGGCATTAAATGAAGACATAAAATACAAAATAAATCCTAGAAGTTTCCCTTCCACACTTAAATTCTACATTGTCCTCAATGTAAAGCATTTTAACATCATTAAGAAAGATAAATAAAAGAGAAGGGTAAGATAAAGCAAATCTAAAAAGCTTGGATTACTTCCCAAGAAGTATCCTTCTTTAATGTCTTTGGCTAGATGTGACTTTAATTTCTTCAACCAAGATCTATATGATGATTGACTACTTTTATTGCTTTTAAATTCCTAACCTCTAATTCATCCATTAAAGAGGTTCTTTGCAAATTGGGATCATCTAGCATAATTTCTCCAAGTGCTATACTCAAATCATTCTTTCTTAAAAGTTCATAATTATCCTATATAATGAATTTAACATTATTAGTAAGAAAGTACTCTTTTCCCTTTAAAAATTCAAATTTGAGAGGATCAATAGATGTTCTAAGTAAGTCATAGAAATCGCTTTTACAAATTGCATTTTTATATAATCATAAAGTTTTGTATGTTTTGAAACAACAATATTCTCATCATTTATAAATGTTGAAACCTTTGCTCATATAGCATGCTAAATATCACTATCATAGTAAGTGTACTCATTATTATCAACAATTATCAACACAATCCATAAATTTAGCAAACATATTATCAAAAGTAGCTTTAGCAATTACATATGCCATCATAAGAATGCAATAAAATGTGAAAAAAAGGATAGAAATTGTAAAATGCAAGGAAACATTAATAAATGCAAAATTTACTAAATACTAATAGATGTCAAAATTCAATAGAATACTTGAACAATTATGCAAATCATAACTAGTAATAGATTAAAAGGAATGAATTCAAGTGGATCCTCGACAATGATGCCAAAATTTTGATATGCATTATAGGACACCAAAATTAGATATTGTTAGTTGATAACAAAAATTTTGTAGTATAGGGTAACAATTAGGTCAAACCTTAAGTCATCCATTTGAAATATCCTTTCACAATAATTTACTAACATTGATTAGAAAAATACAAATTAAATATAGAACAAAATATATACAAAATGTAAAATAGAATGTAGATAGAATGCAAAATAAAATACAAATAAAATGCAAAAAAAAAGATATAAGTAATATGTAAGAATTTAAACAGAACTAATTGAGGGTGGTTTTATTTGAAATTTAAACAAAACACACTATTAAAATAGAATACAAAAATAAAATTAAAAAGTAGAAAATTAATACTGTAAAACAATTGATCCAAGGATTTAAGAGCTCTTTGGTGGATTAATCATAGATCATAAAATATTTAATTATTTTAATTAATTTTTTGAACTTGAATTATTTGGAACTCTTGCAATAATTTATAAATTCTACACTAGATTATCATCTAGAATTTGATCAATCAAGATTAACAAAATTAAGCAATCGCAATAATCTATAAAGTTATATTGAAATTAATTTGAAAATAGAATTTAGTTAAATTGAATGATTAAAATAAAAACCTTTAATTTAATCTTTCAATCCTCTATCCTACATGAAAAATAGTCATTAACCAACCCAATTCAACATAAAAATAGATAAACATAAAAAATCATAGAGTTGGACACAAATTATACTAAATCTACATTCAACACATGTAATTTCAAGCAATTAGTATAAAGAATAAGGAAAAAAATTAATTAAAAAAAAGTTAACATTATGGCTTAGGATCTCATAATATAAATAGAGATAAGCCTTAAATTCCTTGAATTAACTAGAAGCCTCCCATAGCCGAAGAAGAAAAAACTTGAAAAATAGAGAAAAGTTATTTTATGTTTTATTACAGAATTGTGTAGAAGTCTTCTTATCTTTGAAGTATAACCCTATATATGATTTGCTATCCTCTAGAAACCTATGCCTCCTAAGGTTACAAAGAATAAGGCTTTGCTAATTTTAGAAATGTAAAACCTAATTTTACTAAATAAAATATTATAAGACTTACCATAGTAAAATCCCATAGGTATGACTTCTAGCCAATATAAGACCACCAAAACTAATTTTACTAAACTTAAAACATGAAAGTTATATAAGTAAGTTTTAGGAAACTTTGGACATTAATTTCACCTTAGTTAAACTTCTAAAGCTCCTGATATGGCTTGATAGTTTAGCTTAAACAAAAATAAAGCATCAATTTTATACCTAAATTGGTCCTTCTAATGACTAAATTTGGCTTTGACTAAACATTAAAGTTGTAAAGCTTTCTTTAATCTTTCAAATGATATATAGTTCACCTAAATTTCATATCCAAAGCTCAAGATATAGCTAAAAACCTAAAACAAAGTAAAAATCTAGCATTAATCAAATAATTTCAAATCATTAGAAAACTAACACCTATACATATAGCACGGCCAATTCCACAAAATTAGGTATATATAACATACTAAAAGGCATAAAATAGGAGGAAATAATATAAATAAAGTCTTGTACATTAAACTTCAAAATCATAAATCCACGAGTAAGAAACAATCAAAGCTATCAAGTGACATAATACATCATGAACAAAAATCTTGACAAACTAAAAATCAAACAACATTGCAATTGCATTCAAAATGAATAGATCAAATTGGTAAATTCTCACAAAATTCACTTTTCAACTCTTAAGTATTTAATGCAAGTGTTTCACTCAAGTTTATTGCATGAAATTGCTCTACCATAAGCTTGCTTACCATCTAATCTCAATTTCTCAAATCACATATACAACACAAATTAAAAGGACTTTATTTAAAATTGTAACAAGGATAAGTAAAAAGGAAGGAAATTTTTAACATATGAAGGTCAAAAATTGAAGAAATTAATAGAGTACTTAAACTATAAATATATGGGCCACTTATGAATAGTTATAACTCAACACAATAACTGAACTTTAAATTCAAACACTCTTTAACTTCTTTTTTTTCCTAATTCTTTTTTTACCTTATTCTTCTTTTTTTCCTTCTTTTTCACTTTTTTTGCATATTTTTCTTTCATTTTCTTGTTTCTCTTTTTTTTTTTCTAACCAACCTTTGAACTTGATGTTAATAAATTTTCACAACATACACACACACACACACACATATTCTAGAACTCATCTTAAAAAAATCCAAATGCCCTACTAATCCTTAAGGTTAGGTAAAAACACTTGCTTTTCATTGGGAAAATGTTCATAGGCTAATCAATGAAGAAAAGGTAATTAGGCTCGAGGGAGTTTGACAAAGATAAAAATTCATGATTGGTTATTTAGCTCTAGCTTAAACAAACAAAGAATATCTTTATTATTTTTGTGCGTGCATATGCAAATATAATCTCAAAAAGAATCAAAGCAAGTTCTAGAGAAACAAAAATCATAGAAGAAAATCACATAAGAAGGAAGGATAATTTCATAAATACTCAACATAAGGCTTAAAATCTTATAATGAAAGTGATGCTACTAAGTTTAATCTTCCAATTTAAAATCTATGACCACACCAATCAATTTTAAGGAACAAAATCTTACATTCAATCAAGTTATTAATCCTATCTAACTTTAATTGAATCTTACTTATGGAAAATGCAAATCCATTAATGAAAAGTAATTAAAATGACTCAAAAAGACTTAAGATAAGTGAAAAAAAACACTTTTTTTAATAATTTTCTAGTTTTTAGGTTCTTTTATTCAACTTCAAAAGCATTAAAGGAAGATACAAAATATAAAATAAATCCTTGAATTCTCCCCCCACACTTAAATTTTACATTGTCCTTAATATAAAGAATATCAACATCAAGAAAGATAAAGGGCAAAGAAAATAAAAAAGAGAAGAAAAAGAAAAAGAAAGAAAATCTTAAAAAGATTAGGTTGCCTTACAAGGGCTTTGTTTAGCATTTTTAGCTTAATATGGCTACAACTCTCTGAACCAAGACCTACATGAAGATTGACTATCTTCTTTGCTTGGAAATTGCTAACCTTTATATCATCAAGCAAAAAAATCTTTAATAAATTAGGATCATTCAACACAAGTTCTCTAAGTGCTATTATCAAATCACTCATTCTCAAAAGTTTAGAATCATCATGTATAATGAATTCGACAAGATTAGTAAAATGACTAGAATGATTAGTAAGAAAGCACTCCTTTTCCACTAAGAATTCAAGTTTGATAGGATGAATAAAAGATATTAATTTAGTGGTAGAAACCATTTTTTTAAATTACATTTCTACATGATCATCAGTTTCCACACATTTTGAAAAAAAAATATTCTCATCATTTAGAAATGCTAAAATCTCTGCATATATGGCATGTCTATTATGACAATTGAAGCAAGTGCACTCATGGCCATTAATACAATCTGTAAACTTAGAAATCTTACGAAAGCCAGGGAGCATGTCAAATATATGGCATTAACAGATGCAAAATTGAGTAGAATACTTGAATAATTATGCAAATCACAATTAGCAAATGATGAGAAGGGATGAATTTAAGTGAATCCATGGCAACAGTGCCAATTGTCAAATCTAATCAAAATTTGAAAATTATTGGTATATTAAAAATTTTCCAGTATAAGGCAATAAGCTAAGTCAAACCTTTAGTGATCTATATAAGACATCCTTTCACATTCAATTACTAACTACAATTATAGAATTAAATAAATAAAAAATAACTACATGAAAATAGAATTAAGCAATTAAACAAATAATATGTAAATAAGATGTAGGAATCTAAATAAAATTAAATTGGGGGATTTCAATTCAAAATTAAATAAAATGCACCATTAGAAATAAAATGCAGAAGTAACATAGAAAATCAATACAAAAATGCAATTGATCTAAGGAATTGAGTATGGATTAACCACAAATCATAACATATTTAATAATTCTAATTAATTTTTCAACCTAGAACTATCCAAAGCTCTTACAATAATTCATAAATTCTATATTAGATAACCATCTAGGATTTGATCAAATCATTGTAAAATTAAGCAATGGTTATAATCCATAAAAATAAATCTAAATTGATTCAAAAATAAAATTCAATTGAATTAAAGAATTAAACCAAAAACCTCTAATTTAATAATTCAACCATCTATTCTCATGAGAAGAATGATGATTAACTAACTAACAATTAACATAAAAACAAATAGATATCATAAATCACATAAACAAATATAAATTATACCAAATCAAAATCTAATTCATGCAATTTTAAAAAATCATATATAAACAATAAGGAAAGAGGAAAATCAATTAGCAAAAGTTAACATTATAGCTTAGGATCTCATAATTCAAATAAAAATAAGCCTTAAATTCTTTAAATTAATAAAAAATTTAGCTTTTCATCAATAAAAAAGAAGAAACTTGGAGAAAAGAAGAAAGCTATCTAGAATTATGTAAAATTTTATTCTTACTTTTAGAGGCACAAATCTTACAATCTAATTTCTTATGCTACTAAACCTAATGGTTAAGTTAATATACCTCCTAGAGTTACAAAGAATTAAGCTTTATTAATTTTAGAAGCCTAAAACCTAATTTATAAAACAATATACTACAACATTTACTGTAGTAAAACCTCGTAAGTTTGAATTTAGCCACTATAAGACCTCTAAAACTATGTAGTTTCACTAAACCATAAGTATAAAAGTTATTAGGTCAAGTCTTAGGCAACTTTGGGCATAGTTTCACCTTGATTGACCTTTAAAACTCTAGATATGGCCTAAAAATTGAGATTGATTTAGCTTGGACAAAAATAGATCATCAACTTCATGGTCATTTTCAACCTTTCAAACATATGAACTAGACTTTGACTAAACCATGAAAGTTTTAGAGCTTTCTCTAAGCTTTCCAATAATATAAATATCACTCAATTTTAACATCTAAAACTGAAGTCATAACTAAAAATCTAAAATAATGTAAAAATCTAGCATTAATTGAATAATTTTAAAATATTGAAAAACTAACACCCAATCATATAACAAGGTCAATCTTATAAAATTAAGCATGTGTAATACACTAAAATGCATAAAATAGGAGGAAATAATATAGAAAAAATTTTGCACATCAAATACCTCCTTGATAGGAAATGGATAAAGAATAAGTCACAGGATAAAAATAAGCAAACAAGAGAACCAATGTCATTGTGAAAGTAGAAGTTAAAGATACAACCCTCAGTACAATAGACCACATCTAACTAAAACTAAAAAAAAATGCAAAGGCAAGGCCACATATAAAAAAAAAGGAAAATAAAGGTCGTTAAACTAAAATATTATTTGGCTTGGGTAAATTAAGCGATATAAGGAAAGATGAAAAGAAAAAGTCCATTTACCAATAGATGAAGACTCAAAGGCAAAAGATGGACCTCGATAAAAATGCAATAACCATTCTATCACCATACTTTGTTGTAATTGAGATAAAAGAAAGTAGGAAGGACTTTATTGATAACACACTCATTGTGGTGGTAGAACTTAATGAAGATCAAATCAAAGAATTTGAAAAATTAACTGAGTAGATGAAGAACCACTTAAAGCTTTTACATGTTAAAGCCCATGCTAATAATCAACCTTTAAATAGAGTATTAACTAATGGTGAGGCTATAGTTAGTTTGATACCTAGATCTATCTTTATTCAATTAGGAAAGTAATTAAAAGATTGAATGCCATCGAATGTTTCCATGATGGATTTTAATAAGAGAATATCAAATTTTTATGGAATAGTTTTAGTTCATTTGAAAGTGGGGATAATAACTAATGTTAATTTGAATGCCATCGAATGTTTCCATGAATGCATAAAAGTTGATAACAACCTATGTTATATGTAGTAATGCCATGCTGAGTTCAAAATATACAATCCTAATATTCAACTGCTACATGTGAGTAAATGTGTCAACTTATCTATTGTTCAGATTTGTGTTTTAGACACATCTAGTTTTAAGATTATCCTAAAAGTTAAAATGTTAGGATCAACCAATGACTCCAATGAATGAATACTAAAAAGTACTTACTCGATTATTATCTCAAATTATATACATGATGATAACCTTCTTAGATTCCATGAATATCCTATTAAAGAGGACATTAAAAAAGTTAAAACCTGATATCTATTATAAGAAGTCAAATTAAGGACAAATGAAAAATTAAGGTTGACATTTATTAGTGTAACTTTGTCAAAAGGCACCAAGTAAAATAATTTGCATTTTAAGAAAATACGATGATTGTTTTGCTTAAGACTATGATAAGATGTTAGGATTAATTTGACATCTAATATAACATGGACTGCTAATAAAATAAGGGTTTTAGTTTCACAAATAATTATCTCAAAGTTTTGCACTAGAAGTTGTACTAAAGATTAAAGGAAAAATAGAAAGGATCTTAAAAGCTAAGTTTATAAGAAATACAAGATATGCCAAATTGATTTCCAATGTAGTACCTATTACGAAAAAGAATGACAAATTGAGAATGTGCATAGATTTAGAGATTTGAACAATGCCATGCCTAAAGATGAATATGCTATGCTAATTACAAACATGCTAATAGATTTAAATGTGGTAAGCTTGATGGATGGTAACATTGATGTAATATCTTAGTTTAACTATTTTATATGCTTTGGAATAATTAATATCAATAAGGATAATGCAATTGTATTGAGGTATTTTAAGGTGAAATATGAGCATTTGAATTTTTATTATGCAAAATTAGCATGATTTTATACAATGAAAATGTTATCTAAATGTTATTAGAACTTTAGAAATTAATACTGAAAAATGTATGAATTATTTTGATAAATGGTTTCACTAATAAATTTGTAAAATTGTGAGATATATGATATGTGTGTGTGTGTGTGTGTGTGTGTGTGTGTAAATATATATAATAAATAAAAAGGTGTTCATGATTTAATAAAATAACTTCCTAATAAATATTTGAAATAAATAAATTATTTTTTAAAGTTAAGAAAGTTACAGATATTTATTTTAGGAAATTTAATAAAAGTTTCATAAAATTGAATTTTCAAAAGGAATGAAAGGATAGGATTTTCTATCATAAGAATAAATGGTTAAGATTTAATTGGAAAAAGGGTTTATAATATACCATAATACATAGAATAAAACCCCCAAAGATATATTTTTTTTAATTTTTTCCTTTTATTTTATTATTTTTTTTGCTGCTCTTTTTTTTCTTTTCCTTCTTTTTATTAACACTGCTTTTTTTGGTTCCCCCTCTTCTCATCAGCATTCTCTCGAGCTCTTTCTCTTTTACTCCACCCACTACTATTTTCCTTCTAGCTAGCTCTCCTTCTAGCATCTTGAGCTTATTCCATCGCTGTTAACTTCCATTATTCACGATGAAATTTACTGCAAGCTAGTGTTTTGAATTCGCATAGGAGGTAATAGCCATCTAGGTCACGCAAGCTTGTGGCCAGCCTTTTTGTTGCTATTTTCATCTACCACAATGGCTCTCAACACGTGCTCCTGCTCTTGTTGAGCAATTGATCATAGGTTAGCTATGAGAGTAAGATTCATGTATAATGATACAAATGTAGAGCATCAAAAATTCATCTTCTCCATCAGTGATTAGCTCTATGTTAGCATTAGTGAGCTATTGGCAACTTTTTCCAATAACACTAAGCAATTTTATATTAAGATCCTTTTCAATTTCTAACATCTTGAAGATTGATTCAAGAAAAACCCATTTGGATGTTTTTAATATATATAATGATACATACGAAAAATATAATTTTTATGCTATAAGATGTTAAAATAAAATGGTTGGAATATACATAGACATCACAATCATGCATAATCTAAAAAGAAAACCATTTAATGATATTGAGTACATGATGATATTTATGAAAAGTGCATCTATAAATGTTTATTTCATACTATAAAATATTTCAATAACATAAGGAGAACCATTATAGAACATTATACTATAATATTTTCATAAGTGGTTATAATTTAGAAAACACATGTTATGAGTGGATTCAAATATATGATGATGGTTTCAAAACAATAAAAGTTTTATGATGTAGGTCGCTAGAGTAATATAGTTAGAATAAATATTAATTATTACATTTTAATATTTTGAAATATTCTAACTTGATTTAAGAAAATCTTGTTTTATCATATTATTTGAACACTTGGTAGAGTATTGATAAAATAGGAATTTTATACTCAAGAATATTAGATAAATATACTTAAAGGATATTTATATTATCAAAATATAATATTTGATGATTTTATACTTTGAAATGGAAAATTTGTCATATATAAGAATTTTTTATTTTTCAATAATGAATTTGAAAGTAAAGGATGCGATAGTTAAGGATGAATGAGTAGCATTAAATGTGTTTTCTAGAGTTGGACCTTTAATATTTTCATATGTGTGTAACCTTAATTTCAAATTATCATATAATAGCATATTTTATTTTTGTGAGATAATGTTAGAAAGGATGGTAAGATGCATTAAAGTAGATTAAAATATTTTGATTAGACCTTCGAATAATGATTTAGAAATAAAGTGAGTAAATCTGACACATTTATAAGTTATCCTTATAATTAGTGAAAAAGGAAGAAACAGAAGGTGAAAGTGAAATAGTTAAAATCCTTGAAGTTATTGGATGACCTTATCAAGTGAGTACATATCTCACCATATATTAATATTATAATAAAAGATAGCCGAATATGAATTATACTTTTCTTATTAGAAGTACAAATTTTACATTCATGTTTATATACATAATTGTGTGTAAATTTAATTCTATAGTATAAACATATTTAGCTATTTGAGTGAATGTTAAATAATCAAAGTGCACAACAAAAAGATGATGACATTATTGATGATTGCTAAATGCTTATGATTAAGCTCTTTTTGTCACTTGTGTTCTAAAGATTATATTATGAATTATATTAAAATATGAATGTGTATTGTGGCTATACATGAAGTTATGGCAATGTTATTATATAGATACTATTATATGATGATGTTTGCCTCATGTTGATAAGTCGATGTCTATAATGAAATTGGCATTTAAATTGTGATTGTAGAGCTAAATTCTATTGAATTTATTACATTGTAAGTTATGCCATGAGTGGCATTGAGATTAGAAATGTGATAAGGCCAATGATATGAAAGTTAGATAGGAAAATCTTGGTAAATAGTTATAAAGTATATAAGATTGATATAAGAGCCAGATGGGAATTTTCTGACAAATAGTTGAGAAAAGTATAGAATTGACCTTGGAAAAATGGTTACATGCATGTTTATTATAACTTGATGTGTGATATTATGTGACATTAGAAATTGTTTGTGATTGAATATTATTGTTAGTGTGATTGAGATGATTTATCTATGTTTAAGCTTTAATGGCTATTTGTGATTATGATGTCTATCCAAAATGGGTAGTATATAATATAATAATGATATTGTATATTAACAGATAGTTAATATTTATATAAATTGTGATATGAGATACAAAGTTAAGTCATATGTAGGAGAATTCTCATTTCAAAACATGGTTTCATATGTTTCAACAATCTAGGAAATATAGGTATGTTAATATTTTAATATTAATACATGATTAACTTGTAAAAATTTATTATAAAATTGATCTTTCACAAGGTAGTGGTAATTATATGCTCACTGAGTTCTTGCATCTCATTCTATTTTATTTTTAATATTTTCAAGTTAAAATCAATATATTTAAATTTTATTGCATCCACGAAGATTCAACATCACCTAATTGGAAGATTTAATAGTTAGGATTCTCTTTAGATTAGTATTAACATTTGGAATAGAGATATTGTTAATCCATTAATTGTTATATTAAATTTGTATTTGTGTATATGTCTGAAGATTATATAGTATCATGTGTATGTTGATGCTGTTGTATCTAGAAATATATACGTTTTGTATTATAGGGCATATAGCCCTTAGGAAGTATCCAAAAACAGGAGAGACTTTGTCTGTCTTTTCATAAAAATTATAAAATAAATTTAAGATTGAAGTTTAATATAATGGTAGATATATGGCAGATATAAGTGAATTGAAGTTTAACAATGGTAGATATATGCTCATTAAGTTTTCATGACTCACTCTGTCTTGTTTCCAATATTTTTAAAATTCAAGGCTTGTAGCAATTTGGTCATTTAATATAACTAAATTGAAGTTTAATAATGGTATATATATGCTTATTGAGTTTTCACAACTCAGTCTATCTTATTTTTAACATTTTTAAGTTAAGATTCAAGCCTTGGAGCATCTATAGAGATTCAAGAATGCCTTACTAAAGGGTTTTGATAGTTGGATAAGGATTTAGAAAATGAAGTTTTATCAATTTATAATTCAAAATGTCAAATCATTTACCTATGTATATATGTTGAAATTATGTAGTATTATGTATGTTATTGATTACTATCGTATCTAAGAAATATACAAGTGTTGTATTTTATTTGAAAATAATGGAGACTCTATCTATTTTTTCGCAAAAATTTAAAGTAAGTTTCAAGTCTCCCTAAAAATTTGAAAACTCTTATTGGATTAGAGTGAAAAGTGTTAAAGCTTGTGGAAATCGAGTATTGAGATCCATGCCAATCATGAGTTAGGTAGTGACAGCATTGAACAAGTAGGTAAAGATTTTCTCCATAACAGAAGTGTTGGTATATGTCATATGAGCCAATCATAGAGATAATTGTAATAAATGCATAATGTATTATGTTTTATTTCAAGCAATTCAAATTATTATATTTTGTTTCATATTTTTTATTACTCTACACAATTTATAACTTAATATAATAATTATCCCTAGAATAGTTTTACTATTTCTAAAATGCCCCTAGTCAAGTATTATTGCGAAGGGATAATAATAATACATTAACACTAGCATGTATAGTGATTGATGATTATGAATCATGGATATGTGATGTCAAGTCGATACATGAGTACATTGTTAGTGAACAAATATATTGGACTGGTCCGCAATGAGAAAACTACATGGATTGTCATATGTGTTGGGAATTCGGATTATCATACATAGCGAAAATTTAAAATTTGATCCGAATTCTACCTAGGATCCATGCAAAAGGCATAAATCAATTATTAGGGTTTTACCTATTAGGCATTCATATTTCTACTGATCAAAACTTGAGAGCGGATGAATCAAATGCCGACTAAAAGGTATAGTGTCTCTATGGTATCCACATGGAGTGAACAACGACCTCTCACCCACCACGAATCTGTTAGGATGTGTTTTTCTCTCTATGATTAGGATTGGATGTTTTCTGAGTGATTTTGAGTTTTATGGAAGTTATGAGCGTGTATATAAAGTGCTGCCCTCAAGTCCCCTTTTATAGAACTTAAGCAAGCTACAATCCTATCCTACTAGAACAATGCTTCCAAAATCCTAATCACACTTAACAACTCATCTTATCCTTATCCTAGAGATAATGAGGAGAGATAGGACTTATCTATTAATTATCTAATATTAGATAATAATATTATCTTATAATATAAATATCTTATATTAGATAATTGCATATAATTATCAAATATCAAAATATTATTATCTCATAATATATTTATCTAATATTTGATAACGTAAATATTTGATATTATTTTAATATCAAATAATATCACATAATAATTATATTTATTACGTGAAAAATATATTATTATTTAATAATATATATATATGCACGAAAATAAGTCTAATTAATTGGATATTAATATAATTAAAGTGCAATTAATTATTATCTTATTCCTACTCCTTTTGTGTAACCCTGTAGGTTTTTACTACGTTGACAATGCCTCATTATTGAGTCATAGACAGTGAGCAGTATCTAGCAATACATCACTGTCACTCAAGTAGTAAGAATGTCTGTGATTCAACATCCACCTAATACATGATCAACGTTTTGCATCATAATCCCTTTTTGTAATAATATCCAAATTGAACTGGAGGTATGGAGAGTGTCATCCTCATCAAAGTTCAATTTATATTTCTTGATACTGAGTAGACTTCAAGACAAATGATCAATATCATATATTGATTCATTTGAGCATGACCATGCATTGTTAAGTCTCACTCAATCAAGGGGCCCAAGGATATATCTCTTTTATAAAAGTAATAAAATTCCATCTACATCACTCACTTCCCTATGCATGATTCGTGACACACCCAATCAACGCCTTACTTGTCATCCTGATTAAAGGTGACATAGGACGACATTAAAGTAAGTAACCCCTCATGTAAGGAACTATAGTAACTTCAAGTTAAAGGACTATATGCAATTGTGACAATATGAAAACTACTAATAACACAAGTCTTATCCATATAGTATTCTCATATTGGGTCAGTCCAGTACATCTATTCACTAACAATGTACTCATGTATTGACTTGATATCACATATTCATGATTCATAATCATCAGTCACTATACATGCTAGTCTCGATGTACTATTACTATCCCTTTTATAATAATACTTGACTAGGAGCATTTTAGAAATAGTAAAACTATTCCAGGGATAATTATTATATTAAGTTATAAATTACGCAAAAATTAAAAATAAAATATAATAATTGTATTGCCTGAAATAAAACATAATACATTATGTATTATTTCAATCATCTATATGATTAGTTCCTAGGACACACACTAACAATATGTCTTTAGTTATTCTCATGTGACTACAATGCACATAGTCCTTTGACCTAAAATCACTACGATTCCCTATATGAGAAGTCACACACTTTGATGTCGTCCTCTATCACCTTTAATCAAGATGTGTTGTAGGATATTGATTAGGTGTGTCATGAATCATGTAGAGGGATGTGAGTGATGTAGATGAGAATTTTGTTCCTATTACATAATAAGGGTAATATCCTTGGGCCCACTTGATTGAATGAGATTAAGAAATGCATGGCAATGCTTAAATGGATTAATATAATATATTGATCATTTGCTTAAATTAGTTTACTTGGTATCAAGAAATATAAATTGAACATCAACGAGGATGACGCATTCCATAACTCTAGTTTGATTTGGATATCATTATAAAAGGGACTATATTGCAAAGTGTTGTTCACATATTCAGTAAATATTAAGTCACATAAAATTTTACTACTTAAGTGGCAATAATGTATTACTAGATACCACTCATTGTCTATGGTCTACAAGTGGGCCATTACTAACATAGTAAGAATCTACAGGGTCACACAAAAGGAGTAGGAATGAGATAATAATTAATTGGGCTTTAGTTAGATTAAAATCCAATTAATTGAGCTTATTTTCATGCATATATATTATTAAATAATAATATATTTTTCACATAATAATATATTCAGTAAATATTAAGTCACACACAACTTTACTACTTAAGTGGCAGTAATGTATTGTTAGATACCACTCATTATCTATGGTCTATAAGTCTACAAGGTCACATAAAAGGAGTAGGAATGAGATAATAATTAATTAGATTTTAGTTAGATTAAAATTCAATTAATTAGGCTTATTTTCATGCATATATATTATTAAATAATAATATATTTTTCACATAATAAATATAATTATTATGTAATATTATTTGATATTAAAGTAATATCAGATAATTATGTTATTAGATATTAAATAATTATATTATGAGATAATATTATTTTTTAAAATAAGATAACTATATGCCTTTTAATATTAGATAATTATATTATGAGATAATGTTATCTAATACTGGATAATGGATAAGTCCTATCTCTCCTCACTCTCTCCATGATAAGGATAAGGTAATAGTTGTCAAGTGTGATTAAGATATTTGGAAGTATTATCCTAGTAGGACTAGGAATGTAATTTGCCATAGTTCTATAAAAGGGAACTTGAAGGCAGTACATTAAACAACACATTAGCTACAGTCAAACCCTAAATACACTAAAAAATGCATCAATCCTAATCTTAGAGAGAGAGACGTATCCTAACAGATTCGTGGAGGGTGAGAAGTCTTCGTTCGCTCTGTGTGGATACTATAGAAATGCTGTACATTTAGTCGGCGTTTGATTCATGACTTATCCCACTCTCTCAAGGTTTTATTTAGAAAGAACATGAACACATAAAAGGTAAAATCCTAAACATTGATTTATGCCCTTTTACATAAATCTTAGGTAGAATTCGGATTTTTTTTTTTTAAATTCCACTACATATCATGATCTGAAACTTAACAAGAAGGATTACAGAAGATAATTTTAGATCCAATATTAGACTCAAAATAGTGAAAAGATATCTCAATAGTAGTGGTAATCCTTAGCACTAGAGTTTAACATAAGTAACCCCCATTATATGTTGTGGCAAGTACCTAAAGGAAATTATTTTTTTTACTATTCATACATAATAGTAGAAAAAGAGTTTATATATGAAATTAAGGTTTAAAAAGACACCCATAGTTAAGATGGCTTAGAAAGTTGTAGTAAGCATAAGATAAATACCTATAAGTGTTTAATGAGACCTTAAGGGCTTTATGCAAGTTGATGATAGTTTTGAATAATTTTGAAAATTTGAGGATGGATTTTCTTGAAAGTGGAAGAATTGAAAAACCCAATCAAATCCTAGTAGATAGAAATTGATAAAGTTAAGCTAGATAACATCTATTAGTATATAATAAGTTGAAATGTTTATTAGGTTTAGCAAATAAAAATCCATTACAAGTTATTCAAAGAAATTTGAGAAAAATTAGAAGTATTCAAGATTTAAGGTAGATAAGGTTTGGAGTAATTTAATAGTTTTACTTAAAGGTATTCTAAAATTATCCTAAGGTGGCAAAAATGCAATTTTGAAAACATTCATAGTGGTATGGACAATTACTAAGGAAGAAAAAAGGAATTTGATTTACTTTAACGACCTTAGGTGAATATAACTTGACTTTTGGACACTAGAGTAGTTTTTAATTAATTTAGTATTTATTAGCAAGTTGATGGAGAACTAAATAGCAAAAACATGTGCACAAAGAAATAATATGGAATATTCTATGCAATGTGTTCATATGATAAGATTAAAAATAGAATATGCTAAGTATTATACTTGAGATTGAATATTCCTTGCACCATTTCATTTTAAAGATAAGCATAGTAAGGAATATGCCAAAAATGATGCTTAAGTAAGAATATTCTTTACACAATTCTTATTAAGATAAGCTTAAGAATGAATATGCTAAGTGTTCATGATAATGAATATTCAAAGTATTATGCTTAGATAAGAATATTCTAAGCATGTATGCTAAAGTGATAAGTTTCGAATAGAATACTTCATGAATCATACTTATATTTTCTCCTATAAATGAGTGACTTGAGTTTATTTTCTTGCCATACTAAACAAGAGCTTCCCATGGTTATTAGAAAGAAAAAATATTACTCTTGAGTGTTCATGCTAGTTTATGGTGAGGTTTTACAAGTTATTTGAATGTTCTCGAGAGATAGTTGGAGAAAGAATAACTTTTAATCTTCTATTTGAGGTATAAAATTGAAACTTCCATGAATTCTTTTTCTTTTTATAGTTCTCTTTTTAGATTCTTGACTAACTTTATATTGTCTTGGATGCTACACTTTTGAATTTAGCCAAAGAAATCAAATATTTCAAGCAAATTTAAGTAAGTGAAGATCTATTCTTTTTCTTTTTGGTTTTCTTTATTAATAATGTTTATATATAAGTTGTATATCTATTTTTGTGATGACTCTCATTTGCTGTGCTAAAGCCATGACTATCATGGTGGATTAGTTTGAAAAGTTTTTCTCAAAAGCTTTATGATAAAAAATTAAAAGTATTGATTTTGAAGATAATTTCTTTCAAAATAACAAAGTTCTGGAAATATGATTTTACATAGAAATGGAAGAAAATTTTTGAAGGGAAAGTTAAAACTCTCAGGTTTTTTAAGGAAAAATTATGTTTTTATCCTTGAAAAGATGTAACACTATATTTTACTTTGAATTAAAGGTGATAAAATGTATTAAAATCAAATTTTGAAATTAAAAATGGATTTAGTTTAACATAAAAAGGGCTCTGGGGTTCTTTGTTATTTTCTTTATAAATATTTTGTTTTTGTTAAAAAAATGCCACAATGTGCTCTAAACTATTTAATTAAGGTTATTAAATATTTTTGCTCTGAATTTGTAGCAAGAGTATAATTAAAATCACACTTGAAAGTTTATAGAATTATGCTGAATATAGTTTTAAAAATTAATAGTTTTCAAAAAGTAACTAGTCTTCTTGCAAGTGGTTATTACTAGTAAAATATTTTAGAAATCTATACCACTTATTTTATGGCCAAATTTGGTTGATAAATGATGTTTAAAATGTTTTAAACTTGGTTGAAAATGTTTTGGAATTTTTACAAAAAGTTACATTAAAACTTGACTTTTCAAGAAAATATGGCACTTTCTTTATTATGGATTGATACTTGGTTAAAGTACTAAGTAGTGTAATATGTTTTCATCATGAAAAAGATTTGAAATTTTCAAAAAATTTATTTTTTTAATTCTAAAGAATTTTTGAAATTTTCACAAATAACTACTTATAAAAAGGGATTTTTTGAAAATCAAGAAAGCTTATTCTAAAGTATTTTGATAGATGAATAGATGGGTTAGGTAACTTTTATAACTTGTTTTCAACTTTAAAAAAATATTAAAATATAAGGCTTAAAATGTTTATTTTTTATTATGAAAAGTTTGTGAATTTTTTTAAAATTTTGTTGTTTTAAATGAAAATTGTAATTATAAGAATGTTAAAACCTAATACAATTTCATGACTATTTTCTTAGCTTTTGAATGTTAATGTTTAATGATATTATTTAGTTTTAATACTATTAGGAGGCAGGTTTAGATGCTTGACTAACTAAGAAAAAATAATCTACTTACTTATTAGAATGATATATAAAATAAGGCATAAAAATATATTTAGTAATAAAAGTTGTGGAAATTGGAAAATCTAAGTTAAATATCTCCGATTTTGTTTAAAAACAATGTGATGTATATATCAATCCTAGATTGATATTTTGATTGATGAAATATATACAATTGCATGTACTTGTTGGCTTAAAAATATGTTTGTTTAGTAATGAGTATTTTATTAAAAAAATGGATACTGCTCCATAACTTTCATGATGAAATTGTAATACTAGTGCATGAATGTTGATATGGATTGTTTTGTAACTTGTATATGCGCTAATATGTTCATATCTGAGAATACCTATAAATGAAGCTTCATGTTGTTAAGCTTTTAAAAGTGATATAGTAACACCTAAATGAAAGCACCAATAATGCTTATGGTCACTAGAAAAAGTGATAAGGAAATTTGTGACCTTTCTTTATTAGATTATTTTCATATTCTAGTTATGGCTATGGTCAGTATTTTAACCTTACCTTACTTACGTGATATAAGCTAATGAGAGTCCTATGTGAAATAGGCTTGAATGTCATATCTATATACTAGCTTGGATATCATTGGCTTAAATGTTATATATGACATTGTGACATGACTATGTAATTATGAGACCTTATAAAGATTTTTGGAGATTGGTCTAGTGCCTTGCATTCCAAGTCACACAAAATAATGTGAGGTAAAGGGGGTATAAGGCTGAGATATGCCTAGTTAAGGTTGGCTTGGAGTAAGGAGGAACCTTTTATGCCTCAATGTCATTTGATAGTTACATTGATGTTTACATTATGTTATGATTGAATCATATGAGTAAATTATATTCTGCTTAAGTGTTTAATAGTTGAATATGCAAAATTACCTAATAAGAAATATTTTCCAGTAAGACAAGGTTTTTAATAAATTCCTTGTATGTAAATGTTATCAAGATTAGAATTGATTACAAAATTTATATGATAGTTATATCACTAAGTAATTCATTACTCACTTTGATTGTAGATAACCTTTTCAGATACTTTACACTTAATGGCATTCTCTGATATTATTGATATATGGTGACATGATTATGAAATTACTTATGGGAGGTTTAGGTTCAAATGTTACATTAGCATAAATATAGGTACACTCTTGTTTGAAATTAATTGTGCCACAAATTTTACTTCAATGTTTAAAGCATTAGCAAAAACCTTTACATTAGCATTACCAGCCAAACCACTAGTAAAGTAGATGATTCACCATACTTTTCAATACATAAATACCTTGCTACTATTGACTCCATTAACAATTAGTTAGCAAATAACTATCATATTTATCTATTTTTAAAATTATTTGACTTATTGCATATCTATATAATTATTTTACTCTAATATTTGGGTTAGTGTTTAATCCAAGTATTTTTACATAATTATGAGTACATGATGCATATTATTAAATGTATATATGGCTTTGATATTATTTTGATTAGCTTAGTTTTTACAAAAATGATTTTGCATAGTAAGTTGGTTCGCATGGAACTTCAAAAGGAAAGGAAAAATGGTTTTCTTTTGCATGAAAGTTAAATCTATATTTCTAAATTTAAAAATATTTATTTAAATAATAAATAGCTATGTATTTTGAAAAAGACTTATTTTGGAAAAAGATATTTCTAGCTTAATCTCTGAATTTGACATTATCTCTAAAGTATTTTAAAGCAAAATAGGATTTTTTTTTATTTTTCAAATTGATTTAACTTGGTCCTATTCTATTACATTCGTTTCACAATTTGAACTTCTATTTTAAAAGGAAACTTAATTCTTTTTAAAGATTTAAAAAGGTTCTTTAAGGATTTTTTTTATTTTTTTAAAGAAATAGCATTTCAAACAAAATTTTATAAATCCACTTGCGGATCTTCTAAATTTTTATTTGATAAATACATAGTTCTTAAAAACTATCTGAGAATCTATAAAAGGTAATGAACTTCTAATGAATGTGTATTTTTTATATCACTTAGTCATATTTTTTATTTTTTTTCAAGGTCATTATGTTTAAATTATTTCCTAATAAAAAAAGAAATCTTCTTTTGTTGTCTTAGATTTTGACTTTAAAAGAAGCTATACAAATATCTTTTTAGAATTTCCTTCAAAAGAAAAGAAAAAATGAAAAGATTTTCTAAACATGTCTAATTTTCTATCCAATGTTTTTGCTTATTATTTTTCAAGAAGCGTAGTTCAAAGACTAAACCTCATCGATTATGATAAACAATTTTCTTATTTTATTTCTATTTGTTCTTAGAAAAAAAGTTTTAGAAAAATATTTACAAAGAAAGTAAAAAAAAAATAGTGAATTTTCTAACTTATGTTTCTACATCATGCATATTTTTAAAGAAAACTATTAGTATTATAAACTAGTTAGTTTAAAAAGACTTGTAAAGTTATCCAAGATATCCAATTAATATATTTATGTTAGTCACGATGGTTCAAAAGTTGGGTCATGAAATTTAACAAACAAATTACTAAGGAATAGAAATGTATTAGCCTTAACAAGGCCAAATATTTAACAACTGTGGCTAGATCATTATATGAATTCAATAATGTGATAATAAAACATATTCCTAGGATAAATAATAAAAATGCTAAAATGTTAACTTAAATTGCTTTGGCATACATGGTAAAATAATTAACATTAGTCAAGATGATCACTCGCAACACATACTTTGAACTAGTTAACACATGAGAAGTGTTGTGCTCAACTACCATAAATGCTTTACTTGATTGAAGAACACTGGTTATTGATTATTTGGTTAATCCATCTGAGCATGTTAGTAAAAAAATTAAAATCAAGGCTTTAAAGTTTGTACTCCTTGATGGAGAATTGTATAAAAGAGTTTTCAAAGGCTAGTTGTTGAAAAATAGAGGCCATATTAACCATGACCGAATTACATGCAAGCACCTATGGTTTTCATCAAGTAGGAGTTAAAATAAAGTGGATTCTAATCCATAAAGGATTCCACTAGCCTAAAATGGCAATTACATGGATTATTCCAAGGGTTGCAAGGAATGTTAAAAAAAAACTTATCTAAAAGGTCTCAATTGTCAAATTGAAATACATTATCAAGCTTTAGCCATTCAAAGGACGGGCTACGAGCATAATTGGTAAGATTTACCTAACTTTAACTAAAGGATATCACTATATCTTAGTGGCAATTGATTATTTTACAACATCATTTGAAATAGTAGTGTATAAAGAAATAAAGCAAGAAAATGTCATTGAGTTTATTAAAAATAAACTAATATGCTAATTTAACTTACCTAAAAACATCAACATTGATTGAGGGATAGCGTTCACTTGCCAAATGGTAAAAGAATATGCAAAATCAAGAAGAATTAAAATATTAACATCTATCCCATAGTATGTACATGCCAATGGTCAAGTCAAGGCTACTAATAGGTTAATTATTGAAGTGATAAAAAAAACACATTAGTTATTATCCTAGGAATTAACGTTGAATGTTAGAAATTGCACTTTGGATAATACACAGTTTACCTAGAGGTTCAACTACAATAACTCCATATAAGTTAGTTTTCAATTATAATGCAACACTATCAATTGAAGTAACAATATAACCTTTAAGAGTGTAAAAACAACATAAATTGCTAGTAAATGAATATTATGACCTAATGTTTGATGAGTTAGAAGGCTTAGATGAATGCTAGTGGAGTGCTTTAGATTCCTTAATACACAACAATGAAAAGTTTGCTAAGCAATATAAAAAATTCTCAAAAATAAAAATTTTGCTCAATGTCAACTAGTATGGAAGGTCATCCTATCAATGTCGATTAAATCAACTTATAGAAAATAGTCACTTGACTAAGAAGGACCATTTCTAGTTAAAAGTTATTTTAATAGTAATAATTATGAGATTCATAACATTGAAAATGATAAGGTTGAAACTATCAATAAAAAATATCTGAAAAAAAATATGAGCTAAGTTTCTTACAGCCAATATGGTCGAAGCTATGTAACATAATTATTCAATGATTGGCTAAAAACATAACTAGAAGTTGTAATATGCAAAACTATCAAATTTTCATTTCGTTGTCAAATAAGCTAAAAAAAATTACTATAAACATAAATTTATGTAGGCAAAAATTTGCCAATAAAGTCTAGAAGTTACATAAACTACTTGATAAATTACATTTTGAGCGAATCAAAAGAAGATTTGAGACTTAGCTATCGGGCTTTGGCCATCTCTTTATGCTCCCATATAGCTTAAAGTTCTTCCTTCATGTTAGTTGATCTAAAATTAGTGGCTTTGAACTCTTTGAGGTTTAACTTTTCCTAATATGAAAGGGTCTGTTCCTCATTATTCATTATCTTGAACCCAACCTCTAATCATTACCAAAGGCCTTGAGCTTCTTCAAGTTACCATTGAAGCTTGACAATGTGATTTGCATTTTCTTCATATCTATAAGTTAGGTCTTATGTTTAGGAACAAACTTAGCTTTCCTTTGCTTACCATGCTTGAAGGATTCAAAGAACTAACTATGGCATTGTTCTAAAGACTAATAAGAACTTTTAGTGACAATTGCTTTGCTTGTATTTTCACCTCTTTCCAATGAAGCCCTAAACAAATTTCTTTTTACAAATGATCTTAGCTCACCAAAAATACCTTCACTAATTAGTAGATTTTCTTGTTTAGTTTTTATATTTTACCAAGATTCAAGATTCTCAAATAGAGTTTCAAATTCTTAGTTGAGTAAAGCACCCAATTCAACCTATGCCTTGAAAACTACTTCTTAGTGTTCTTTCTCCCAATCTACATGTGATTTTTTAACTCTAGGTATTAGAGTTAAAGGAGGAGCATCTAGTAAGATAAGTAACTCTAAAAAATGAACAGATTTTTTTCATCATCTTCTTTGACTTGATGCTCTAGCCGATCTTTGTTGGCCCCATTTCCTTTATTATAAGCCTAAAGATTATTGCTTTCTTTTTTTTGACAAAATAAGCTTAACAAGATCTCTAACGTTTAATCCTAACCTATCACCTCTAAGAGATGACTCTATTTCATCTATCTCAACTTTAATACTTCAACATCAACCAAGAGTAACAACTATCTTAGTGCATTACTATTCCAAATTAATAGACATTTTGCTAAAGTTAATATAGCTGGAGACATTACTATACAAAATAATGATGGGATTCGTGGTTTTCAGTGCTTTGTATATAGCCAAAAGGGTTTAGAAGTTAAGAAATTAGTAGAGTTAGCATCACAATAGGTTTGAATTACATGGCAAAGGGAAGAAAGGGGTAAGCATGGGCATTTGAAATTGTAAACTATAAATGAAGAAAAATTAAAAGTTCACCTAAGATTAGTTGACTCTCTAAGGGTGGCGAACCTAGAAGTCAATTACATAGTCGAACTCTCACAAGGAGCTATATCTCTAAAAAATGTTACTATCAAATGACGTAATCAATTGGATACAATAATCTTTCTTTTCTTCCTCACAATAGGTTCGATAGGTTGACTACCACTTGTTGTTGAATTATAACACTGTTATCTTTTTTTCCCTAGTATTAAAAAGGGCATCATTGATCTCCTGCTCTTCTTTAAGGAAAGCTTATTTGGCTTGATCATAAAATTATTTAAGTTCAACTTCTCTTTACCCATTTAAGCCACTAGATCAAGTAAAATCATTTAAAATTCAATTGGAATGGCCATACCTGTAAAAAAGGAATAAAGAAATTAAGCCAAGTGATTAAAAGGGGTAATTGAGAAGTTAAAACTTATATCTCTCAGATTGAGTATTGAGTGGTTTCCCATACTTGACCTAAGTTGTTAGACAAAACTCAACCATTACATAAACACTTCTAAGATTACAAGGGTAATGATATGCTAGGGTCATGCAATTGGAATGGCCATACTTGTAAAAAAGGAATAAAGAAATTAAGCTAAGTGATTAAAAAGGATAATTGAGAAGTTAAAACTTATATCTCTCAGATTGAGTATTGAGTGGTTTCTCATACTTGACCTAAGTTGTTAGACAAAACTCAACCATTACATAAACACTTCTAAGATTACAAGGGTAATGATATGCTAGGGTCATGCAAGAGGTCAATTCTCCTTTCTTGGTGTCAAAAGTATATACTTCACAATTCTAAAAGAGGCATTTAGCAACTAGATTGGTTTCAACATAAAAAAATCTAGTTTGTAATGGATTAATGTTAGGTATTTTTATATTCCTTCCATAATTTTTCCCGTAATAAGCATTATGGCTCTCTTTCTTTTTTTCAAAAGCTTCTTTAGTGTCAAGGATAGTTGTTGGAATATGTTAATAATCATAAGTACATTTATAATATTTTTCAAAAGTGAGGATTTCATTATAATGCATATATATTGTCTTTTAAAAAGCGTCAATTATTTGCACACTAATATTATATGTTAGCTTCTCATCGGTAGATAAGCTAAAATTAGCCTGAGTGTTAGTTGACCACTATTCTTGAAAAATATCTATATAAATGTGGCTGAGTAAGAAGCTAAAGAAGGCAATTGTATTAAGCATGTTCTCAATAAATGGTTCGATGGTAATGATATCAAAAGCTATGTAGCAAGAGTTAAATGTAATCAAAGGTTAGTGTTGGATAAGGCCAAAATATCTAGCCATGGTATTTAAAAGGTGCCATTTGACAAATAAGGTTTTTTTTCTTATGGAAAATTAGTAAGAAGATACTAAGGTACAAAAAATAAGCCTAAACTTGCACACTTTAAGGGTTATTTAGTTTAGGATTTAAAGTAAACTAAGAAAAAAGAAAAAAAAGGACAGCCATTCGATAAGGCATTGGATAATGTAAATACAAAAAGTTTGAATTACAAATAAAAAAAATTGAGAGAAAATTTTTTGTAAGAAGAAAGTAGAATGTTCTAAATATATCTATGGCCCAAAATAGCATTTCTAATTGTCATTTTATAGTTTTTAAGAGCAATAAATGTTCCCAAAGATAGGTCACTGGCCAAATTTGGAGGATCTAAGAAGGATATTCAAAGTTTGAAAAAAATTTGCTAAGCTCTTATATAAGTCATAATAGTGTTGGTATTTTCAAAAAGGTAATCTAAAATAAGTTAGCCCAAACTTAGTTGATGATCTTTATTCAAAATAGCAACTAAAGGAAGGTAAGAGAGCTAAAATACAAAATAAATGTTTACAAACTTAATAAAAAGATAAGCTATAAGTTTAATGTAAAAAATTATGTTTGACCTATCCATATTAACTCTAAATAACCAAATAAGCAAAAGATTTTGTGTTAAGTTTGAAAAAAATTATATTTTTTACCTTTTGGAATTAAAAGTAGGCTAACATAATCATTGATAACTAGCAACCTTGTTAAGGCTAAAAGGTCAAAAAGTGTTAAGCCCATCATTTTGTAAGGAAGTTGGAAATTGTTAGTTAAAAAAGAGCAAAAATTTAAACAGAGCCCAAAAGTAATAATTTAGATTTAAGAGAATAAAGTAAAAGTTGAATTATATAAAAAATCCTTAAATGTTACCAAAGGTCTCCATTTATAGCTTGAATGCATTCTAACCTATGGAAATACTCTTCAATGAAGTAAGGAAATTTTCTAAAAACCCAAACTTTTTAATGACATAAGGAAAGGCAACAATGACATTAGAAGTAAAAATAGGTTTTTGGCCAAAATAGAGGTTGGAATCTTCTTCTAAAACATCTATAAATAGAGGACCAAGGTAATACAAAGGAGACTTACCTTTAAGCATCTCAAAAGTAGAAGAAAATGATAATACATGGATTTAGCATAGAGAACTCCATTAGGAGAGGATTAATCATCCTTACTTGGTCTAAATTTTAGGTGGCTGAATGCTAAGTAATGTGAGAGATGATTGTCATTATAATATAAAGAGATAAAAAAAAGGAATGAAAAAATGCAGTTAAGAGAAATTACAAGAGGGCTCAAGAAATGGCAAAGAAATCAAGAAGAACAACAAAGAGAGAAAAGGCATTATTTGAATAAGGAAAACCTAAGTATATTTATATAAGCCTTAATAACGATTGTCCATTCCCCTTTAAGTGACATCAAAAAGGTGCAAAAGTGTATGCATACACTTTTCATAACAACTTACCTCAAGCCTAATGAAGGTTATAAAATGGCAAATAAACCCTAGCTTGCCATATGTCTTTGAGTAAATCCCAAAATGTGAAGCATGCAGAAAGTCTAACTAACAAGATGACGTCATTTAAGAATCCTTGCAAACTTGGAATTCTTAGAAGTTAGAAGTGGATATCAAAGCTAACACACTAAGAAAAATAATAAGTAATGATTTTCCGCCTTGTCATTTTTTTGTTTACATATTCCAAAGTCAAGATGCTCACTTGACGAGTTTAAAGGAACTAAAGAGATTTGATTTCATTTTTCTTCTTATTTCAAATAGGAAGCTAAAACCAATAGGCTTATGTTATGCTAAGATTTTCATAAAATCTTGGCAACTTGAAAAAGTCCTTTCATTTCAATAAATAAGAAAGAAATCAAAGCTCGTAAGGATATCTCATATTATATTTTTAGCATAATTAAAGGAGTGACCAGAGAACAAGCTGACAATATGGAACTAGATATGTGTTGACTAAACGTTAACAATGGGAAGTCACAAGTAGTTGCTTCTATTTTTATGGGCCAATTTCAATATTATAGGATACTAATGAGATTAGCTTACTAACCTACTCTTACACAAAATGATTATGCACTTCTAGAAATCAAAGAACATGTTAATATGAGTCCTAACCTCTTAAGTTCGTGGTCTATAAATATGTGGGTAATAACAAAAGGAAGGGGCTTTTTTTATTTCACTAAAGAAACTAGACAAATCAATTATATACATTATACATCTTTTTCTATCTCTCTACTAGCTTTAATCACTTGTAGCTACCTATGTTGCATCCTTGAGTAATTCTATGATAAAATTTCATCTAACATCTTGCACAAGAAAGTCAAGATCCTAGAGCTTCCAATTCAAATTGAAGCATTCACATCCTCAAGAAAGCTTAATTTGATGACAATGTAGGTCTAGTCCTAGAATTGCTCCTTTTTATGCATTTAATTTTATATGGTCTTTAGATATTTACATGTCATATGCACACTATATCATTCCTATTCAATTCCACATGACCATTTGTAATAGAGCTTTGCTAGTGTATTGCATACCCAAACCTTGATTTTTACTCATTATAGTTAGAATTGCCTTAATTATTATGTTGCAATTTTAACAAGTGAAAATAACCCTTCTCTTAATATACAATTACATGATAATAATTAAATTTTATATTTATTCAAACATATGATATAGCATACAATTTTTCAGGTCCTATAAGATATAAGTAATGACTATCAAAATAAAATGCCTTAATTTTATTGTTTTTAATTTTTAATTTTTTATTATTTAAACTTAATTTTTTTTGTATTTTATTTTGTTTTATTAGTATCATTTATAAGTGCAAGCTCATTTTATATATTTGAATACATATGTGTTTTTTATCCAATGTTTTTTAAGTTAATGTTGTAATAAAAAATATTTTCTTTATTATATATTTATATATTAATTATAGAAATATAATTTTTATTATAATTGATTTATATTTTTATTAATTGAAATTAATATTTATTTTATTTTTTTAATTATAATATTTTTTATTTTTTTATTAAGCTTGTGCACAAACCTTATATAAAGAATATACTATTTTAAGTGCTAAATCTATTAAACATTAAATTTGCAATGTTTAAATAATTTTTATTTTAAGAACTAAATTTAATTAATAGTTTGATAATTTTATTATAAAATATTATAACTTTTTATAATGTGAAAACTATTTTATTCATTAAATTCTAATGCGATATGTACTATAAATTTAATTAATTTAAAAAATAGAGATTTTAGGTGTATGTATTATAAATTTAGTTTTATCTAAAAATAGATATTTTAGATATATTTCATCAGGAGTAGTTGATAAATTTCAAATTAAGTTTTGACCTTTAGTTATGCTTGGCTAGTTAGAGTTAGGATAATACATTGATATATTGATTTTGGATAACAATTTTAGAACATAGAAGTTTGGTGGTGGAAAAGAAAATTAATAAAGATAGGTTGCTTTACATGGGGCCTGTTTCTTTTATTAAATTAAACCAATCATAACTATTGAATTATTGGAGAAGATATACCCTAGTAAAAATACAAAGATATGGAAGTCCAAACCTAATCAATATTCTTTATTAGACTAAACTAGTCTATCCATTGTGCTTGAGCTAAGTAAGCCTACTAAGCCTAATAAAGGCATAATTGATTGACCTGCATAAGTCCACAAGGTGATCCTCCATTAAATGTGTCTAACCAAATGTAACCCTAGCATTGTATAGTCTAAATTGGATGGTTGTAAGAGTAGTTAGGTAGTTCACACACATGGAAAGTGGTTACCTTAGTTGACTACTTACCTTTTTTAAAAGACTAAACTACCCCTAGTAATATTAACATATGACCACAACACTCCAAAATAGTTCAACTACTATAAATATCGATCTTTATAACAAGTAAGTTCTCCAACCTCACTTCTTCACATACTTCATATGTTCTCTCTTTGCTCTCTTCCTAATTTAAGCTTTGGAAGGCCAAAACAAGAGCCCCAAACCCTGTTCTTGTCTTGCTTGTAGATTAAGTAATCTTTGGTGACTTTCTTCATCTCTTACCTTACTACCATAACTTAATTAAGAATTGAAATATGATTTTTTACATTATTCTTGTTATATTTGATAAATCTACAAAGTATATCATTCTGTGCTTTCACATTTTTTCATATTTACTAATTATTCATTGGAAACATCAAATTTCTGTGCATTTAACCAAAAAACTTGCTAAATTTCCATTCAAATTTAGCATAATCACATATTTCGTGACTATTTTATTCATAAGCAAACATTTGAATTCTTTATTTGATTTGCATGGTTTAGTCCATGCAAATATATGTATTGTACTAATTAAATTCTTTAAAATTGGTCTATAACACCTTTATTAAGAAAGAAATCATAATGATTCCTATTTTTCAATGAATCCACTAACAATTTTGTTGGTAATAATCACTTTGATGAACTCATGATTTTCATAAATTTTGGATTCTAAACTCTATAAAGCATATTTATAAAAAGACTCATCAAGTTGTTTGACAAAACAATCTTTCTTATAGATGTTCTATTTTCTACATGTCACTTTATTACTTATTATACTTATAAATTTTATGCTAACAAAAGAAATGATTCATCCCAAGGAATGAGTTATTAAAAGTAGTTTGCACTAATAATTTTTTTAAGTTATAGTGTTTTGTAATCTATTTTTTAAAAAAAGCAACAATGTGAGCAAATGTAATTTAAATTACTCTTTGAATAGATGTTAATCCAATCACTAAATAGTGACTCCTTCTATTAATAGACAATAAAACAATAATTTACAAAACTCATCAATTCTTTAATCCTTAAGATCTTTAAAGAAACATCAACTTCAGTACTATCTTTTTTAAAGATTGGAGCTAGAACAATAAGAAAGAGAAAGAATGTTTACTGAATGCCAAAAGCTTAAGCACTTGAAACGTGAAAGGCTAGAATGACAAGCCTATATAAATGACCAAGCTTGGTTCATTTGCTAACTAGATAAAACAGAAGGAATTGCCAAGTTAGGTAAAAATCATGTCGATTACTATTTGTAAAGGCTTTAAACTCCAATCAATCCAATAGGAGAATATTAATCCTAATAATGGGGAACCTTAACCATTCATTCCTTTTACCATGTAAGTGCCTATACCCAATAACTTTAAAATCTTTTCCAATCTAGAAGCTTATAATAGGCTAATTAACTAACAGGATCACTTGAAAGCATTTAAAGTAGCAATGCTTCTCTCTAGAGCCCTTAATGTCATAATATGTAGATAATTCTTTACAACACTAAAGAAGGCTATCTTCAGATGGTTTTTGAGCTTAAAATTGAACTTTATAGCTAACGTTAGAGATTGTCAAAATAATTTTTAGTTAACTTTGTAACTTTTAGGTCATATAAGAAAATAAGTGCTTCTCTAGTATGCCTCAAACAAGGAAGACATCAACCTTTATGGACTTTATCCTTAAATTCAATGAAGATGCTTTAGAGATCAAGGACTTAAAGGAGAGAGTTACCATCCATTATATCATGGTTAATTTTAAATCTAGAATTTCACTAAATGTTTAGTTAAGAAACCTCTAACTAGCCTTGTCAATCTGTTTAATAGATTAACCATATTCATTAACATGGAAGATCTCAAGATGAATAAGCAAAAAGTTAAGTATAAAGGGGAAAACTAGAACAAAAGCAATCATAGGAACTACAATAAAGGATAAATGAACAAACTAAGGGATAATGATTTTATAAAACCAAAATTCAATAAGTTCACAACTTTAAATACCACATTGAAAAGGATCCTAGATGATGTCAGGACATTAAAATTATTGGAGTAAAAACCCAAAACTGCACCACTAAGAAATTTGAAGCGTCCTTCTCAAGAGTACTAATATTTTGTAAATACTATTAGTCTTAGCCTATGATATTGAAGATTGTGAAATCCTTATAAATGAAATTGAAAAGCTAATAAGAGAAAGGTACCTAAACCATTATGCAAAAAATGATTGATCTTAAGAAAGATAATGATTAGATTTGAAATCAGGATTACAACCATAAAGTTAATGGAATAATAAAATATGTAAACAATCTAAATCTCCTTCTCACTCTCCACCCTATAAATAAGCCAATAAAGGTAAGGGAGTAGGCAATAGCTAAGAACCTTTAAGAGTCATTAGCATCATAACCAATGGCTTTACAAGAGGAGGAATGGCAAGGAATACTTGAAAAAACACATATAAGGTTTGGCATAGTTATTAAAAATAAAGAACAAAAAACTAGTTAATTTGATCCATCTCATTCTATCATATCCTTCTCTAATGAAGATTACCTCCCTAACTTTGAATAAAACCATGACAACTCATGACCATCACTGTTACCATCTAAAATTTTTAGGTTAAATGCGTTTTGGTAGACCATAAGAGTTTAGCAAAAATATTGTACTTAGATACTTTCAAAAAAATTATAACTCTTATCTCATTTGCTATCACCTTATAAAGGCAATTTAATCGACTTGTCAAGAAAGTAGGAACTGGTGGAAAAACTTATACAGTTGTAATTAAGAATGGGAACCTAGCCATAAATCACAAATATTAATGTGGTGTTCTTAGTTATTAATGTATTATCCATCATTTAGAATGCTATCCTAGGGAAAACCTCCTTCAATTAGGTTAAAGTGGTCATCTCCATCCCTTACCTTTTAATGGAATTTCCTATCGATCAAGTGAAGGTAAACTAAGCTATTGCTGAAAGGTATTGCATAAATAACTTAAATAAAAAGGAACTATTAAGCTTGAAGGATGATTAAGGATAAGAGATAAAGAATAATTAGGAATATCGATTAATAACTACGAATAACCCTAGAGAGGAAAGGAAAAAGACAAATCTAAAATTAGGGTCCAATATTGAAAAAGATAATTTTTTTGGTTTAGAGGATGATTAACTGATCATAATTAGTAAAAATTTACCGATTAATTTTAGAACCAAATTGTTGGAACTTTTAAAAGCTAATATCAAAGTGTTTGTCTAGTCTACTACACACATGACATGCATCATCCAAAAGTAGCTTGCCATAAATTTGCCATTGATCCATTAATCAAACTAATCTAACAAAGAAGAAAAGACATGGACTTAATAGGACCACGACAATAAAAATAGATGTTAATAAACTTTTGAAGGTAGGATTCATCAAAAAGATGCACCATACTACCTAGCTCTCAAATGTTGTAATGGTTAAAAAGGCCAATAGATCCTAGAGAATATTTATAGACTTTTTAAACCTCAACAAGGCTTTCCCTAAAAATTCAAATATATTTCCAAATATAGACCATCTAGTAAATAAAGCCTCCAGGTTTATTATCCTCACCTTTAAAGATGTATTCTTAGAATAAAACTAAATTTCAATGTGACTACATGATCAAGAAAAGACTACCTTTAAAATTGATGAAAAGTTTATTACTACAAAGTAATGCCTTTTAGTTTAAAGAATGTGGGGTAAATTATTAAATAATAATGAACAAAGTGATCAAAAATTAGATAGGCCACAATTTGGAAGATGACAAGCTAATCAAGTCTTAAAGCTTGGAAAAGCTAAAAAAGATCCTTACTAATATAAAAGTTAACAATATAAAGCTCAATCCAACCAAGTGTGCTTTTGGGGGTCATTTTTGGAAAATTTTCGGGATTCATACTAACTAAAAGGAGATTAGAGGTTGACCTTGCAAAATTCCAAGTAAACTTGGATATCTAAAGCCTTACAAATTTGAAAAAAGTTCAAAGATTGAACAGTTGCATTACAGCCTTAACAAGATTTTTACCATGGTAAAAATTCAATATACTATGAATTTTGTTACAATTAATAAATGTTTCCTTTCTACAAGCCTCCTTTATATATTATCTTTAATGAATGTGAATAATAAAACAAATTAGTTATATGGTCTACTGATAAATATTTACCATTTTATAAGAATTTCAAAGACTCAAAAGAGTTCAAATAGGACAAAGCATATAAGGATGCATTCATAAGTTGAAAGAATTGTCTAACTTCACCACTTGTGTTATGAAAACCTAATCAAGAGGATCAACTTTATCTATACCAAACTACAATTAATCAAGTAATTAGTGCTATACTTATCAAAGTAGTAAATTCTAAGCAAAAACCAATCTACTCCACGAGTAAAGTGCTTCACGGAGCTAAACTTCGATATCAAAAAATAAAAAAAAGTTGTTTTTGCACTAATAACTGCATCTTAAAGGCTAATGCCATATTTATAACATCATCAAATTATGGTTAAAATCTATTAGGCTATTAAACAAATTTTGTACAAACTAAATATAGTCAATTGCTTAATAACATAGTTTATAAAGCTAACTGAATATGGAACTATCTTTAAGCCTAAAAATACTATAAAAGCTTAAGTTTTAGTAGATTTTGTAGCTAAAATAATTAGACCAAAAGGGCTAGAACAATATAAAAATTAACTATTCATATAAATTCTTTATATTGATTGTTCATCAAATAAGAATGGTAATGGTGCTAGAGATATTTTAAAAGGGTTTAATGAAATAACCATTAAATATATGCAAAATTTGATTTCAAAATAGCTAGCTATGGAGTGGAATATAAAGCACTAATTGTGAGATTAAAATTAGCAAAAGAAAAAGGAGCAAAGCTAGTCCAAGCCAAAAGTGATTCTTAACTAATGATAGGACAAGTGAATAACACTTATGAGATAAAGGTTCATTGTTTAATCTAATATACTAAAAAAGTAAAAGAATAATTGCTAAATTTAAGGATTTCAAACTCTAATGGATTCCTTAAAATGAGAATAACTAAGCAAATGCTCTTTTTAGACCCGCCATAGCTAAAGCAATAATTAATAACCAAATGATTCTCAAAGAAACTATAGCCCGATTAGCAATAGATGAGGTAAATGTAATGAACATTGAGTGGTTATCTTCCTGGATGGACTTTATTGGAGCATACTTTGAAAAGGGAAAATTACTAGTAGATTACCTTAAGGTTAAACAATTAAAAACATGAGCAATAACATTTTTTATTTAAAAATGTTCAATTATACAAAAGAAGCTTTACTTTACCTATTCTAATATGCCTGTACTAGATGAAGTAGATCATGTTCTCAAAGAAATCCACGAAAAGATCTATGGTAGCTAAATTATTGGATTTTTCTTAGTTCAAAAGGCTATCAAGTTAGAATATTTTTGGACAATAATGAAAAAAGATGCTACATAGCTAGTTAAAAAATGTGAAAGGTGTCAACTTGATATGAATGAGTGATTCAAAAAAGTGCTAGTACCTTTGTGGCTAAAAGAGCTAAATTCCCACTCTACCATTCTTATGAATACTAGTAGAAGCTTGGATTAATTTGATTTATGTAGATCATTGTTAGTATTAGAAATTAACCTTTCATTTGAAGAACAAAGATTTTGAGAACAACACTACAAAAGGTATAAGTTAAAATTCTAATTTTAATTTTATTTGAGTTATATAATTAATAAGGGATTGATGCATGTTGCAACACTAAACCAAAATCATAAGACTGTAATGAAAATGAATTAGTTAATCCTATGAAGATTAGGCTTCGTTTTACTTCCACTTTGGTTATGAAATAAAAAAGGATTTTTGAATGCAAGAAAATAAAATTAAAGAGTAAGAAATAACAATCTTATAAATTGAAAATAAAAAATAAAGTAGAGTTTACTTATAACAAGATGAATTATAGTTCAAGGGATTATGCATCACTTTATTAATTTATCATCAACTATAAAACATAGGCAATGTTAATTAACTATACAGTTAATGAAAATAACCCAAAAACATGCAATTATACCCAAATTCACCTTTTAATGTGATCAAAATTAACAAATCAAAATTGATTAATTAAATTTAATCCTTATTAAAACCTAATTGAACCCAATCAAAACTAAAATAGAGTAAAATAAAAAAAATCAATTAAAATAGATTAAATAACCCCATAATGGCACAAATCACAAAGTGCATCCTTTAATTCATCTACTAAATAGCAACTTATAAAATCAATTCACAACCATAAAAATAATCCAATCAATCATTTCAAAAATAATTACATTAAAATTAACTAATGGATCATTTATAGAAAACTATCTATGCAATTATTAATAAAAGAGATAGATGAATGAAGATAATTAACTATAAAGAATAAGTTATTAGGCATGTAAAATGGGCAAAAAGACTATAGGTAATGTGGATAGCTCATGATTATAGGTGGACTGGGCTTCTTACATCAGAGCTTGCATTTTTTCCAAGCTAATGCAAGCAATTTAGCATAGGGATAAGCTTATCAGTCCTACCTATGTGGGTGCAAGCGTTTGGAGGCTTTCTTTTAATCCAATCCAATTTTCAATCCAATGTCTAATAGGCTAATAAATTTTTCTACCCTAACTTGACTAACCTATTATATAAAACTACAAAAAAATTAATTATCCAATTATAATTTACAAAAAAAATTAGATTTTTTTTCCAATCTAACCTAATCTAATATCCCTTGAAAGTGCCTTCTTTTCTTTACATTTAAGGTTCAATCTATGATCATTGCATAATATGGTCTATTCACAAGACTTTCGAGTACTTGTGGGAATGATATTTTTTTTTTTGCATTTTTTATGGGCTTATGTAGGCAAGCTTACATAAGGTTGAGCTTGCAATGGCATAGCCCACCTCACACTACACACCCCATTTTGTATGTCTATAGGGTCTCAAAATTAATTAAAAAGAGTATACCAAATCCCTTGAATTAAAAAAAAAGTTTAGCCACTTATGGCTTGAAAGCTTAAAACATTAAAAAAAAGAAAAACTTTATTTTTTTATTGCTAAATTACCTCAAGTTAGCTATGTTTTCCCCTTATATATACCTTTTTATTTTGTTTAACTAGGTTACAAATACTTAAGGCTAACTCTTAACTAACTAATGGACTAGACTTTTCATAATTTGAAGACTTATAGCCTACATTATAATCTAAACACCAAAATAAGTCCAAAATTGACTAATTAACATCACTCTAGTTAAGGTTAATTTTCCACCTTTAAAATGATGTAACTTTAGCTCCAAAAGCTTAGAAATATTTTATTTAGGTCTTAACTAAATTGGGGCACCAAAATTTTGTAATTTAAGCTTCTAGAACTTGAGTTACAGGCTAAATAATGAGGAAAGGTCAAGTGCACTATATTAAGACAAAGCCACCAAATTAGCTTCAAGACTAAATTTAAACTAAACATGGGAACTAGCTCTTCCACAAAACATGGAGTTGTAAAAAATTCTTTTAGCTTTTCATCTATATAAAGTTAGCCCAAAAGAAGGTCCAAAACTCAAGTTATAGTAAAAAAATATGAAACAATGTTAAATTCATATAATTAGTCATTATTTTCTATTTGACCTAAAAATTATGATTTATTTCAAAATAAGCTTAAACCCATCAAACAAAGTAAAATTACACCCTAAAAACTAAAATATAGAGGAAGATAAGTATAAAGTATTATGTAGATCATGGATTAATTTGAAAAAAAGAACATGACCTATACTTTTGGAAAAAATTTTAAATTCTATTATGCACATTTGATATGTTTTGATTACTTTTTTCCTAATACTAGTATCAGAGTATATGTTGTTTTCTTTCAATTCATGATTAACGATTTGATCATTATGGTAATAATTGTGATTATATGCATAGTGTAATGTACTTCCATATGATTAAAGTTTTCATTCATGGTTTAGATTTCTACTTTTAAAATTTTTCAAAAATAACATGAATAGAATACATACTTTGGATGTAAAACCATCGAGAAAGATAATAGTTGGCTATCATAACAACTATTTCATGTGTTGGAAGGATGAACATGGCTGGATAAATTCCAGCCACCATAAGTGGTGGTTTCAATCACTCTAATTAGTCATGTTAACAACCAATTAGGTTTATGTTTTAATTGTACAATTACATTTTAGGAAATTAATTGCATTGACAATCATTTCTAATAAAAATATTGCCTAAATTGTGTTTTATAATTATAGAAAATATCCTTAACTTTGGATCTTTTTTTTAATATAATTGCTAATTTGATTAAACATAATTTTTAAATGAATATTAATTATCCTTTGAATTTTAATTGATTAGAAATATTTTATAAACTTTCCTTTTATTAACTTTTATGTTTTAAAAGTTTTAAAAAATAAGATGGACTAATTAATTTTGAAATTAATTAAGATTAATTTTTAAAATTAATTAGGGGTCAAATTAATTGATTTTAGAATTAATTAAGGTTAGTTTTCAAAATTAATATTTTTCTGATTGGACATATTAATTGATTTTGCAATTAATTAGAATTGATTTCCAAATTAGATTAGTTACCATATTTTCCTCATAGGTCAAACTAATTAATTTTGTATTAATTAGGACTAATTTTCAAAACTAATTAATTAAGAAATTAATTTTGATTAAATTCCTAAATAGGATGATTGCAACATTATCTTGATAGGACTAATTAATTTAGGTATTAATTAAAATTAATTTCCAAAACTGATTAATTACAAATTAATTATGGTTAATTTCTAAAATAATATGATTGTGATAATTACTTGATAGGACTAATTGATTTGGAATTAAATTAGGATTAATTTCAAAAATAAATTGATTGTGATGGAATATTAATCAATTTATTTGAATTAAAAAGTTAATCAAACAATAAGAGATATGCATAACCATATTTTCAATCAAATAGTTAATGTTTGTGCTTCTAGTTTTATAAATTTTATATATACTTGAAAGCATAGAAGGATGATTATGAACCATTTATTTTGCATGTTTTGTTAAATAGGATTTGCAAGTCCTACCTTTCTTTTAACTTTTGAATGTAAAATTCTCTTCCTATCTCACTCCCCTTGAATGTAACTTAAGATTTATACTATATAATGTAATTAGTTATATAGGATTGTATTAGGGAATTTTATTTTAGAAGTTGTTGAAGTCAAAGTCATCCAATGTGTAATGGTCTAGAATTTTCCTTTTTAAATCTTAAGGGAAATTATTTTAATTGGTCTATAATCATCTTGATTTTTATTATGCATGCATATGATTTATATTGTGATATAAATGTGATGAATGTATAACATAGCTTAGTAAATGTATGCATAGCTAAAATGAGACCTTTAATTAGTAAAACACTAAATTAATTAAAAAATCCCTCACTAAAATAAGTTGAACATAATTAAAAATCACCCATCAAAATAATGAAGAATAATGGTAATAAAAGATTAATTTCATGATTGTCAAGGTTACATTACATCAATCATGTTATTATTATAAAAATCCTTATTTAATGGTTATAACTTACAAACATGTATAGTTTGGATAGTCCCCATCATGACTATACAAAGTTTGGGCTTAATAGGTTTCACTTTGAATATTAAATACAAAAGGTTCCTAATAATATTTGAAGTGATAACTAATAAATGATAGAATTATCCACCTAATGACTAGGAGTTACATTAGGATGTAATCGATAAGTTGATTTGTCTATCTAATCTAATTTATATGGTTTCCTTGGCCTCCATTAAGATTAAATAAATTAAACTAGGATTCTAACCCACTAAGATTATCATCTAACATGATAATTCGGTTCTAAAATAGAAGGTTAATAGAATTGGAAAAATAATGGAAGTTCATTTTATTAAAGTGCATATAAAATTGAACATTATGCTTATATATTAATTCATTCTATTCCTATATAAGCTATTAAAAATGACAAATAACATCTCCTTAAGAAACATATTGACTAATAACAAGCTAATCATTCCAAATTACGTGGTGTGGTTATGGAACTTGAATATTGTCCTTAAGTAAGAAGAGATAGCTTATGTTCTCAAGAAGGACCCTCCTGTACCTCCACCTTAAGGTTTAAGTGAGTATGTAAATTTTAACTTTTTTGCTTATACAAAACATCAACAAGATACTAATCATGCAATATATATGATATTAGCTTCAATGCCTTTTGAACTTTAAAAGTAACATGAAAATATGATTGCCCTTAAGATGATTTTGTATTTATTAGAGTCAACAAAGAGCATGCTTATATTGACAAATACCACATATCTCATGAATTATTTAACTGCAAGATGGATGAGAGGTCATCTATTACAACTCATATGTAAGTGATAGAGATAAATTTATTTTATTATTTTACTAATTCTTGAGTCTTAGGTACTAGTTGTGGCTTACACATTTGCATTGATATGTAAAGGTTAAGAAATAGTAGAAAGTTATGAAAAGAAGAAATGGACTTAAGTGTTGGAAATGGAGTAAAAGTTTCTACTACTTACATAGGAACTTGCTTTTTAAATCTGGCTATAGCCTTAGTTCTAAAACTAAACAATTGTTATTATGTTCTTACAATTTCTAAAAATATTATTTCCATTTCTTGTTTAGACCAAGAAGGATTTGCCATTTTTTTAAGAATATAATGTCACAATTTAATTTTCTATCCATCATAATCAGCATAAAGATATCAATCGAGCATTTATATAAGCCCTTTCAAACATATCATTTCAAGACTTCTACTATTTTCTAAAAACATATAAGATGTAAAAAAATGTATAGTTAGAAATTGCACTAATTTTTTTTCTATGTATACAAATTTCCAAAATCTTATTTAGGAAATAGATGTCATAAAATATTTAACATATAAGGTTAAGAAAAATCCATTTGATAGAAAATGCTTGGTAGTTTATTTACAACAAACAAAAGTGGTTGTGTACTATTTTAGAATTAATAATACTTATTTTAGAAAGAAATAGCCTTACACCATTAATAAAAAATAAATACTTTCATAATTTCTTTTATTCATAAAAGCTTTCCAAAAGTGGTTGTGTACTATTTTAAAAACATATACCTTCTTATAAATCATTTTGATTTTCAAATGTCATTTTCCCTTTTTTTCCTTTTGTAAAGTGATTCATGGCTAAGTATTTTTTCACAAGCCAAAACAATATTATATGTATGTCAAAATATGAAATCATAGCCTAGTAAAAAGGAAGCACTATAAATTATGTATCCATAAATAATTCATGGGCTAATATTATACTAAGTCCAAACTATGCTCATAAAATTCATAATTGTTTAGAAATGCTCTAAAAAGTAAATTTATTACAAACTTTTAGAAAGTCAATTCCTTTCCTTTAAGCCCAAATCCAATCATTATTATCTTCCACCAATAGTTGGTAAAAAAAACAAGTCTTATCATATGGTTGAGTATATTGAAAACATCAACAAACTCAATATGAGCAATAAATTATTCAACAAATAGCTTTATATCTCATTTTCCAATGAGTTTTAGTAAAAAAATCACATATTCACAAAATATATGTTAAAAAGCATTTTCATAATCTTACTAGATCATCTTAGTAATTTTTTTTTACATTTACAAACATATAATCTCATTGTATTCATAAATGCATTAGCAATTAGCATTAGTAGGCACATAATAGTGGCAGAAAGTATGCAAGATTACCTTCTTATAACTCTTAGTCAATCTTATCCCACATCACATTTGGTTATAGTGAAGATAACCTCTTAGCCTTCCAATATTTTTTCATATGGGTCATTATAATGAAGATAATCTTTCAAGCTTTTGACACTTTTTCATTTTAGCAAATATGAACTTTTGGTCTTCTAACACTTTCATTAGTGAAAATAGACTCATACAACCTTGAGATGTTTTTTATCATGTTTGTCATCACAAGTTTTCATCATGGTAAATGTAAAATGCATTCCATGCCATAAACACCAAATAAACATAATCATAAACTTATAATCTAGCTAAAAAGTATTCACAATTACTTTGTCATATTTAAAGTGACTTTTTTTAAGCATCCATGCTTTCATATTCAAATGCTAGATTTATCAAAATTTTAAAAACTCTCATCATACTTTTCATATATCATAGTGCTCAAGACATATTATCTATATTCAAGAATTTAAATAATTTTAACATACATATAAGAGTCCATTAACTCTTTTTCAATTTCATACAATTTTATAAGGGTTTCTTTTTGAAACACCCTTGTATAAAATTTCATTAATGCATATACACTTTATGAAATAAAATCTCAACATTTCTCATGTACTAAACATAGGGGAAGCTTACAATTGGCAACATAACTCATGGAGCTCATTCCATATTTTCACAAGCAATCACTTTCATATTTAAGCATATTTTAAACTCACTATTTTTCATGCTATTCTAGACTATATCAAGCAAAAATCTTCTTCCAAAAGCAAAGTTACACTACATGGTTTTTCTAGCAAAAATTATGGAGCTTTATGTTGGATTTTTCCTAGTTCTATCATTCTTAAAACTTACCACATTTAAGGCTAAGTTTTTCATATCTTTCTAACTTGTAAGAGAACTATTTTTCCTTACTAAATCAAGCTATAAACTCATGGTTATAGTAGTGTAAAACTATTACAAAAACTTCACACTTCAACATCAACTAATCATGTAATCAAGCATAAACCTTTATTTAGTTTTAACATACAATCTCTATTTTAAAATACTATTTAAGCAAACTTTTAGAAATTTAATGTTGTTTTCTATCCTTATACTCATAACCTAAGGATCATATTTTTAACCATTTTCTTACTTAAAATTTTGTTACATGAGTTACAATAATATTTAACCAACAAAAAATATTGTAGGAAACAAAACATCACTTTGAAATCATAATTTTTGGTGTTGTTTTCCAACATAAACTTAAGAGCTAAAAAGGTAGTTTTCTAACATCTTTTGGATTTAAAACTTTGATATAGATGTTGCCTTTTATTTTCAAAAGAATTTACAAATAAATATAACAAAGTTTTCTCTTAAAATCAAAGCTTTCCTCAAGATTTCAGTATAAAACTTAAGAGTTTCTAAGGGTCGCTTCATCATCATTTTTGCTTGAAAAATTTGAAGTAAACATTTGTTAATATTTCCACTAGTGTTTAAAACATTATACACTTAAGTTTCTAACAAAAATCAAAACTTTGCTTAAGGTTCCATAAGGAAACCTATGAGCTTTAAAATGCTTTTCTAACAAGATTTTTGTTTTCTCTATTGTATAAATCCGTGTTTTCAAGGATGACCATCCAAGATCTAAAATAGGATATTCCTTTTTCATAAATCATTTTCAAAGAACACTTTTTACTTTCTTTGCAAATCCTTTCCAATATACTTAGAAACACTTTTTGTCTCCTTTCTTTTTCAAGAAACCTTTTCAAAGCTTCAACCTTTCAAAATCATAGGATGAACTTTCCAAAACATAGGAAGTTTCAAAAAATCAAAAAGTTTTAAAAACACTTAATTTTTCCGAAGTTGGAAATCAAAACTCCTTTCTGAAGATCCAAACTTTTTAAGTTTAAAAAAACAATTTGTGTTCTTTTTCCTTAAAGAAAACACTACTTTAAGTTCATAGAAAGCAAGATCCACTATAAAAATTATGGCTTCAACACAATATCAAACAAGCACAAATATATATATATATATATATATATATATATATATATATATATATATATATATATATATATATATATATATATATATATATATATATATATATATCGTGTATACTAGATCTTCATAAAGAAAACCTAAAAAATAATAGGTAGATCTCTACTCACTTCTTTTGAGTATTACTTGCTTGATTATGCACCTAAGGATTCAAGTTTCCTTTTCTAAAAACAACACAAAGTTAGTAAAGGATCTTTTAAAAGAATCATAAAAATCAAGGTATCAAAATGTATTAGGTTTAATGAGTTGACCTGGGATTAGTATAATTTTGTTCGGTCTAGGACTAGAATTGATATAGAAAACAGTAACAGTAGCCTAACCTGATAAAGAATTGAGACTGGTAAGTGGTAACTTATTTGGTTATTGAGTTAGTTAGTCAGCCAAATAACAATAGTAAATAATAAATAATGATTTATTATATATTTATATATATTAAAATAATAAGTTTAGTATATTAAAATTTTACTTTAATATATATAATATTAAAATTATATATTATTAATAATAAATCATTTTTAATATTAAAATTAATAAGTTTATATATTTAATATTGTTAATATATATTACATGAAGTTATTAAAATAAATAATTACATTAAAATTAAAAAATTAACTAAAATTAGGTAAGAAATTTAATTTATCATCATTAAAATAAAAAATAATTAAACAAAACAATTATTATAACTAAAGATATATGAAATAATTACTATAACTAAATAAATATATTAATTAGAGTAATATATTATTATTAGTACAATAAAATAGTGATATATACATATGTATGTTATGAGTTTAATTAACAAAATATTTTTATCCATTTTAATCAATATTAAACATTTTTAGTTTAGGTCCCTTAATTTTTAATTACCCTCATAATTAGAGGTTTTCTATATTAAAAAAATATTATGCTAATTATTTTTTATTATTTTAGTTATATCCATTAATAATAATAAATAATTTTTAAATGATAATAATAATAGTAATAATAATTCATTTTAATTAACTAATAATATAAAATTAACAATAAGTAAATAAGTAATGTAATAATAATAATAAAGTATAATGAATTGCAAAAATCGCTCAATAAAAGTCGACTTAGGATTGGGAATAAGACTAGCATTGTAACAATTTGACCTGGCCTAACTTGGCGAAAAACTAGCCCGACGTATAATACTTACTTATTAGGTTAATATAATAGAGTTAGATTAGCTCATTTTAATAGCTTTACATGAAAATAAATAAAAACATTAAAGAAGATGATCTTTTACCTTTCCTTTGAAGATTAAGAGAGCTTTTGCTCTAAGAAACTATTAAGAACAACTTAAGAGCTCTTAAAAACTCACTTAGGAAATATAAACAAAGATGAAAAAAAATTCTCAACAATATAAAAGACTTCCTCAGTATCTTATTAGCTCCTAATGTCTCTCTTCCTTTCTCACTCTAACTTTAGTATGCAAAATCACCAAATGGATAAGGCTATTTAATGACATCATTTTGGATAAGATTATATCATCAAACTTGGCTCTAAGTTGTTATAGGCATTAGGTCCCTATTATTGAGGAAAAATCTTGCAAAATGCTTTAACATTCTCTTTCTACTCAAATAATATTCTTGCATCATGTGCTCATATTCCTTCATTAAATGCTCCATGTGCTTATGTTCCATTAATGGAAGCTCCTTACTAGCTTAATGAAATAGCCTGTTATATGTTACCTAGCCACCAATTAATCATATGTGCAAATGCAATAAAATAACGAATAAAAAAGCTAACCCACATATTTAAATTCTTTAATAAAAAATAATTTAGGAAAACTCTTGAAAATGCTTGGAAATTAAACTGATTTTCAAAATCAAACCATTTTCTCAAATAATAAAATCAAAATTCATGAATCCAACATTGAAATGCTCTTTTAACTTTTACAATAAAATTACCACTTACTTGAATCCATAATACTTCCAAGAATTAAGCTCACTTAAGTAGTATTTGTGAGAGTTACACTTTCTTCCTTCTAACCTTTTTTTTTTAAATATTACTTCTTTACAACACTCATTCACATTACACAATTTTGATTCCTTCCAAAATCATGTGATGTGCACAATTTTGCTACAAATTCAAACAAAACACCATGTTGGTTAATTAGGCTTAAAAGCTATCCTTATCATTTCTATGGAATTACCACTATTTTTCATCTTTTCACATACTACAAGTTTTTCCTTCCTCAACACCATGTATATGTTCTTTTGGCTTTTAAAATTCTAGTGTTGATGCCTTTAAGTTTCTATTAAGTTTTTCTAGATGAAAAACCTTTGTCACACTAGGGTTTTGTTTACCCTTAATTTTGAATCCTTCTTGAAAATCTCTAATTCTTCCAAAATAATTACTAATGGATTCTCATCCATTAAAAATTAATGGGTCATTTTCTAATTACCTACTAATATTAACATTTAATAGGTTTCTAGTAGTTTTAATCTATTAGATTTTTATTAGGTATCACATAAAAGTTGTTCCCTTTCACATAATAACATGTTTTATGGTGGTGGCAAATTTTAATGGATTGTATATTCTAGAAATAAGAGAAGAAATCTTAACCATAGAAAATAAGAAAATAAAACTTAATAAATCCATTAATTCATCTTATCTTTGGCATTGTACACTTGGTCATATTAAGGAAATTAGAATCATAAGTTTGCATAGAAATGGATATTTTGATCCATTTTGATTATGTCTTATTGGAAAAATGACTAAGAAACCCTTTATTGAAAAAGGTGAACATGCTAAAGTATTAAATACATAGTGATGTATATGGTCCAATGACCACTCTGGTAAAAGGTAACTATTTCTACTTCATCACCTTTACCAATAACTATTCTAGGCATGGGTACTTGCATTTGATGAAATATAAGTTTGAAGTTTTTGAAAAGTTCAAAGAATTCAAATGTGAAGTAGAAAAACAAATTCAAAAAAATATCAAGAAACTTAATTAGATCAAATTGAGGTGGAGAATACTTGATCTATGAAATTATATATTATTTAAAAGAGTTTAAAATTTTATCACAATGGACTCCACCTATAATACCACAAATGAATGGTGTTTCAAAAAGGAGAAATCATACTTTACTTGACATGGTATGGTCTACAATAAGTTTTAAACTTTACCAAATTCCTCTAGGGTTATAATCCAATGACCACTACGTATATCCTTAACCAAATCCCATCAAAATCAATTAATAAGATGCCATATGAGCTATGGTTTAGGAACAACTAAATATTTCATACTTGAAGATTTAGAGATGTCTTGCTTAGTAAAATGGATTATCACAAACAAATTAGGATCTAAGAGTGATAAATTCTTATTTGTGGGATACTTTAAAGAAACAAAGGTTTACTACTTCTAGCACATTATTGAGTAGAAGATCTTTATCTTAATAAATGTTACCTTTCTAAAAAGGTAGTTATCCTTGAAAGGGATAATAAAGGGTAAAGTAGAATTTAAAAAGTTTGAGAACCACAAGATAACATAAATCACATGATTAATGATGAAATTATTAAGTATCTTAAAATATTAAAGTAACTAATTAATCTTAAGGTACACTTGTACTCTGAAGATTTAGTAAGGTACATCATGAACTATAAAGACATGGTTTTCTCCTCACAAGAGAAAATGTTACAATCATTCAAAATAATAAACCTACTAATTATTAGAAAGCAATATATGATATTGATCCCTTGAAATGGCAGAAAGCCATGAAATCTAAAATAAATTTAATGCATGAAAATCAAATGTGGGACTTGGTTACTCCACCTGAAGGAATAAAACCTATTGGGTGCAAGTGGTTATTTAAGAGAAAGATAAATAAAGATAGTAAGATATGAACCTATAAGGCTAGGTTGGTGGTAAGAGGATACAAGCAAATGCATAGTATTAACTATAAGAAAACCTTTTCTTTAGTTACCATCTTGAAATCCATTAGGATTTTCCTTGCAATAGCTACATACTGTGACTATGAAATTTAGAAAATAGATGTTAAAACAACATTCTTTAATAGAAACTTGAAAAAGGATGTATATATGATAAAACTTGAAAGCTTTGCCTCTAACATAGAACCTTACAAGGTATGCAAACTACAAAAGTCTATATATGGACTATAGTAACTTCATGGAGTTAGAATATCCATTTTGATGAAGTAGTCAAATCATTTATCTTCATTAAGAATGTTAATAAACCATGCATGCATAAAAGTTTAGTAAAAGTGCAATTGTTTTCTTTTTACTATATGTGAATGCCATATTGCATATTGGAAACGACATTCCCATGCTACTATCTATCAAGTTATGAATGCCTAACACATTCTCCATGAAGGATTTAGGAGAAGTAACTACATACTGGTCTTATTTATAGAGATAAAATTAAAAGGGTGCATGGCCTTACCCAATTCATGTACATAAATAAAGTACTAAAAAGATTTAGCATGGATAAGTCAAAGAAAAGGTTCGTACTTGTGTCACATAATGTTCACTTGTTTAGGAAACAATGTCCTAAGACATAAGAGGAATGAAAACATATGAAGAAGATTCCCTACACAACTATAATACAATCAATCATGTATGTCATGCTATATACACTGCCAAATATCTCACACATTAAGTATTACTAGTAGATATTAGACCAATCCATACAAAAGTCACTGAAGTGAAGTTAAGACCATCTTTAAGTATTTAAGAAGAACAAAAGATGTATTCTTGATATATGGAAGAGACCTTCAAGAATCAGAAATCACATAAATACAAGTTTTCAATTAAGTCAAGATGATTACAAATCTCAATGAAGATTTACATTCGCTCTTAATGGAGGTATGGTTTGTTGGAAAAGTTCCAAATAAGATACTATAATTTTTTCTACAATCAAAGTGAAATACATTGATATTTAAAAGTAGTAAAGGAAACTATTTGGATAAAGAAGTTTAGTTTATCACTAAATTAGAGTTAGTTTCTAACATTGTTAATATAATAAAAATCAACTATGCTAACAAAGAGCCATAACACAAAGGAACTAATGCCTCGTAAAAAAATCCAAGTATGTTATAAGGCATTATATTTTGATTATAGAAATTATAAAGTGTAATGAAATAAAAATAGAATAGATTCCCATCGATAACAATGTAGTTCATCCCTTTACTAACCCTCTATCCTAATAAAACCTTGAGCAACATTTAAAAAGAATCAAGATAAGACACAAGGGTGATTGGCTTTAGGTTAAGTGGGTGATTGCTAGTATAGATGCTTTAAAGACAATCAGTTGAAATAGCATAGAAACTATATGTATATCTTAGCACATTTAATAAGCAAGGCTTCTTTATCAACATAGTTTTGACACACACACACACATATCTATATATATTTTGATATATGTATATCATATCATATAAAGTCCTTTAAATATAATTGTGTGTAAATTAATTACAATTAATATTGTAATTATGAGATAATTTATACATATAATTATATTTATAAATATCCCTAGTTGTTGAATTATTATTAAAACATGATAGGAATTATTCATGAGTAAATTAGCATATGTCATGTCACATCTTTTTAGAAAAATGCAATGATCTGATACATTATTGATATGCCAATATCTTGATAGCCATATGGGTATATATTGTTAAACGTATGACTTGATTGACCTATTATAAGAAGTTATATGGAATGTTACCATATGTCAATGGATTTCTCATATGAAAAGCAATGTAAGTAATCCTCAGACTTGAGGTCAACAAACATAATACCATATATGTAGAGTTTTGTACTTTGATATTATTCTAAACTTGTATTCTTAAAGAATGGGTACAAATAATAGTTAAGTGCATTATGAAATATATGAAGGTAGTGATTGATTAAGAAAGAATACATCCTCTTTGGTAACAAGAAAAGATATTCAAAATATGTTTAATACCTATGCATAATCAAAACCATATGCCTATGTATACATAAAAGGAGGTTAATGTATTGTTACATAAAAAGGAGTTCTATGTATAATCAATTAAGAGATAACACATAGCCATCAAGCATGCATTTATGATTAGACATTTAAATTAGGATGACACTTGAATTATATCCTATGTCCAATTTGAATATCAAAAGCTAAAAGATTGAATTGCACATTAATACCTTATCATGAAAGGTTTTGATTTCTAAAAATATATTCCTTGCATTTAGGTGGTTATAATGCTCTATTAATGGCCAACCATGATTAATAAATTTATTTCTACAATTTAAGAAAATTTTATAAAAATTAAAATAAATTTTAATTTAATTAAACTTGTAGAAGCCTATAAATAAATTCATTACCATTATATGGGGAAACTTAATGGATCACACATTATAGAATCTTTTTTATCCAAAGTGAAAGGAAATGTTAGAAAGTAAAATGTTTTTGAATTCAAGTGTTGAATTAGTGAACATATTTATAATTTGAAATGATTAATTAAATATTCTAATGAGATTAGAAATGTTAATTAATCAATAATTAATAATACTAATAAAGGTTACAATTATTAAATAGTAGCAATTTTATAATGTTAATATCTAAGTTTTGTAAGAACATTTATATTAATTCTGGAGTAGATAAGTGAAGGAATAATTCTTTACTTAGAAAATTATTTTAATTAATGAATTAAATAATTAAATAATTAATTTTATTATTACATTGAAAAAGTTATAAGTTCGGACTTATAGTAACTTAATAAAAGAGTATAGACTCATTCAGGCTAAATGGGCAACAAGCAAGCTTGGAATATTGAAATTTGTTATGCAACCAATTTTTAGAAAATGGATAGCATTTGCAAAAGAATATTCTTAAATTATGAATTGTGATACCCCAAAATAGGATAGGAAACACCAAGAAAGAAAATTCTCTAGGACACTCTGATTTAGAGATCCTGGTAGAAAAAATTAGGTAAATTACGGAAGAATTATAAGCATAATTAGGTAGTAAGCCTAACTAGAAGAAAATTTTAGGAATTTTACTAGACATCTAATAGATAAAAATTATATTTAAATCTCGATACTAGTTCAAAAAAAAATTTAAAACCCAGTGAATTGAAAAGTGAGGAAAAGAGTTGAAATTTAGTAGATAAATTTAAAAAATTATTATTAAGACTACCCTAAATTAATTTTAGGACTTGAAAATGGTTATAGAAGGCCATAAATGAAGTCCAAAAAATGTCAAAAAGATCAAGGGTTAATTTGCAAAAAAATAAAAATTTAGGGCTAAAATTATAATAAACTATTTTTATCTTTTGGATAATTTAAATTTTTGTTGTCTTGGGTTAGGTTTGCCTAAGTTTTGTAGGCCGTGAGCCTAAAAATGTGGCTTAAGGTTGGCCCTAACTTCCAAAGGAAGCCAAGGACTAAAGTGAAAGAAAGTAGCAAAATTTAAGACCTTTTTAGAATTAACCCCATTTATTTTGTGTGTGGCAAATTTTAATTGATGGAGTAGGTCATCCTAAGCTAATTTCTAGCCCTGTGGATGACCAAGAAAGGGGTCCAAATGTCCCCAAATAATTTTCACAAAATAAAAAAGAAATAGTTAGAAAATTATGAAAATTTTTAGAAATTTATAGAAAATTAATTAGGCATTTATTTAAGTATTTGGAAGGGCTTTCAAACTAAAAA